>CM035411.1:98414891-98915337 GCA_020310875.1 Ceratopteris richardii | reverse complement strand
GGCCCTATTCAGGTTTTCTTCTGCCACAGCATACTTTACCGAATCACATTAGCTGGGTTTGGAGGCTGTTGACTAGCACCGGTTGGGGTCTCTGTTGGGCCTGATATTGTGGTTGGTAGGTTTGTTGGGGTCTAGCATATTGTGGTGGTGGATTCTGGTTCTGGTATCTGCCTTGTTGGTAGGGCTGCGGGTAGGGTTGCCTACTGCCTGCTTGTTGTATGGGCAATCTTGTGCGGTGTGATTGGTGTATCTCCGTTCTATGGTGCAGTACTGGCTACTAGGATTAACTTGGGGTTGAGCCATAATGGGGTAGACATTCGCCATATGGTCACCACCGCATGTATAGCACCTTTTCACAGGAGCAAACCTTGGGATTTGTTTGTTAGTTACTCTTAATTTCTGAGCTACTTTCTCTGCAAGTTCCTCAATTGATGTGGATTGCGTGGAAGAGTGACTAGATGCACTATCTGAATCTTTGTAGATTTTGGAAAGCTCTAGTTCTTCCCCTAGGTTATCTTCAATGTCAATGCACATGCGTACACACTCTTCTATAGTCCTAGGGTCCTTCAGATACACATAGGATCTCAATTTCGTACTCAGAAATCCATCGAGGAACAAGGCTACCTGTTTGGCAGATGTGGGTAGCTCCGAAACAGGACATCTTTCAAGGTATTGCCTAAATCTTCTTCCTGCAAGTCTCACGGTCTCTTGAGGGGTTTGCTTGAAGCTGTGAATCAGTGAGGAGGTATTGTGTCTTATGCCACTCTTAGAGAACTCTACAATGAAGGCTTCTAGAGTTGGTCTATACACCTGAATTGTCGCTCATCCAATGGCTGAAACCATGTAAGTGCTGTGTTCCTAAGGGTTAGACCGAAGGCATTGTACTGTGTGAATAGATCCTCCACTTGTTCAGCTCTCAGGACTTGCTTGAATTCCGCCACATGATCGTAGGGATCTCCTGTGCCATCAAAGTAATTCTTCATGGACTTAACTAGCTGGGTTGGTCTCAAAGTTCTTGTGTGCTCTCTAGGCCTCGGCAAAGGAAATCCATCCACATTTCTTTGGTTTCTGTGAGCTCTAAGTATCTCAGGTTCTACTCCCATGTTTCCTTGTTGCAAGTCACCTAAGTCTGCTTCTGAGATTACATTTCCAAATTCATCTGTCCGATCTGGGTGACTGGTGACTACGTATATGGTTCCTTCTTTGTCCAGGTATGCACCGTTTTCAAACTTGACAACTGGGTGCTCTAGTCCTATGGATTGTCTGGGTTTTTAATCTGGACCACGGATCTTCCTAGGCCGTCCTCATAGATACTAGCACCTAATCGGTTGGTCCTAAGGTATTCCAACTGTGTTTTGTATGGGCCTTCTACCCTGTGCAAGTAAGGCACTCCTGAACTTCCTGTAGGTCTGTCCATGCCTTGAGACATCTCTGACTCACTGGTCTCAGGAGCTAGGGTAGTACGAGTGGTGGCTCAACTGCTGGGCCCAAGACCTAGTAGTGTGGTTAACACTAGCCTCTGAAGACCTAAGGCTTTGGCTCTCCCTTACTAGATGTCGTCCTGATCTAAGGTTCATATGCCTATCTAAGTAGCCCAATTCTTTGCCCAGAGTACAACCTCGTTGCCGATCACTTGGTATCAGTCACTTGATTCTTTTTAGTTATTTCTCGTGTTTAAGGTCTTCTCTGATATTACGTCGTCAGGAATACTCGAATGTTCTTCGTGCTTTCAGGTTGATCGTTCCACGTTAGGTTCTTTTCCTTTATGTTATCGACAATACAGAGATTACGTTTTTAGCTTGAACTTGAGTTTTTAGGTAGTCTTCAACTTGATAACTGCCTATCGTCGCCCTGACTTACTCCTACCTCTAGTCGTTCTTAGCCTAGGCTATGAATTGACAGAGGGGGTTAAAAGTTTCCAACCTTTGGTTTCCTGCTCAGTTGCCCTTGAGTGCCCAGGAAGTGTGTTCCCAAGCTTGCACTTACACTTGCTTAGAACGCCTTTCGATGCTCTCAATAGATCTGTAAGTATTCCACAGTTAGCTTTAAGATTTAAATTCCAATGACAGAACCAATGATTTTCATTCCTGTAGCACACACACAAACTTGCATAGTGATTTTTAAGAAAACAATCCTAAAGACCCCTGACTTTGATCCCCCTGGATATGGTCAACTTCAAAATACTCTATTTGAAAGTCCACGTATTATCTTTATAAAAAACAGTTGAGGGCTTGTAGTAGATGCCACGAGCTTTCCAACAAGCCCTAGAGCTTAAAAAATTGATTTCGTATGAAGAAGTTATGACTGTTCAGGGTTTAGGGGGTTAAAACAAGATTCAATCTGGCTGACAGATCCAAGGATTTTCTCCCAAAACACAAGTGTAGGAACTTCAATAATGCTAATGGATTGACTATTTTGCCCCAAAATTATCCCCAATTTTGAACAAAAACAAACCCTAATTTTTGGCCGAAAAGCCTGTCAATCGCGATCGACAGGTCTGTCAATCGCGATTGACAGAGGTGTCCGTCGGGCCTGTCAGTCGCGATCGACAGTGTCAATCGCGATCGACAGAGTCGATCGTGGCTGTCAATCGCGATCGACAGTATCAATCGCGATCGACACGTCTTCCGGTTTTTTTCGCCGAAATTTCAGTCAATCGGGGGCCTATCAGTCGCGATGGACACGTGGCTACGCGTAAAAGTCAATCAATTGTGGAATTTCAGTCGATCGCGATCGACGGTGTCAATCGCGATTGACAAAGGTGTCGGTCGTGGCTGTCGATCGCGATTGACGGTATCAATCGCGATTGACAGGGTCCTACGTGGCAGTCAGTCGATCGTGGAGGTCTGTCGATCGCGATTGACAGGGTCTGTTGGTCGCGATTGACAGGGTCTGTCGGTCGCGATTGACAGGGGCTGTCGGTCGCGATTGACAGGGTCTGTCGGTCGTGATTGACAGAGGCTGTCGGTCGCGATTGACAGAAAACCTCGGAATTTTTCTACTGTTTTTAATGTTTTAGGATGTGCTCTTTGTGCTTGTTCTAGTGGTGCACTCAATTTTGTAAAAAGCCAAAAATTTCTGTCAGTCGCGATCGACAGAAGCCTGCGACCGTGAGACAGTTTCTTCGAATTTCGTACCTGCGCAGGAAGCTGGGGATGATGATACAGCAAGTTCCTGCAAAAAGCTCAAGAAACATGCAAGAAAACACACATGCAATATCACTCTCTTGCTCTCTCTCACAAGTGAAATGAGGGAAATGAGGTGGGGAAGGTGATATGATCAAAAAACAGAAATTTTCGCGATGATGGAGATGGAGGTGGGAGATGATGATGATGATGATGGAAATGAAGATGGAGAAGAAAGTAAAAGAAAATCGATGGGAGTGAAGAAAATACCTACAACTCCCACGCGTCAACTCTACGTCTTACCATCACACGCTCGTCCTCAAAGCTCGATCCCCGGCAACGGCGCCAAAATTTGGTGTAGCTCTATGATGAGTAGCACCTCCTTTAATGTCAATCCGGGAAGACGTGAGGATGGTATGAAGACCTCGAGCAAGTGGCTGCACAAGTGCGTGAGTGAGAAGCACACTAGCATGCACACACATACACGCACACGTGCACACAAGGCAAGACAAAGAGTAAGAATCAATGGAGCTTTTAGATTACTTTCAAAATGCTCTTACAAGTTCGTTTCAATTACAATCTAACCTCAAAAATGAGCTCTCTAGCTCCTTTTATAGTTTTTGACTAGCTTTGGCCCTGTTCAGACCTAGTGTCCGGCCTAGTTAAAAATTAGGTTCCAGGGCTTATTTGGGGACTCAAACGGGATCCAAAAATTAAGAAAATTGGCAGGTAGATACTTCTAATGCTCCTCAAGCTCAAGGACTCCTTGGCTTGCACAAAATGGAGCTACAAAAAGATGAAATGATATTTACAATGGTGCTTAGTGATGAGAATCACTTTTAATTGGTGTAGAGGTTTTGAAAAATTAAGGTTGCCTTAGTGCTAAATCTGCGTGAATGTTCATAAGTGCTTCTTCCTGAAGAAAATTGTTGGCCTACTTGCCAGATCTTCGTTGACTCCCTTGTCTGCTTGTGCCTTCTCTCCCTTGTCCGCTGCTAACACTAACCCAAAAAATGAGCTCTCTAGCTCTTTTTATAGTTTTTGACTAGGTTTTGGCCCTGTCCAGACCTAGTGTCCGGCCTAGTTAAAAATTAGGTTCCAGGGCCAATTTGAGGGCTTAAACGAAGTCTAAAAAATACAAAAATTGATATGTAGGTACTTCTAAGGCTCCTCAAGCTCAAGGACTCCTTGGCTTGCACAAAATGGAGCTACAAAAATATGAAATGGTATTTACAATGATTGTTAGTGATAAGAATCACTGTTAAAAGATGTTGATTTGGGAAAAAATGAAGGGCCTATCTGCCAGATTTGCGTCGACTGCTTTGTCTACTTACTCCTTCACCTTGTTCTGACTCTCTCCGCTGGCTTCCTTGTCTAGTCGGTCCTTGGGTGCCCATACTGCTCTCAACACCCCCCCCTCTCTCGCGTCTGTCGTCCCTGACAGACCCTTGTTGCTGGGAGTGTTGGATGTAATATTCCACAACCTGAGTGGCAAGCTGATGTTCTTGTATGCGTAGTCCTCTAGCTAAATCTGTCATCATACGATCCCAATCGATTGGTCCTGGAATGTCCGGATGTGGCAGACGTAACTGATCTGCATGGATCGCTTGTTCTACTGCGAATAGATGTAGCAAATGTGTGGGTCTGGGAATGAAAATTTCGGAATGGTATTCCCAGAATCCCGTAGAGAACATTTCCTCAAATGTCTGCTTGAAGCATGCGGGCAAGTACTTTATTCGTGCATGCCAAGCGAAGATGATAGTGACCGAGGGGGTTTGGCTCATGTCGTAGACTAGATCCTTGTTGCCTTGAGAGAATCCAGGGGCAGAGATGTATGGAGCCTGGACATTCCGAAATGTTTTGAAGACAATGGTCATGAGCTCGAATATCTTCATACACATTTTCGCTGCTATGTCGGGTACATTATTTAGGCGTGTGGACCAGTGCCGAATTGTTGATATCATGTAAGCTACGGTTGGGGTTCCCCGAGGCGGAGCAAAATATGGATAGTTGATCCAAGCCGAGCATTCTTTATTGTTGCGTACCTTGATTGCAAATGCTTGCCAGGATCTGCGACGTACCACTGGACAATAGCATGGATTATACTTGATATATAGTGGCATGGTTGCCCAGGTACTCATCATCTCTAGGTAATCGGTGAGTAAACGTGCACGCCAATTAGGTTGGAAGATCCAGCCAGCACGTGCATCGGTCGGTAAATCCCCTATCTCAAATTGAGTGGCGAATGTGGGCTCCTTCCCTGTATGTCTTTTGACTTCTGCATTATAATCATGTAGTAAGACAAAATAAGGCATGTATTGCGACTCTGATGTTGTGATTAACCGTTGATGGGATAAATTTTGAAAGTAGGAAGATCGAAGGACAGTTTCTTCCAGATTTGTGAGAGATTGCATTTGCACGGCCACACGATCATCATGTGTCTTACCCACTTTCTCGACCCTTTTGACCCAATCTGGAACTTGAATTTCTAACGTGTCTTGTCCTTCTTCTATAGTTTGACCACCAGGCGTCGGCATAGGCTCGTATGGCTCTTCATAGCTGTCATCGACGGGGATTTCCACTACTGTTTCAGGTTCTGGTTCTTCAATGGGCGAGGGTGGTCATTCATATGGGAGGAGGCGTGCTTGGAGTTCTGCCACCTGTTTCCGGAGGGTCTCCATTTCTTCTGTAGAGTGCTGCAAGATTACCGGCTCCTGTTGAGCTGTGGGCACACTGGCAATCTGTTTCTTGAGATCTGCACATTCAGTCTCTAGCTTTTCATATGACTCCAAGAAATTTGCATGCTCCTCAAGTAAGATGCGAATGTCTTCCGATGGGACTGCTCTATATCTGGTAGGGCTAACGGTTGCTCCTACGGTTCCTTCCATAGCCGCTTCAAAGTTGTCTTGGTTTTGTTGTTGAAGTCGTTTGTTCTCTTCTAGTGCTGCAGCCATATGCTTCCTTAATAGCCCAATGTTGCGTCTGAGTGTAGCGTTAGAGATCATTTGCGCTTGAAGCACTGTTTCTAGTTCTTTGACTGCTTGGTCATCTACTGTTGATGTCTTTGATTCCAGTTCGGAGTGAGCCTGCTGTAGGGTGGTATGCTCGGCTAGGAGCGTCTGGTAGTCAGCTTCAAGAGTGGTGACTCTAGCTTGTAGACGTTGAGATTCTGCTTGGAGTGCCGTAGTGCGTTCTTCCAATTGATGGTACTCTTGTTGCAGTTGATGTGCACACTGAAGTAAGGTGTTGAACGTGCTATTTACATTATGAGATGCAAGGGGAAACATTTGAAATGCAGGGGAGGTGGGATTGGTGAGGGGGGTAGTGAATGTTGTGTGTGCCAATGATGTGAGTGGTGAGGTGGGGGGCAAGGGGGGGGGAAGATGGTGGAATTGTGGGGAGAGGTGCTGTGGTTGGTGAAATGTCCATTGGGTCAGACAAGGTGGTGTGTACAGGGGCTACCATGTAGGTGGGTATGGTAGGTGAAGTGAGTGTGGTGTTCGTGTAAATTGATGTCGTTGCGAACATCGGAGAAATGTGCCTCGGAAACATTGGAGAGCGGGTGAACTCCTCCACAACGGACGGGTATTGGGGTGGCGCGGTCAGGTTGAAAGAGGTGTAGGGGCCAGATGGGAAGTGGGGGTCATGGAATGGAGGTACCCGTATTGGGGGATAGGTCGGGAAACACAGGGTGCCTTCTGTGGGTGCCTTCTGTGGATTGGTGACGAAGGAGAAGAGGGTGTCTTGTGAGGTGGGTTCTCGAAATGAGAATGATTTGAATGAGGATGGGTTATAAGTGAAGGTAGAGGTGATGACTGTCGTTTCTTCCAAGGTGGGAGGTGGTGGTGGGGGTGGAGAAGGTGGTGATGGAGGATGCTGGGGTGAGATGGGTGATGTCTGAACGAAGGTTTCGACGGAGAGGTCAGTGGTGGTTGTGGGGGTGGCTGTGGTCTCAATGGGTACTTCTGATTCTGTGACGGGTATCCTGATAATCTTACCTGCTCGTGGTAACGTGTCCACTCTGCGTTTGTCATACCTTACGGACTGGCGGACTGCGGTGTGGACAGCCTCCGGAACTCCTAAAGAGTCTGACACTAATTTGAGGGTGTCAATGAAGTGTTGGTCCACCCCTTCATCTGATAGCATTTCTTGCATCAAAGTTTGACCTGATACCAGAGAGAGTTGATGCCTTTCTTGTACTGCTTTGATAGTGTCGTATAGCCTTCGTAGTTGAGCTGTATATGCTGGTGCACCTACAAGTTTTGGCACTTCTTGTTGCTCCTCTTGGTGCTCTTGATCATACTCCTCCTCCTCATCCTCCTGTTCTTCATCTCCGTCATCCTCGGCATCCACTTCAACAGGTGTGACAGGTGCTTGGGAGGTTGTGGCCTGCGTTTGCACGTTTTCCGCTTGTTGTTCCTCTTCTGCCTCCAACTCTACATCTTGTAATAATTGCTCGAAATCTTCATTAGTGAGTTCTTCCAAAGGTGCACCACTAGGAAATTCAAGATCGGTTGGAATGGGAGGGAATATCAAGGTGGAACCATCGGTGCTGCGTCTTGGAAGTCGGAGTGTGAATGGTCGGACTCTTCGGGGTGGCGGGGGTGACGTCGGGTGTTAGGGTGGCTCCACGTGGTTGAGCACATGGGACTTGGACAGTGCCTCTCATCTTCTTAGAAGGGCGTCCAGTGGATGTCCTGCCTCTAAACTGCTCTACCCGATTCCACATTAGGGCCCGTTGGATTGGAATGTCATAAGCCAAACACCTATAAATGATTCTTGTCAGAGCACAGCAACCATATAAAACCTGTTTCCGCGGCCATCGTTTGTGAGCTAGGTGTATCTGATCAATTATCCAGTGGGGTAGGTTGATGGTGAGGCTCTGTGTCTCTGCCAGATACAAGCTAAACCAAATCTTTTTGGGCGGCATGGTGAATCTATCCTACGCCGGGAAAGCAAAGTGTTGCATGCACATGCGAAGGTGTATTGCAATATTAGGCGTCATGGATACCATGTCCTTGAGTTTGGTGAGACTTCGATTCTTCATGTAATCCGGTACTAGGGTTTCCTTTTCTGTAGGAATATGCATTCCGCGCATATCTAGAGCTTCTCTCACCAAATTGTTTGATAGCCTGAACCTCTTGAGCTCATTCCCCTTTGTCAGAGATGGAATCACAAATGAGCTTGCACCTTTTGGGTTCTGATTTGGAGTCAAGGTGTTGATGAGATAGTAGCATCGCATGAAGTCAGGTTTTGGGAGTCGGGCACTGAAATAGGCACTCAATCCTGCCTTTTCCCATATCAGACGTAGACCTTCTGCATTTTGTAATTTCTCAAATTCTCTTGTAAAGAAATGGTATCTACCTTGCTTCCCATTGAAGTCCAACTCTGATTCCCATAGGTACGTTCCTTCACCCAAGGGTCCTGCCACCTCGGTAAACCAATGTGAAGTCTTTCCCACGGGCATGGTGTGGCCACGCGGAGGGTCCGCAATAGGTATGATTTTGACGGCCTGCAATTCTTCTGGTCTTTCAATTGTCTCAGGCAAAACGGGTAAACTGTCCAAGTCCACCACTTGCGGGCTTGTTTCTGTGTGAGAGCTAGTTCCTACTGCCTCCGCCATGTTGAAAATGTCGCAGCTGATTCTGTGAGAATATATGAATAAACGTTAACATTGCAATGGACACAAAAATGACATGGTGTCCCTTGTTACAACATTAACTTAAAGTTCGGGAGTGGCTAGGGGTTAATAAGTGCTCGGTGCTGGTGTGTGTAGTTAGGAGTTAGGTAGACCTAAGAGCTAAGCGAAAGGATGTGATGTGAGAGTGAAGCGGTTAGTAGGTGGTCATGGATTTACAATCGGGGTCCGGGGGCTTGTTACAAGTCTTGGGCTGCCAAATGCAGTGGATGGGTTTTGCTCGTGGTTCCGTAGAGATTCTCGAGAGCTTTATAGGTGTGTCAGCTTGAACATGAGGCCTTTTAGGTACCCATTTACAACTGATTCTGTTCGTGCTCATGTGCCTTGGTGTTGAAAATGAGTGGATGTAGGCTGTGCGAGTGAATGGATCATGCTGTGTAGGGTGTGTTCTTGGTGTAGCTATTTGAGCCCGCAAACAAGCCTTAGGCACCCAAATTTGTCTAGCCTTCATCGACTTTTTGGGCACCCAAATAGATTTCACGTTAGCAGAAGAATTTCCGAAAGACCTCTTATTAGTGACGTGTTGTTGGTTACTAATAAGAGGCTTTGCCCGTGCGGTTGGCGTGAGTGCAACCGGGTGTTCGCCTTTTCGCACCCACACTTGGTTCACTTGTTGAGACATTCTGCTGCGCAGGTTCTTTTGATTTCCGGCATAGGTAGTACTCTGCTTCTTCTACCTTTGAGCCATCTTTGGTTGTTGGCTCCTTCTGACTTTTGGAAAAGAAGGGAGTTCCGTTGCCTCCCTGACTCCTTTTTTGCGCGTAGCATTCCTCTGCAACACATAGTTTTGGACAAGAACAGCATGGTCATCTTCATGTGTACTCCTGGAAGGACCAGGAGTCTGTGCCTTTCCTAGTTCTTTGAGTGCTCCATTATCCAACTCTACTGTAATTCGACTATGATTGACCCATACCTGAAGAAGTCCACTTCTTAGGTTCAAGTTGACTGCTTGGTCATAGATCCAGTCTTGACCCAAGACAAGGGGTTCCGTGAGGTCCTCATCTTGACACACTAGTACTCTAACTGTCATTGTCTCATCATGAATGTAGAGGGTGTTGCTCTAGCACAATGGTGAGAACCACGTTAAGAAGCTTCACCTCCTTAATGTCAATCCGTGGGAGAGGTAGGAGTGATATGATGATCGTGAACGTGAGATGATGTGAGAGTGAAGGTGAGAAGCACAAAGATGCACACACACATACACACACACAATGAAGAGACAAGCAAGACACAATGGAAGGTGGGAAGTTAGCTCTATTACTCAAGAATGCTCTTACAAGCTCAAACTAGCTCTAAGCTCACATTAACCAAAATGAACCAACCTCAAAAATGAGCTCTCTAGCTCTTTTTATAGTTTCTAGACTAGTTTTGACCGGTTTCACATCTAGTGACCGGCCTAGTTAAAAAATAGGTCCTAGATGCTATTTGGAAGGGTAAACGATGTCTAAAAATAAAGAAAATTGGTACGCGCATTCTACCTAAGCTCCTCAAGCTTGAGGACTCCTCGGCTTGCACAAAATGGAGCCATGGATTACAAAATGGGGTTTTCTATGATACATATGTTACAATTAGTGATAAAATCACTGTTGAATGTTTGGAGAATTAATAAGAAATATATTTGTTTGAAAAATTGATCCGCCTGGCTCCCTGCTCCTTCTTTACATGCTTCCGTGGCGTCTGTGCCTCTGGCTGCTTCCAACACCCCCCTCCCTCTCGCTTCTGTCGTCCCTGACAGAACCTTGTTGTGAGGTCTGCCGGATGTAGTTCTGTAGGAGGTCCTGAGCGAGGGTGTGCTCTGATATACGAATGCCTCGGGCTAGGTCAGCCTCGAGTTTCTCCCAGTCGATAGGTTGCGGCTCGTCTGGTGGTGGGAGCTGGTAATGTGTGGAGTACGCCATTCGTTCTCAGGCAAATAATTGCAGTAAATGTGTGGGCCTGCTTATAAATACCTCTGAATGGTACTCCCAAAAGCCGGTGGTGAACATTTCTTCGAATGTCTGGTTGTAACATGCCGGTAGATATTTGATCCTGCAGTGCCAGGCGTAACACACCCGTAGCGATGGCGTTGTGCTCATATCATAGACTAAATCAAAGTTGCCATGCTCAAAGCCCGGGGTGTTTACATGGGGAGCCTTGACGCGTCAGAAGACTTTAAAGATCATTTGCATCATGTCAAAGATTTTGACAGTCATGTGTGCGGCAATATCATTCATATGCTTTAACCTAGGGAGCCAGTGGCGGATCGTCGCCATCATGTAGCCTACTGTGGGGAACTCGATTGGTGGCTTGAAATAGGGATAATTCAGCCAGTCTTGGCACTGCTTATTGTTCTGTAGCTTAATAGCGAAGGCAGTCCAAGAGCGGCGGCGTGGGACTGGTCCCCAGCATGGGTTAAATTTTAAGTGCAGCGGCGCTTTCACCCATGTGCTCATCATCTCGGGATAGTTTTGCAATCGATCTCTGCGCCAGTCTGGTTGATGGATTTCACCTCTCTGTGCACTTGGTGGCATGTCCTCCGGCTCGAATTGAGTGGCATGCGTTGGTTTCATCCCTGTTTCTTTCTCTATGGCTAACTGGTATTCGGCCATTAACATGAAGTACGGTTTATATTGGAGCTCATGCCCAAATATGTATCGTCGCGGGGCCAAATGAGCAAAGAATGGTGACTGTAAAATTCTCTCTTCAATCATGGCCATGGCATGTAACTGTGCCTCTACTCTGGCCGAATGTGTTGTTCCGAGTTCTTCAACTGTCTTCATCCACGCGGGGGTAGGTAATTCATATGTCATCTGGCCTTCGGCCGTGACACGTCCGCCTGGGATGGGTATCGGTTCATATGCCTCTTCGAATGTCTCCTCCACCGGGATAGTGACGGTTTCTTCCTCAGCTGGTAGCTCAGGTGGGGAGTCTGGCCTTGGTGGTGCTTCATAGACTGCAATTCTAGATTCAAGATTTGTTACCTGGGCCCGAAGTGCATTGAGTTCCTCTAAAATTTCAGGGGCAGGGTCCGCAGGTGCTGGTAATTCTGCTGCTACTTGTACTTGTTGTGTTGCTGGTTCTCTGAGCTGTAGCAGCTTGTGATCTTCCTTTAACTTTTGATGTTCTTCTCGAAGTAGGTTGTCCAAATCCGCAGTGGCTTCTTTTGTTTTCTCCTCACTTTCTAGTTCTAATTTGTGATAGGCCTCTCGTAAATCTTGGTATCGGCTGTTCAGTGAGGCATTCTCAATTGATAGTGAATTAAGCTGCGACTGTAATTCATTCGTAGTCCTCTGCAGCTATTGATAGTTGGTGCCGAGTGATGCAAACTCATCGCGGACTTGTGTCATGCATGTGAACATGTGTTGGAATGCGGTGTCTATGGTGGGCGATAGTAGTAGTGAAGTGCTAAATGATGATGCAGTGGGAGTAGATGCAGCGGGAATGGGAAATGGGGTTGGGACGGTGGATGCAGTGGTGATCGTGGAAAATTGTGATGTGTCTAAAAATGTTTGTGCCGGGAGTGAAGTGAGTGGTGGTGCCGTGGGTGGTGAGATGTCCATGTCACTGGACGTGTTTAGTGTTGTGACTGTGAAAAGTGGTGTGATTGTGGGTGGTTGTGTAGGTGTGAAGACGGGATTTACAAATGTGGAGTAATTTACATGGGGGCTGGCTGGAGCAGCTTGGTGAAAAGGGGAAATAGGGGTTATGGTGGGTTGGGGAGGTGAAACTGGTGAGAAGGTTAGTGGGGTTAGAAAGGGGAATGGGGTTCTTAGAGGTGGGGGAAACGCGGGGAAAGACGAAGGGGTGAAGGGGTTAACATGTAGATGCGAAGGGCTGGGTGTGGGCATGGTGGTCTGAATGGGCAGGGCAAAGGTTGTGGCTATGTTGCCTTGTACAGGTGTGGATGTGGGGGAAGCAGGTGGGTGTGCAGGGGATACAGGATGGGTTGGTGAAAGATGAGGTGAGAGAGGAGTAGAAGGGGTGGATGTTATTTCGAGGATAGTAGTGGTATGTACAACGGTAGTACAGGGTGGAGAATCTACAAGGATGGGTTCTGCGATTAATGAACTTTCGGGGACGAGGCGTGCCTCCCTGGCTTGTGCTGAAGACTGAGCTCCTGTTGGTACGCGAATATACTCTCCAGGCTTTGAAAGTAGTCGCACTCGGCGGGGGTCAAACTGTGGCAGTTGCTTTCTTTGTAAAAACCTGAGTGCTTCATGGGAGCCTACTGATTTGACTAACTCTCTGAACCCTCTGATGTATGCGTCTTCGAATCCTCCGGAGATGAGTTCCTGTTCAATTAATGCCTGGCTCTCCTCTTCAGTTAACTTCTTCCGGGCCCAGACTTTCTCCATTGTGCGATATAATTTCTTTATGGCCAGCGTGTACGCTACGGCTTCGAATGTCTCTTCTTCATATGTGCTGGTGTCACCGTGCGCGTCGGTTTGTTGGCCTTGGCCATCTGTCTGTCCGTCTTGTGAGCCCTGGCTGGCTTCATCGTCCCTTTCATCGTCGTCTGTTTCGGTTCTTTCTTCTTCAGAGCTCGACACAGCTTGTCCCTGTGGCAGATCTCGCGGCGTGGTAGGGTAGCTGGGGCGTTCATATTCCTGGGAGAACAGCTGTGCCTCTGAATACTGGAATTCGTTTGAGAATGCATCAGGCATCTCAAAATCAAATGTTGTGTTTATAGGGTCTGTCTCCATATGTGGTATCGGGAAAGAAAACGCTTCCGCACCAATAGTGGTGGGAGCCTCTGCTGTTGTGGTGGTGGGTTCTGAGGTGGCAGCTGCCTGAGGTGCAGCGATACTAGTGGTGGCCTCCGGAACCACTGGTCTGGACAACCTTATGTGAATAGGTTGTACTGTGGGAGTCGCTTCTGTCTGTGGTCGCTCTGGAGAAGGTTGTGGTGATGGCGACTCTGGCACTTGAAGGCAAGGAATGGTGCCTCTCATGCGCTTACCTGCCCGTGTTCTACTAGGCTTCCTGGCTTTCTTCGTCGTTCCTTTGAATGCCTTCAGTTCTTCTCCTGTTAATGCACGCTCGATGGGCAAGTCATAAGCTAAGCACATATAAACAATTCTGGTCAGCGCACAACATCCATTAAGCACCTTCTTGCGCTCCCATCTGTGCTGTGCCAGATACATTTGATCTATGATCCAGCTTGCCAGATCAACAGTTTGAGGTCCCGTGCATGCCAAATACAAACCAAACCATATTCTTTTATGTGGCATGGTGAATCTATCCTGAGCGGGGAATGCAAAGTGTTGCATGCATATCCTTAGTGGCTTCGACAGCTCAGGTGTAATAGCTGAGATCTCCTCCCACTTCGTGACATCCCCACGTTTCATAGGATCTGGAATTAATCTTTCTCGATCTGTGGGTGTGTGGGTTCCATGAATCTTGATGGCCGCTCTGATTAAATCCTTTGATAGGTAAAACCTTTTGTATGGTGGATCATCCACTAAAGAAGGTAAAATGAAGGTTCCTGGGATGTCCTTATTCTCTGAGGCCTGTAAGGTAGTGATTAAGTAATAGCACCTGTAAAAGTCTGGTTTGGGCAGAGGATCACTGAAATACTCCGTGAAGCCTGCTCTGGCCCAAACGTGAGTCAAATCCTGGGTGCTCTGTAGGGCTTCGAACTCTCTGGAAAAGAACTGGTATTTTCCCCACGTGCGGTCATCAAATGTCAAAGTGGATTCAAATATAAAGTCCGCATCCGCAAGGGGTCCTGCAAGTCCCTGAAACCAATGAGAGTTCCGGTGTATCTTCTCTATGTAGCCCATAGGTGGATTGTCGATAGGCATGGGCCCTGGAAACCCTTGGAATTCCGGCGGTGGGGCAGTCGGGTGAGATTCTGCTCGTAGCACGTTGAGGGGCACAGCCGCTACACTGGGACCTGCTCCTAATGTTCCTTCGTCGGTTTGCATGGTGGCTGATGCGCTAATAAGAAAGATCTGCTACAAAAGATTAACACATTAGCATGGAAATTAATTATGATCCCATTAAAGTGAGACCGCAATCCCTTTCCATAACTGATGCGTAACCCGTGTAGCCAAGTGCTGTGATGTGATGGATGCAATGCCTCTTGCAGCACTAGTGCAGGTCTCTAGACTCCTACACGTTTCAGATCATGCATACATTTCTTGATGAGATGAGATTACGAGTGATGTGTGATGATGGTGGGTGAATTTATACAAGGTTTAAAGTTTAGTGATTTAGTACAAGGTTGTATGTTAGTCGGGGGGGTAATTTTGTCAGACACGGGGTTAGGGGGAGACGGTTGGACACGCTTCGATATCCATTTCCTAAGAGTCTTTGAGTGGTTGGTGGGTTTCTGCTGAGGGGCAAAGGGTGGTGTCGGGGGATGGGAAGATTGGCGAGGGGTATGTATTACATGGCTTATGGGATGAGCTATGATACATGGTTTGGGTACCCAAATCTGCGTGGGTGTGGGTCTATGGGTAAGGTACTTCTTGGCGATCCACATTTGTCGAATGCTCGGACCTGTAGAAGAAGGTCGAGGGGATGGTGGATATCGATTCCGTTTCTGCACAGCCTTTTTCTTGTCGATTTCTGCTTGGCTGGAGTTCTTTGGTGCTTTTTGTCCTTTTGGCACCCATATTAGTCTGGTGCCGCTTCCTTTGGGTGGCCTAAACTACCTTCCTTGTTGTGTCTTCTGATACTGCAGTCGGTCTGGGTTCCTTCGTCGTGGTTGACTCTGTCGTGGTTGAGGTTGAGAGGTCGGATGGACACTCTGCTTTGGAAAAGAAGGGAGATCCAACACTTGCGTGACCTGCCCATTAGGAAGTGATGCCTTATTAAACTTTAATCTAGGCCAGTCCGCAACAAGTTTGGAAGGATGAGCACCGCAGGGTGTCGTGCTCATTTGGCCGATGATGCAACCCACCTGACCACTGATTGTGTCCATCTGCCCTTGCTGTTGGGTAATTGTCTCTTCTAGTTTGCAGGAAGTCCCAGGGAAGATCTCCTGTCGTACTTCTGACTGACAACTGTCCATAGCCAAGCCCGAGTGGGTTGGTGTAGACGTAACGTGACTGGTCTGCTTAAAGATCTTCCGGTCTTCCCTCGCATGTATTTCATAGGGTCTAGGGTCACAACCGTCAAGCGGAATGCCGTTAGGGAAGTCAAGCGGTATCACTCGCTTCTGTTCTAAGGTTCCAATCTGTAAGGAGCCTTGTCTAAGATTTAGGTCCACTGAGTGATCGTATAGCCAATCTTGGCCAAGGATTAGGGGTTCTATCAGGTCGTCATCATGGCACACTAGTAGCTTTGCTGTCATCGTCAAATCCTTAATGAGGATAGGAAGGTCCACCTCACCCATGCAAGGGGTTTCCATGCCTCCTAGGCCTATGAGGTATGCCTCAATTGGCCGCATTTCTATTCCTGAATCCTTATAGTGGGACCATCTAATCGCACTAGTCGCAGCACCTGAGTCAATCAAAGCCCTGAGTTCTTGGCTATGGTTACCGTGCTCTAGCCTAACTGTAACGAATGGTCTCTTGTCCACTATGCTAGGATGAGTGGTTGACTTTACTTGACACATGGCCATGGGATATCTGGGTGATGTTTCCAGATGGTTATAATATTCTCTCCCTAGTCCTTGTCTTCTTAGCTTCATGCGCTTAATGCGTTCTATGGCTTCTGCCTGAGCTTCCGCTCGTATTCTATTTTCTTCCTCCTTACGCTTCTTTGCCAACGTGAGTCGTCTAAGCATATCCTCAGTAAGAGGTTCTTGATATAACTTGACTCTACAGCCACTAATGTAATTAGGCATTATATCTCCTTCTAAGGTGGCTAACTATACTGCTCCACTAGTCGAAAGTCTGTTAATGATCATAGGTCCATAACCTCGCTTTTCTAACTTCCGTGCGTGCTGTTTCAGCGTATATACTAGAACTAAATCTCCTTCTTTTAGGCCTTTATCTTTCACATGTGCATCAAAATATGCTTTCTGTCGCTTCTTCGCTGCGTATATTCCTGCTGTTGCTTTCAGCCTGGTTTCTCCTAATCGTTCCAAGTCCATTATTCTTGCTGATAATTCATGGCCGGTCCACTGATGTTCTTGTGCAACCTTAAGGGTCGGTATCAAGAAGTCCAAAGGAAGCACTGCATTCTGACCAAAAACCATCTGAAAGGGAGTTGCATTGAGTACGGTCTTGTAGGCCACTCGATATGCCCAAACAGCGTGGTGTAGCTGTTTGTCCCAATCTGAACGTTTGTTGTTCACGAGTTTCGTCAGTACGTTACAAAGTATCTTGTTAGTGCTTTCAGCCTGACCATTGGCCTGAGGATGATATGGTGCAGATTTCTTGTGAATCACCATAAAATCCTGCAACAGATATTCAATGACTTGGTTTAGAAAGTGAGTGCCTCGATCGCTCACTAACTCTATAGGCAATCCATATCTTGTAAAGACATTTTCAAATAAGAATTTTGCAGTCGTGTGTGCATCATTCTTTTTTGTGGCTTTTGCCTCTACCCATTTTGTAAGATAATCTGTGGCAACAATAATGTATTCCGCATGTGTACCTTTTGCAGGGGGGTTGATGGGTCCTACAAAGTCTATACCCCACTTAGAAAATGCACGTCCGCCCATCATGGGTTTCAATGGCATTTCATCTCTGCGCGTAGGAAACTGAGTTCTTTGGCACACATCACATCTCTTTACATAGGTATGAGCATCCATGTGAAGAGTGGGCCACCATAATCCTGCAAAGAGAATGGCTTGGATTACCCTATCGGGTCCAAAATGACCTCCTGCAACACCTTGGTGTGCAGTCTCTAGTATGCTCAGATAATCGCTTTCATGAACACATTGTCTTAAATATCCATCTCGTCCTCTTTTGTATAAGTTATCGCCAATGAGTGAATAGTCGTGAGCTTCCTGCTCTAGACTACGTTGTCGAGCTAAGGTCATTCCTTGAGGGAATGTGTTCGTCCTCAAGTATGTCACTAAAGGTTCACTCCAGTCTGGTGTGAGAGACACGTGATATAATGTCGCCTGCTCTACTGGTGGTCTTTCACAGCAAACATGGCATTCCTTACACAACTTGTAGACATCTGCTTCCATCGTAGGCCAATATACTCCTAATCTATGCAGAGTCTGTAATGTTCGATGTTTTGAATGGTGTTGCTTTAGTGCACCTATGTGTGCTAATTGCAACCAATTCACATGTTTTGATTCATCTACACAACAAGCAAGAATCTTTTGATTATCCTGTTTATATATGCTTCCTGCCATTATTTGGTACCTCTGAGATTTGGTAATCTCTCCTTCTTTGATCTTTATCCTAGGATTCTTGGGTCCATAGGTGAGAATAGGGACTATAGGCTTAGCCCATTCCGGTGCTATCTCGAGGTTAAACAAATATGCATCTGGTAATTCATCCGCTACTCCTTGAGGAGCTTCTCCTGAGGTTAATCTTGAGAGGTGGTCAGCTCTAAGATGCGTCTTTCCCTTCCTAACTACCACTTCAAAATCATACTCCATGAGTAATAGAAACCAACGTATCAGTCGTACTGTGTTACAAGGTTTGTTGACTAAATATAATAGGGCTTGATGATCTGTAAAGAACTTGAATTTGTTGGCCAACAAGTAGTGCCTAAACTTCTTTACTGCGTAGATCATCCCTAATCCTTCTCGTTCCGTTGTGGTGTAATTTCTTTCTGCTGCGTTCAATTGTCTGCTCGCGTAGGCTATGGGGAGATCTATGTTACCTTCATTCGTGGGTTGTGCTAACACACATCCTATGGCGTAATTGGATGCATCCACATGTACATGGAATGGCTTACTCCAATCTGGGGTTGTCAATATAGGTGCTGAGCACAGGCGTCGTTTAAGTTCATTGAATGAATTTTCACATTCATCTGTCCATTCAAAGTTGGTTAAAAGAGAGTACAAAGGCTTAGCTATGATTGCATACATGTGTATGAATCGTCGATAATATCCACAATGGCCCATAAATGCCTGTACCTCTTTCACATTAGTTGGTCTAGGTAATTCTGCAATTACCTTCACCTTTTCTTCGTCCGTAGAGATTCCATTTTTTGACACAATGTGTCCTAGAATTTTGCCTTGTCTGACCATGAAAACGCATTTTTCTGGGTTCAAACAAACCTGATATTCTCGACATTTATCAAATATTTGTCTTAACTCTGGGATATGTGTCTGTCTTACATTTGAATGAGCACATAAGTCATCGACATAAACTTCCAAGCTCTTGCGTAAGAATTCCTTAAAGACATGACACATGAGTCGCTGGAAAGTAGCGGGTGCATTTGTTAAGCCAAATGGCATTACACGAAATGCGAATATGCCCCATTCAGTGGCAAAAGTCGTCTTGTGTTGGTCTTCTGGAGCAATGGCTACTTGGTTATAGCCTGAAAATCCATCAAGAAAGCTGTAAACTTCCTTGCCCGCAACTCTTTCCAATAGATGTTCTGTGATAGGAAGAGGATAACTATCTCTAATAGTGGCGGCATTAACTTTTTTAAGGTTAATACACACACGCAATTTTCCATTCTTCTTGGGCACAACCACAATGGGGGATACCCATTCGGTATGCTCAATTTCGTAAATGAATCCTGCTTCTATCAAGCGATCTATCTCCTCTTTAATCTTCGCAGCGTAGTTATCATTATACGTGTAAGGTTTCTGTTTTGTCGGTTTTGCATCTGGAGTCATAGGGATTCTATGAGAACATATATCTGGATCCACTCCTTTCAAATCTTTGTAACTCCAAGCAAAAACATCTCTATATTCGCGCAATAGGGCCACTAACTCTTCTTCTTCTTCAGTCGTCAAATCATGCCCTATGTAGGTGCATTTTTCTTCTTCTCCTTCTATGGCAACTATTACTTTCTTGGTTTTCTCTCGATTATCATATACTTGTCCATCATTCGCCTTTCTATTGGGCATTCGTACCATGATTCTTCTATCTTCGATTTCATATTTCTTGAAGTTCTCGGGTACTTCAAACAAAGATTCTTCTTTTTCTGTCATGGTTTCTTTCTTCTTCCTTTTCTTGCCTTCACTCTTAGTAGTCACTTCCGTGGCTAACCTTACCTCGTTCGTAATTTCCTCGTGTCTCTGAGTGTGAGTCTCTACTTCGTAGAAATATTCTTCCTCTGATGCAAAGGGTGGGTCCATGATAATTGATTCTAAATCAAAATCGCTTGCATCCTCGAATGCATCAGTGTTCGGTTCACACTCTTCTAAGATTGCATCGCTCATGATTGGCTCTATCGTGAAAACTGAAATGTCATAGCCATCCTCGTCACAGTGGGGTGTCCATTGTTCTTCATTGATGGCTACATCCATGGTTGCTAGGATTTCCGCCCAACCATGGGGTTCAAACTCCTCATTTGGGAATACTACAGGTGCGTAGGCTGGATCTTGAAGGGTTCGTGGATGTTGTTCCGCACCTAAGGTCCTGGCTTCTAACCGCTCTTCCTCTTGTTTGGCTACTTTACACATCCATAAATGGGTATCCTCATGCAACCAAGAAGGATCTGATTCTAATGAGTGCACGGATTCCGTCTCTACTGGTGTCTTATGGATGGTATTCCATTGTATTGGGGGTACATCTCTGTGTGAATAGTCTTTAAGATTGACTTTAGTAGTCACTCCTAAATGTTGCAAGTACAAAGAATTAGTTCCCCAATCTTGTACAATTTGCAACTGACGCATGAATGGTCGTCCCAATATCATCTCGTAAGCATGGTTTTTCGCAAAGTCATAAATGGCGAAAGTATGCTCAAATTCCACACCACAAGTGGTGAGAGATATGCCTTCTAGTAAGCCTAATGGTTTTTCTATGTGTCCATCAGCCATTTGTAGTTTCATCCTGGTGGGTCTGAGTGCTGGCTTACCCCAACGTTTCCATAAAGCGGTGGTAGCTATTGCTACTCCGGCTCCCGAATCTAAGATGGCTTTCGTGGTGTAGCCCTGATGGGTTATTGGAAGATATGTGTTACCTTCCTCTCCTTCGCTTACATCTCCAATCTTTTCTACGGGTATCTCTGGTACCTTCTTATGTGATCCTATTTGAGAGGGTGTGGTAGCAAGCTCGGGGAATTGATTTGCTACATGCTTCCACAATTCTGGTTTCACCTTTAACAATTCCTCTAGAGTGAGATTACACTGTACTTTCGTGTTCTTGATCACTTCCGTATTTCTAGGGATCACTGATTCTTCATTCCTCACTATTATCGTGGGTGCTCTCATACTAATAGACTTTGCTTCCCAAGGTCCTGTGAACTGAGGTAATTCTTGTAAAGAATTAGATTCAAATCCTGTGTGTTCACTCAGTTGTTCCACCTCTACATCATCGTATATAGAGGGGATGTCTTGGGGAAATTGTTCCTGCAAGTCGTTTATTTCTTGAATAGGAGGATGAGTTCCTTGTTCTTTTCTCCATTTCTCTTCTTGTATTTCTCGTAAAAATTCATGTGAGTACCTATGTATGGAAGACAAATTGTCTTGACTTTCTGTATTAGGTACTTGAGACAGGGATGGTGCATCCCTCTCCTGTGTCTCTGGGACAATAGGGTTCCTATGCTGATCCTTTTTCTCTTTGCTTTCTATCAAATGTTCTAGCCTCTCCATTAGTCCTTGAAAGTGTAGTTCTGGTTTTGCCATGTTACTCCAATTAAGATATCTAGAGGCTTCAAACAAAGCTTGTGCTAGTTCTACCATCTTCATGCACAGTTTAGTTCTCTCAATTTCTAGATCAGCTCGAGGGTAGTTTTTACTCATTTCCGTTACTTGAGGTCCCTCTTTTAATCTAGCCTGATATGCACGAAACATCATGTCTAGATCTTCTGGTATGGGTTCCGCTAAAACTGATCCTGATTTTTGAGCTGGGATTTCTTGGTTTAATTCTTGTGAAGCCAATTCTTGTATTTTGGCTCTAGATTCCCTTAAACTTCCTTCCAACTCACTTATCTTTTTAATCCATTTTCTCTTGATTCTTTCCCTAGAATCTTTCCAAGATTTTGTCTTTTTACTACTAGATTCTGCAACTTCACTAGTTCCGGCTACTTTCTCTTGATTAGGCTGTTGGGTTTGTAAGAGCACCTGGGCTCTGGTTATAGCTTGGATAGGCACGTATGTAGGGTTGGATCCATCTGCGTTGTTTACAATACCTATCACGTTGATCGGTGTCACATTCGAAGCGTTAACTGGGTTCTTAGGACAATCTTTGATTATGTGCTCTTTGCCACAGTCGGCACAAAAGCCTTGGATGCTATAGTACTGTGATTGCCTTGCTATTGGGGGATGTGGACAGTCCTTTATGAAGTGATCTCCTTGGCACCTAAAGCATGGTCCTCTAGGGCCCTGTGGTCTCTGTTGTCTCAATTGGGGCCGTGGGTTTGGGTTTGTGTACATCACATTAGTATAGTCTGGCTCCCAACTAGGTTCCAATGGTGGACTATCATAATGATATGTCTCCACATGCTCTGGTGACTCCGTGTAATAAGCTGGTGGACTAGTTACATGAGTAGAGTCAAAACTGTTTGAGTTCGGGTCACTTTCGGTGATCAAGGGTGAAGAAGGCACTAAGGCCCTACTTAGGTTCTCTTCTGCAGCCGCGTATTTGACTGAGATGACATTCGCTGGTGGGGGTGGCTGCTGAGCTAAGACGGGTTGAGGTCTCTGTTGAGCCTGGTATGGGTAGTTCTGAGGAGGCCTATAATAATAAGGCTGAGCATTGTATTGGCCTTGATACCTACCTAGCTGCTGATATGTTTGCGGGTAGTTCTGTCTCACGGTTTGTTTGTTGTATGGGCAGTCCTGAGCCGTATGATTTGTATATCTCCTCTCAATTGTACAGTATTGGCCACTAGGGTTGGCTTGAGGTTGAGGTGCATTGGGACACACGTTTGCCAAATGATTTCCACCACAAGTGTAACAACGTACATTAGTTGGTAGCTTGGGCACCTGTTTACTAGAAACTCCTAGTTTTTGGGCCACTTTTTCTGCTAGGTCCTCTATCGAATTAGACAATTTTGTGGATGCTAGAGAAGAACAATCTGAGTCTTTATAGACCTTTGAGAGTTTTAATTCATCTCCTAGGTTATCCTCAATGTCTATACATATTCTTACACACTCCTCTAGCGTTCTGGGTTCTTTTAGGTACACATAGGAGCGTAGTTTAGCGCTCAACAAGCCATCTAGGAACAATGATACTTGTTTGGCCTGTGAGGGTAGCTCTTGCATTGGACATCGTTCAACATATTGTCTAAATCTACGACCTGCCAGTCTTACTGTTTCCTGAGGGGTCTGTTTAAAGCTATGAATCAACGAAGACGTGTCATGTCTAATCCCACTTTTAGAGAATTCAGTGATGAATGACTCTAAAAAGTGATGGATGTCTCTAAATTGCCTTTGTTGCAATGGTTGGAACCAAGCTAAAGCTGTATTCTTTAACGTTAGTCCAAATGCATTGTATTGCGTGAACATGTCTTCAACTTGTTCTGCCCTCAGTACTTGCTTGAATTCTGCGACGTGGTCATAGGGATCTCCTGTCCCATCAAAGTAACTTTTCATTGATTTTACTAATTGTGTGAGTCTCAATACTCTTGTGTGTTCACGTGGTCTAGGTAGAGGAAATTCATCTCTACCACCTGGTATTCCATGATTTCTTTGTCTATCCGCGCTATTGGTGTTCGTGGTTGTTCTATCTCTCCCTATGGGGTGATTAAAGCTTACTTCCGGTCTCTCTTTAGTTCCTTCTCTTTGATTTCCATGGGCTGAGGATGTTCCTGCCCCTTGTTGACTTGTATTCATGTTTGTTCTAGATGGAGGGAATACCAATTCACCTCTCCATGTGTATGTGTTTTTAGCGCGCTCAGGCACCACAAAGACTCTTTCTGAAGTCTCATCCAGGTATACAACCTTTCCAGGTGTATCTGGGTCCTTGAATTCATAAATTGTAATGATGCCTATCTCACCAGGGTGTTCCTTTCGGTACCTCCAAAAGGCTTCATCTGTCTCTTTATTTACAAACAACTCGGTGCTCCTGTTATCTTGAGGGATCCACTCTGGGATGAGTACTCTCGTTAATACGGATTTCCCTCTAGGTGTTCTAGGTTCTTCTAATGGCTCTTTTCCTTGAAATTTCGCTTCTGTCTCTAATTGGATTGTGCCAAACTCATTAGTATCGTTTGGCTGCGTACTTAGGACATACATGGTTCCTTCTTTGTCTATGTAAGCGTCTCTCTCAAATTTCACCACTGGTCTTTCCAATCCAATGGGTTGATCAGGGTTGTGCAGTTGCACCACTTGCCTTTGCAAACCATCCTCATAGATGCGAGCACCTAATCGGTTGGTTCGGAGAAACTCTAATTGCGTTCTATAGGGTCCTTCTGGTTTTTCTAGGTATGCGACATGAGTCCCTCCTTCTGGTCTGTCTGTGCTAAATGCCATTTCTGATTCGCTTGATTCTGAGCTCAACTCGTAGGGATAACTACTATTCAATTGCTGAGCCCAAGATCGAGCAGTGGTTCTTACACTAGCCTCTGATGATCTAAGGCTTCTTCTGTCCGACTTACCTATATGTTTGCCCGATCTAAGGTTCATTAATTTTCTTCCTTGCACGCTCAATTACACACTTAGATCGTCAATGGTTCTTTGTGATTAATTCTTGGTTCTTTTTAATTTTTCTTTGGATTCTTGTCTTAATATATGCGTTAGGAATTCGACTTTCCGTTATAGTTTTGAGTTCTCGTTCCGTCAGACTTATGTTCTTTTCTTCGGTTTTCGTCACACACACCTTTACTTGTAGTCTTAAACTTGAAAGAATTAAGTATCTTGAACTTGAGGCGTTCCTATCGTCTTAAATCCACAATGCTACCGTTTAGCCTAAGCTATGAATTGACTGAGGGGGTTGAGTAATCTTCCAACCTCGAGTCGGCTTTTCTGTTGCTCTGATGCCCTGTTGCCCAAGAAGCCGTGCTTCCCAAGCTTTACTGTCTTCCCTGCCTTGCTTGCTTGCCCTTGATTGCCCTGGAAAATTCCAATGTTAGACCAATTCACAAGATGATTAAACACTTGAGCATATACATCTTTTAAATCCCTTCCCTTTTTGCCCAAATTTTCAATGTGTGCCCCCTGGCTTTCTAATCCCAAACTAGGTGAACCTCAAATTAGCTTATCCAAAAATAGATGTATTCTTTATGAAAAAAAAACAGTTGAGGTCACGTAGTACTCGTCACGAGCTTTCTAACGAGCTATTAAGCTCAAAAAACGGACTTCGGATGAGAAAGTTATACGCGTTCAGGCCCTGGGGGGTAAAAACTGATAATCCAGTTTTCCCTCAAATATGAGCTAAGGGGTCTCCTATGAGTCTAATGGTCCAAAAATTTCTCAAAAATACCCTCAAAATTGGTCAAAATTGGAGCCCAAAAATTGCGATAGGGGTGGACAATCGCGATGGTCTGGGACAATCGCGATGGTCCAAGCGAACCGTCGCGATGGCGTGGGATTTGGACAATCGCGATGGCCCGAAAAGGCGAACCGTCGCGATGGCTCAAAATGAACGATCGCGATGGCGTGAGGTTGAACCGTCGCGATGGCCCGAAGTGAACGATCGCGATGGCGTGGAAATGGACCGTCGCGATGGCGCGGTCAACGGTCAAAGGTGAACAATCGCGATGGCGTAAGGTTGAACCGTCGCGATGGCCCGATCAAGTGGACAATCACGATGGCGCGAGTCAACGGTCAACGGGGAACAATCGCGATGGTCCAAAGTGAACCGTCGCGATGGTCCGCGATGCGATGGCTTGAGCCAATCGCGATGGTCCGATTTTGGGCTGTCGCGATGGTCCGAAAAAAAACGAACCGTCGCGATGGTCTATCGTGACACGTGGCACTGTCGTGGCGATGGCATGAGCCAATCGCGATGGTGCGGGGTCAGCTGAACAATCGCGATGGTCCAAGTGGACCGTCGCGATGGCTCAAGTGAACCGTCGCGATGGTCCGAAAAAGCGAACCGTCGCGATGGTCCGGCCGAGCCGTCGCGATGGCGTGAGCCTATCGCGATGGTGCGACACAATCGCGATGGTCCAAGCCAATCGCGATGGTCCACCAAACAATGAATTTTCAAAATGCAACTATGGTGCCGTGTGTGCGCAAGGATCGCCTACCTCGTGGTGTGGTCGCCTACCTCAAAATCCGAAAGTTGTAGACCATCGCGATGGTCCGCCCTACTCGGAAATTTCTGACAGAAAGTACATGTTTTACCTTTTGGAAGCTCTCCTGATGCTCTGAAGCTCTGTACCTGCAAGAAAACTCAAGAAAATGCAAGCACACACAAGCGCAAAAACTCTCTCTCGCTCTCTCGCATGCACAAATGAGGGGAAATGAGGTGAATGGGGAGATATGGTGAATTTTCTGATTTTTTTGGAGATGAAGATGATGATGCGATGATGAAGATGGAGTATGGGGAAGGTGAAAAACACAAAAAACTAAGTAAAAACAACAACAAAAACTGAAATTTTTACCTTCCAACGCCACTTCTTGCTATACTCTTACCATCACACATTCGTCCTAGACTCGATCCCCGGCAACGGCGCCAAATTTGGTGTTGCTCTAGCACAATGGTGAGAACCACGTTAAGAAGCTTCACCTCCTTAATGTCAATCCGTGGGAGAGGTAGGAGTGATATGATGATCGTGAACGTGAGATGATGTGAGAGTGAAGGTGAGAAGCACAAAGATGCACACACACATACACACACACAATGAAGAGACAAGCAAGACACAATGGAAGGTGGGAAGTTAGCTCTATTACTCAAGAATGCTCTTACAAGCTCAAACTAGCTCTAAGCTCACATTAACCAAAATGAACCAACCTCAAAAATGAGCTCTCTAGCTCTTTTTATAGTTTCTAGACTAGTTTTGACCGGTTTCACATCTAGTGACCGGCCTAGTTAAAAAATAGGTCCTAGATGCTATTTGGAAGGGTAAACGATGTCTAAAAATAAAGAAAATTGGTACGTGCATTCTACCTAAGCTCCTCAAGCTCAAGGACTCCTCGGCTTGCACAAAATGGAGCCATGGATTACAAAATGGGGTTTTCTATGATACATATGTTACAATTAGTGATAACAATCACTGTTGAATGTTTGGAGAATTAATAAGAAATATATTTGTTTGAAAAATTGATCCGCCTGGCTCCCTGCTCCTTCTTTACATGCTTCCGTGGCGTCTGTGCCTCTGGCTGCTTCCAACAGAGGGGAAGTTCCACCTCGCCCATGCAAGGGGTTTCCACTCCTCCCAATCCTATGAGGTATGCTTCCACAGGATTGACAGTTAACTGTAATTCTTGACAGTAAGACACTCTAACAGCATTAGTGGCTGCGCCTGAGTCAATCAAGGCTCTTACGTTCCTTGCACTCTTTCCTTGTCCTATATCTAGGGTTATGAAAGGACGTCTATCAATTATCCTATGCGAGCTTGTTCCTGCAACTTCACACATGGCCATAGGATATCCTTGATCTGCATAGTCATTCGCTCTAGGCTGATCTCTACCTTGCCTTTGTAACTTCATTCTCCTGATGCGTTCTAAAGCTTTTGCTTGAGCTTCTTCTCGAACTCGCTTTTCTTCCTCTTTGCGTTTCTTAGCAGTGTTGAGTCGGCTGAGCATTTCCTCCGTGAGGGGTTCCTGATACAACTTGACTCTGCATCCGCTAATATAGTTAGGGAGAACATCACCTTCTAATGTGGCTAATTGCACAGCTCCACTTGTGGAGATCCTATTAATGATCATAGGTCCGTAGCCTCTCTTTTCTAGCTTCCTCGCGTGTTGTTTCAGTGTATAGACTAAGACTAGATCTCCTGCTTTCAAGCCTTTATCCTTCACATGGGCATCAAAGTATGCCTTCTGCCTCTTCTTAGCTGCATAGATTCCTGCAGCTGCTCTCAGTCTTGTTTCTCCTAATCGTTCAAGGTCAAAGATCCTAAAGGAGAGCTCATGACCTGTCCATTCGTGCTCTTGTGCTACTCTCAATGTAGGGATCAAGAAGTCCAAGGGTAACACAGCGTTTTGGCCGAATACCATCTGAAAGGGGGTGGCTTGGAGTACCGTTTTGTAGGCAACTCTAGTCAATGTGACTAGTTTGAAGACAAAATTTGAAAGAGAGAATAACAGAGGGCAAGAAAATGAATAATTCATCTCTAAACAGCATGGTGTAGCTGTTTGTCCCAATCAGAGCGTTTAGTGTTCACTAATTTCGTCAGTACATTGCATAAGATCTTATTAGTGCTCTCAGCTTGTCCATTAGCTTGAGGGTGATAGGGGGCAGACTTCTTGTGTATTATCAAGAATTCTTGGAGTAGATTTTCAATCACTTCGTTCAAGAAATGAGTGCCTCTATCACTTACAAGTTCTATAGGTAGCCCATATCTCGTGAATACATTCTCAAACAAGAATTTAGCAGTTGTTTGAGCATCGTTCTTTGTCGTAGCCCTTACCTCTACCCACTTAGTTAGATAATCTGTCGCAACAATGATGTATTCCACATGAGAACCTTTAGCTGGGGGATTAATAGGACCTACAAAGTCTATTCCCCACTTAGAGAATGCACGTCCACCCATCATAGGTTTCAGTGGCATCTCATCTTTGCGTATAGGATACTGAGTCCTCTGACAGACATCACACCGTTTCACATAGGTATGTGCATCCATGTGAAGGGTAGGCCACCAGAAGCCCGCAAATAGTATTGCCTTGATCACCCGATCCGGTCCAAAGTGTCCTCCTGCTACACCTTGGTGAGCAGTTTCTAAGATCTTAAGATATTCACTTTCATGGACACATAGCCTCAGGTAACCATCTTTACCACGCTTGTATAGATTATCACCAATGAGTGAGTAATCCAGGGCTTCTTGTGCTAAACTCCTTTTCCTAGCCAGAGTCATGTCTGGAGGGAATGCTTTCGTCCTTAGGAAGGATATTAGTGGTTCACTCCAATCTGGCATAATGGATACTTGATAAAGAGTGGCGTGTTCCACAGGTGGCTTAGTGCAACAGATTGGGCATTCCTTGCACAACTTTTGGACATCAGCTTCCATAGTTGGCCAATGTACTCCAAGTCTCTTTAGGGTCTGTAAAGTTCGTTGCTTTGAATGGTGTTGCTCTAGTGCACCTACATGTGCTAATTGCAACCATTTAGAGTACTCATCCTCTTCTACGCAACAAGCCAAGATCCCTTGATCTGTGTGCTTGTACATACTTCCTGCCATGATGTGGTACTTTTGGGCTTTTACAACCTCTCTATTCCGTGTGTTTACCACTGGATGATTAGGCCCGTATGTCAATACTGGTACCAATGGCTTAGCCCACTGTGGCACCACTTCCAGATTAAACAAGTAAGCATCAGGAAGGTCATCTGATACTCCTTGTGGGGCTTCTCCCGATGTGAGCCTAGAAAGATGATCAGCTCTCAAATGGGTCCTCCCTTTTCTTACCACAACCTCAAAATCATATTCCATTAGCAAGAGAAACCATCTTACTAATCTTCCTGTATTGCATGGCTTGTTTACGAGATATAACAATTCCTGATGATCAGTAAAAAATTTAAACTTATTTGCAAGCAAATAGTGTCTAAATTTCTTAACTGCATATACCATGCCTAATCCTTCTCGCTCTGTAGTGGTGTAATTCCGTTCAGCCGCATTCAATTGTCTACTGGCATAGGCAATTGGAAGATCCATATTACCTTCACCAGTAGGTTGTGCAAGCACACATCCAATAGCATAATTGGATGCATCGACATGAACATGGAATGGCTTATTCCAATCTGGTGTGGTCAAGATTGGTGCTGAACACAATCTTCGTTTAAGCTCCTGGAAGGAATTCTCACATTCATCCGTCCACTCAAAGTTTGTCAGAAGTCCGTACATGGGCTTTGCAATGACAGCATACATGTGTATAAATCGTCGGTAATAACCAGAGTGCCCCATGAAAGCTTGTACTTCCTTGACATTCTTTGGCCTAGGTAGATCTGCTATGGCTCTCACTTTTTCTTCGTCGGTAGATATGCCATTCTTTGACACTATGTGTCCTAGAATCTTGCCTTGCCTGACCATAAAAACGCACTTTTCTGGGTTCAGGTAGACTTGATATTCTCTACATTTGTCAAAGATTTGTCTGAGTTCAGGAATATGGGTTTGTCTAATATTGGAATGAGCACAAAGATCATCAACATAGACTTCTAAACTCTTCCTCAGGAACTCCTTAAACACATGGCACATCAGCCTCTGGAAGGTAGCCGGTGCATTGGTAAGCCCAAATGGCATTACTCTAAAGGCAAAAATGCCCCATTCTGTGGCAAAGGCTGTCTTATGCTGATCCTCTGGAGCTATGGCTACTTGATTGTAACCCAAAAATCCATCAAGGAAGCTGTACACTTCCTTGCCTGCCACTCTTTCTAAGAGATGTTCTGTGATGGGAAGCGGATAGTTATCTCGAATAGTGGCTGCATTAACCTTCTTCAAGTTAATGCACACGCGCAGTTTGCCATTCTTCTTGGGCACCACTACGATGGGTGATACCCACTCAGTGTGCTCAATTTCATAGATAAATCCAGCTTCGACCAGTCTATCTATCTCTTCTTTGATCTTAGCAGCGTAATTATCGTTATATGTATAAGGCTTTTGCTTAGAGGGTTTGGCATCTGGAGTCATGGGGATGGTGTGCGAGCATATGTCCGGGTCAACCCCTTTCAAATCCTTGTAACTCCAAGCGAATACATCTCTGTATTCTCTTAGCAAGGCAATCAATTCGTGCTCTTCTTCTTCTGTCAGGTCATGGCCTATATACGTGCATCTCTCCTCTCCTTCTTCTATGGCCACTACTATTTTCTTGGTGGTTTCTTTGTTATCATAGGCCTCTCCTGATTGTGCATCTCGTTTAGGCATTCTAATCATGACTCTCCTGTCATCTATCTCATACTTCTTAAAATTTTCTGGGACCTCAAACAAAGATTCTTCCTCTTCTGGTGAGACTTCTCTCTTTTTTCGTTTCTTTCCTTCTTCCTTTGGGCTCACATATGTTGCTAATCTTACATCATTTGTAAGCTCTCCATGCCTCTGGGGTTGAAATTCTACTTCATGGAAGTATTCTTCATCTGATGCAAATGGTGGGTCCATAATGATAGACTCGAGATCGGAGTCACTTGCATCCTCATATGCATCAGGGCTAGGTTCGCATTCTTCTAGAACTGCCTCTCCCATGATTGGCTCTATGGAGAAGACTGAAATGTCATAGCCATCCTCATCACAGTGAGGTGTCCATTGTTCTTCATTGATGGCTACATCCATTGTTGCTAAAATTTCTGCCCAGCCATGGGGTTCGAATTCCTCATCAGGAAAAACTACAGGTGCATAGGCTGGGTCTTGAATTGCTCTATGTGTTTCTTTTGCACCTATTTCTCTGGCCTTTTCTCTCTTCTCTTCCTCTACTGCTACTTTGCACATCCATAAGTGGGTGTCTTCATGCATCCAAGAGGATCCTGACCCTATGGAATGCACAGATTCCGTATCATCTTTGGCTCTATGGATGGGATTCCACTGGATGGGAGGGACATCTCTATGAGAGTAATCCTTGAGATTTACTTTGGTTGTAACGCCTAAGTGTTGCAAATACAAGGAGTTGGTGCCCCAGTCCTGTACCACTTGCAACTGTCGCATAAATGGTCTTCCCAAAATCATCTCATAGGCATGATTTTTGCTGAAGTCACATATAGCAAATGTATGCTCAAACTCGACACCACAAGTGGTGAGAGTTATTCCTTCTAGCAATCCTAAGGGTCTCTCAATATGACCATCGGCCATCTGCAATTTCATCCTCGTTGGCCTGAGTGCTGGCTTGCCCCAACGCTTCCATAAGGAGGTGGTGGCAATTGCAACTCCTGCACCTAAGTCCAAAATTGCCTTGGTGGTGTACTCCTGGTAGGTGATGGGAAGATAGGTGTTCCCTTCTTCACCTTCACACATATCTCCTATCTTATCCAAGGGAATTTCTGGCACTGTCCTATGGGACCCTACCCGGGAACGAGGTTCTGCAACTTCAGTTACTTGACTGGCTACATATTTCCGCGCTTTTGGTCTATCCTTAGGCGGTTCTTCCAAAGTGAGATCGCGCTGCACCTCGGTGTTCTTTACTACCTCCGTGTTCCTAGGTATTACTGAGTCGTCGTTCCTTACCATGACTGTGGGTGCTCTCATACACGTGGACTTTGCTTCCCATGGGCCTGTGAAATGGGGTAGCTCTTGTATGGAATTAGACTCAAAGTCCAATCTCTCGTGAGACTGAGTACTCTCATGTTCCCCGTAAATAGATGGGATGTCTTGTGGGAATTGGTCGTGTGCATCATCCACAAGTTCAAAGGGAGGGGCGACTTCACTTTCGTTATCCCATTTGTCTTCTTGAATCTCTCGTAGGAAGTCTGGTGCAAACCGATTCATAGAAGAAGAAGTGTCTGGCTCCGTAGAATTAGGCACATAAGCAACCTGGGAAGGAGGGCTTATTCTATCGTTGACTCTCTCCTTGTTCTCATAGATGGCTGGAGCACAAGCTTCCTGGGGAGGATTACTTATTCCATTACTCTTCTGATCAGGCTCATACACGCCCTGAGAAGGAATGTAGGCAACCTGTGGAGGTACGTAAGCTTTCAAGGGAGGCTCATCTGCCTTTTGGGGGGAAAGATAAGCTTCTTGAGGAGGCACAAGGGCTTCCTGAGGAGGCTGGCTTATCCGTTCTCTTGCCCTGTCCTTTCTTTGAGGGACAGGTTCCTTTTCTGATTGTGCAATTAGCCTCTCTATTCTTTCCAGCAGTCCATCAAAATGTAACTGCGTCTTAGCTGAGCTAGAGATGTTAAAGAGGCGGCTAGCTTCGAACATGGCTTGAGCCAATTCCACCATTTTGGCATAAATTTTGGTTTGTTCTAACTCTAGTTCTACTCTAGGGTAGCACTTTTCATGATCAGTTACGTTTGGCCCTTCTTGGACTCTGGCCTGATATGCTTTAAGCATCATATTAAGGTCCTCGGGAGTGGGATCAGCTAATACTGATCCTACTCGGGGTGGTGGGTGGGTTACGTGAGGTGTATTAGGGGGTGGAGGGACGGAGGGTGATGGGGATGGTAGCGGTGGGAATGTGTGAGAGTGCGGTTGGGATGTGATCTCTATGATTTTGGCCTTGGTTTCTCGTAGACTTTCCTCAAGTTCACTCATCTTCTTTGCCCATTGCCTTTTCATACGTTCACGGCTATCTCTCCAAACTCTAGTCCTTTTCTTGGTTATGCTCTCAGTTTCACTAGCTGTTGGGCTCTTTTCCTGGTCTACCCCTTGGTTTTGCTGCAATGCTTGAGCTCTAGTGACTACCTGTACGGGAGCAGTGGAAGTGACACTTCCTGTGGAATCTATTACTAACCCAATAACGTTGATAGGCGTGATTTTTGGCATATTATTGGGGTTCTTTGGGCAATCTCGTAAGAGATGCTCTTTTCCACAATCTTGGCAAAAGCCTTGGATCGTCACTGACTGGGGTTGTGTAGGTGGAGGTAAGGGACAATCACGAATGAGGTGATCTCCTTGGCATCTGTAGCACGGTCCTCTTGGGAATGGAGGTCTTACTTGTCTAGGTTGAGGCCTAGGGTTGGGGTTTGCATACATGACGTTTGTATAATCTGACTCCCAACTAGGTTCATTTGGCTCTTCGCTGTAATAGGACTCACCATGTTCTGGGGACTGCATGTAGTACGCCTGGGGACTATCAACATGTGTAGAATCAAAGCTATGGTCACTGAGGTCATTTTCAGAAAGCAAGGATGTTACCGGGACTAAGGCTCTATTCATGTTCTCTTTTGCAGCAGTATACTTTACCGGGATCACATTGGCTGGAGCTGGGGGTTGTTGTGCTAGCACCGGTTGAGGTCTTTGTTGGTTTTGATATTGTGGTTGATAATTTTGTTGTGGTCTGCCATATGGCTGTGGAGGGTACTGGTTCTGGTATCTTCCCTGTGGTGGATAGGGTTGAGGATAGGTTTGCCTAACTGTTTGCTTATTGTAGGGGCAATCTTGTGCGGTGTGATTGGTGTACCTCCGTTCTATGGTGCAGTACTGGCTACTAGGATTTACTTGGGGCTGAGCCATAATGGGGCACACGTTTGCCATATGGTCACCACCGCATGTATAGCACCTCTTCGCTGGGGTAAACCTCGGAATTTGTTTGCTAGAGACGCCTAGTTTTTGGGCCACTTTCTCTGCGAGTTCCTCAATTGATGTGGATTGCGTGGCAGAGTGACTCGAAGAACTATCTGAATCTTTGTAGATTTTGGAAAGCTCTAGTTCTTCCCCTAGGTTATCTTCAATGTCAATGCACATGCGTACACACTCTTCTATAGTCCTAGGGTCCTTCAGATACACGTAGGATCTCAATTTCGTACTCAACAATCCATCAAGGAATAAGGCTACTTGTTTTGCAGGTGTGGGTAGCTCCGAAATAGGGCACCTTTCAAGATATTGTCTAAATCTTCTTCCTGCCAATCTGACAGTCTCTTGGGGAGTCTGTTTGAAGCTGTGAATCAATGATGAGGTATTGTGTCTTATGCCACTCTTAGAGAACTCTACAATGAAAGCCTCTAGGAGTTGGTCTATGCTCCTGAACTGTCGCTCATCCAATGGCTGAAACCATGTAAGTGCTGTGTTCCTAAGGGTTAGACCGAAGGCATTGTACTGCCTGAATAGATCCTCCACTTGTTCAGCTCTCAAGACTTGCTTGAACTCCGCCACATGATCATAGGGATCTCTTGTGCCATCAAAGTAATTCTTCATGGATTTAACTAGCTGGGTCGGTCTCAAAGTTCTTGTGTGCTCTCTAGGTCTCGGCAGAGGGAATCCATCGACATTTCTTTGGTTCCTGTGAGCTCTAAGCGTCTCAGGTTCTACCCTATTCGTCTCCGTCCTCGTTCTTTCTCTGCCCACTGGGTTGGCAAAGCTTACTTCTGGTCTATCTCTACTTCTGTCTCTTTGAGTTCCATGAGCTTGGGATGTTCCAGCTCCCGGGTGACCATAGGATACATTCGATCTTGGTTGGGGGAAAATGAATTCACCCTTCCAAGTGTAAGCATGCCTATCATTTTCTGTCACCACAAAGATTCTTTCCGAAGTGTGATCTAAGTAGGTCACTCTACCTGGGCTATCCGGATCCTTAAACTCATAGATCATGATAGTTCCTATATCAGTTGGCTGATTAGCTTTATACCTCCAAAAGGCTTCTTCAGTTTCTCGATTGAGGAGCAACTCTATGCTCTTATTATCCTGGGGAATCCATTCCGGTGTGATAATCCTAGTGAGAACTGATTTACCTCGAGGGGTTCTAGGTTCCGCACCCATGTTCCCTTGTTCCAAGTCACCTAAATCCGCCTCTGAGATTACATTCCCAAATTCATCTGTCCTGTCTGGGTGACTGGTGACTACGTATATGGTTCCTTCTTTGTCCAGGTATGCACCGTTTTCAAACTTGACTGCTGGGTGCTCGAGTCCAATGGATTGATCAGGATTCTTAATCTATATCACAGACCTTCCTAAGCCATCCTCATAGATGCTGGCACCTAATCGGTTGGTCCTAAGGTACTCCAACTGTGTTTTGTAAGGGCCTTCCACCCTGTACAAGTAAGGCACTCCTGAACTTCCCGTAGGTCTGTCCATGCCTTGAGACATCTCTGACTCACTGGTCTCAGAGCTAGGGTAGTACGAGTGGTGGCTCAACTGCTGGGCCCAAGACCTAGCAGTGTGGTTAACGCTAGCCTCTGAAGACCTAAGGCTTTGTCTCTCCCTTACAAGATGTCGTCCTGATCTAAGGTTCATATGCCTATCTAAGTAGCCCAATTCTTTGCCCAGAGTACAACCTCGTTGCTGGTTACTTTATATTAGTCACTTGATTCTTTTTAGTTATTTCTCGTGTTTAAGGTCTTGTCTGATATTACGTCGTCAGGAATACTTGAATGTTCTTCGTGCTTTTAGGTTGATCGTTCCACGTTAGGTTCTTTTCCTTTATGTTATCGATAGTACAGAGATTAGGTTTTTAGCTTGAACTTGAGTTTTTAGGTGGTCTTCAACTTGATACCTGCTTATCGTCGCTCTGACTTACTCCTACCTCTCGTCGTTCTTAGCCTAAGCTAGGAATTGATAAAGGCAGATGAGAATTTCCAACCTTTTGTTTCCTTCTTGGTTGCCTTGACTGCCCAGGAAGTGTGTTCCCAAGCCTGCACTTACTCTTGCTTAGAACGCCTTTCGATGCTCTCAAAGGATCTGTAAAAGCTCCAAAGTTAGCTTAAAGATTTAAATTCCAAAGACAGAACCAATGATTTTCATTCCTGTAGCACACACACTAGCTTGCATAGTGATTTTTAAGAGAACAATTCTAAAGACCCCTGACTTTGATCCCCCTGGGTATGGTCAACTTCAAAATACCCTATCTGAAAATCAATGCATTATCTTCATAAAAAACAGTTGAGGGCGTGTAGTATATGCCACAAGCTTTACAACAAGCCCTAGAGCTCAAAAAAATGGATTTCGTATGAAAAAGTTGTGACCGTTCAGGGTTCTAGGGTTAAGACAGGGTTCAAACAGGGTCACTGTGCAACAGGTTTTCCCCAAGTTGTTTTCCTAAAGCTTCCTAATGTGCTCTAGAGTAAAATGTTTGTGCCCAAAATTAGCCCAACTCTTCAATTAACAATCCCTAAAAAATTTGGCTAAAATTGGCTGTCAATCGCGATGGACAGGGCTGTCAATCGCGATGGACAGGAGTTCAGTCAATCGCGATGGACAGAGGATTCAGTCAATCGCGATGGACACTCAATCAATCGCGATGGACAGAGGGTTTAATCAATCGCGATGGACACTCAATCAGTCGCGATGGACAGAGGGTTCAGTCAATCGCGATGGACACTCAATCAGTCGCGATGGACAGAGGGTTCAGTCAATCGCGATGGACACTCAATCAGTCGCGATGGACAGAGGGTTCAGTCAATCGCGATGGACACTCAATCAGTCGCGATGGACAGGCAGTCAGTCGCGATGGACAGAGGTTCAGTCAATCGCGATGGACAGGCAATCAGTTGCGATGGACAGGCAGTCAGTCGCGATGGACAGAGGTTTAGTCAATCGCGATGGACAGAGGTTTAGTCAATCGCGATGGACAGGCAGTCAGTCGCGATGGACAGAGCTGTCAATCGCGATGGACAGAGCTGTCAATCGCGAAGGACTGAAATTTTGCCACATTTTCAAAAATTTTGGTGGAAAGGTGGTGTGCAGGGTCTCTAGTCCACTGTGGTGCACTCAGATTTACCAACAAGTGAAAATTTCTGTCAATCGCGATGGACAGAAGGCGGCGACTGCGAGACAGTTTCGACGAGTTTCGTACCTGCGCAGGAAGCTGGGGATGGTGATTCAGCAAGGTCCTGCAAAAAGCTCAAGAAACATGCAAGAAAACACACATGCAATATCGCTCTCTCGCTCTCTCTCACAAGTGAAATGAGGGAAATGAGGTGGAGATGGGGATATAGTCAAAAAACTGAAATTTTCGCGATGATGAAAATGGAGGTGGAAGATGGTGAAGATGATGATGGTGATGATGGTGGTGAAGTAAGAAAGAGGAAAAATAGGAAAAGTAGAAAATTTACCTACAACGCCAACGTCTACAATCTACGTCTTACCATCACACGCTCGTCCTCAAAGCTCGATCCCCGGCAACGGCGCCAAAATTTGGTGTAGCTCAATGATGAGTAGCACCTCCTTTAATGTCAATCCGGGAAGACGTGAGGATGGTATGAAGACCTCGAGCAAGTGGCGGCACAAGTGTGTGAGTGAGAAGCACACTAGCATGCACACACATACACACACACGCGCACACACGGCAAGACAAAGAGTGAGAATCAATGGAGTTCTTCAATTACTTTCAAATGCTCTTACAATTTTGTTTCAATTACAAGCTAACCCAAAAAATGAGCTCTCTAGCTCTTTTTATAGTTTTTTACTAGGTTTTGGCCCTGTCCAGACCTAGTGTCCGGCCTAGTTAAAAATTAGGTTCCAGGGCCAATTTGAGGGCTTAAACGGAGTCTAAAAAATACGAAAATTGATATGTAGGTACTTCTAAGGCTCCTCAAGCTCAAGGACTCCTTGGCTTGCACAAAATGGAGCTACAAAAATATGAAATGGTATTTACAATGATTGTTAGTGATAAGAATCACTATTAAAAGATGTTGATTTGGGAAAAATTGAAGGGCCTATCTGCCAGATTTGCGTCGACTGCTTTGTCTACTTACTCCTTCACCTTGTTCTGACTCTCTCCGCTGGCTTCCTTTTCTAGTCGGTCCTTGGGTGCCCATACTGCTCTCAACACATATCTTCTAGGCTTGGGAGGTGTAGAAAATCCATGCTTAGGGGGAAGCAAAGCCGCCAATTATTCTACCAAGTGGTCCCCTCAACAATCAAGATCTTATTGTGCCCAGATGGTCTAACTGAATCTCTAATTTTGGGCCATGATGTTGGCAGCATGCAAGCCCAAGGTCCATCTAGAGGAGGAGGAAGCAAGCATAGATGAAGACTTAGCATGTAAAGAGGAGTGTGTTTAAGGATACTGGATATTCAACCACATTTTTTCCAAAAATGTCAAGTCATTGAAGCTTAAAGAGACCACGAAGTACCGAACAATCATTTTTATCACTATTGTTGTATATAAACCATCAATTTTATAGTTTTTTGCTCCATTTTATGCAGGCCAAGGCATCCTCAAGCTTGAAGAGCTTCAATATTATACATACCAATTTTCATAATTTTAGGAGCCAAGTAGATACTTCAAAATTGATCTAGAACCTCTTTTTTGACTATGTTGGATATTAGTTATGAAACCAACCAAAGTCACTAGAAAACTATAAAAAGAGCTAGAGAGCTCATTTTTTAGGTAAGCTAGTTAGAGGTTGGACTTTTGGAGAGAGAAGTATTTTTTATTCATCAAGAGCTACTGCAATAGAGAAATCACTTCCTTCCATTGTCTTCTTCTCATCTCTACTTTGTGTGTGTATGTATGTGTGTGTAGACTCTTCATGCTTCTCACCATCACTTACACGAGCATCACTCCTTCACACTTGTCATATCATCCTCTCCTCTCTATGGATTGACAACTAAGGATGTGAAGCTTCTTGATGTGGTGCTCGTCCTATCCTAGAGCATCACCAAATTTGGTATCGTTGCTGAGGAGCACACGTGAGGACAAACATGTGATAGTAAGAGTGTTGAAGGATCGATGTTGAAAGGTAAATTTGGTAGTTTTTATTATTTTTTTCACTATTTTAATACATTTTTTGCATTTTCTTCATCTCCACTACCTTCCATCACCATAGCCAAGCATCATCATCTCCACCAAAAAATTATGTTTTTGCATGTCTACCCACACCCCCTCACTTCCATCATTTGCATGAGATAGAGACACAGTGCAATCTTGCTTGTGCTTGTTTTTGTGTGTTTTCAATGATCTTCTATAGTTTCATATCCATCCTCATGTCTATGACTACACACACGTACATCTATGTTTTCTTGAAGTACATTGACCAATTCGATATGTGGCGATAGACCAAAAAAGTTGGATTTTTACAAATGCATGTGGAACATGATGTAGTTGTTAGAAGATACTTTTTGGACAAGGAAACAAATTGTAAGATTAGGTTTTTTGTGTTATAAAAGAATTGGATGGATATAAAAAAATGAAGAGGAGTCTTCTTCATGAGAGGAATTATTTTATGTAATTTTTTGATGATTTTTAGAGCTCTTGAATATATAGAGAATTAATTTTGAAGTCTAGAGGACCTAATTTTCAAGTATGAACTAGGACACTTTGAAAAGTATATAAGTCAATTTGTGACTTATTTTTGGGTGGTTGATCATTTATACTTGATTTCTTAATGAGAATTTGAGAGCTATTATCTTCTTCTCTAAATCTCATCACTTGGCTTTCGTGGTGATTTGTTGATGAATATATGAGTGTTTTTCATGGATTTGTTTTGTTTCATCAGCTGTTCTTTGAGTATTTCATGCTATTAGGAGTTCCTTTTTCCAAAGTGAGTCTCCATTATCTTGATAAATGCTAAGGAAGTTAATTGTATGCAATCCATCATAATTGCAATTGTCTTCTCTTGGTGAAAGAGTTATTGAAATTAATTTTTAACATTATATATATCACTTACATACAAAATGGCATGAATCAGGGACAAGAACCATTGCAAAAACCTAGTGCTAGCTTAAACTACAAGAAACCCTAGTAATTCCTTTAACTTTTAATGAAATCTTTGTTGGAGCTGATTTTGTTGACAAATCTTGGATTCCATTGATCAAGAAGGGATTGTGGTCTTAGTATACTTCTAGGATTGACAAATTAGAGGTTGTTAAATTGTTAATGTTTTATGCTATGATGATTGGAGAGGTCAACTTCAAAGAATAAATAGTAGGGCTCCCCAATGCCATCTCCGTGCACTAGACAAATTTCAAAATCTTTGAGTTTTTGTCTCTATCATGATAGGCCAAACTCACGATAGGCGACAAGCTCAGACTATTGCAATAGACATCTCTCTCACTATAGATTGGATCCATTGCAATAGATTGACCATCCGTGGCAATAGACCAACCATGATAAACCATCTATTGTGATAGACCAATTGTCTATCATGCTAGACTACCCCATCGTTATACACACCCATCTATCATGATAGAACAAAGGACGTGATAGAGACCCTCTGTTAGCAGCGGACAAGGGAGAGAAGGCACAAGCAGACAAGGGAGTCAACGAAGATCTGGCAAATAGGCCAACAAGTTTCTTCAGGAAGAAGCACTTATGAACATTCACGCAGATTTAGCACTAAGGCAACCTTAATTTTTCAAAACCTCTACACCAATTAAAAGTGATTCTCATCACTAAACACCATTGTAAATATCATTTCATCTTTTTGTAGCTCCATTTTGTGCAAGCCAAGGAGTCCTTGAGCTTGAGGAGCTTTAGAAGTACCTACCTGCCAAATTTCGTATTTTTTAGATATCGTTTGAGCCCTCAAATAAGCCCTGGAACCTAATTTTTAACTAGGCCGGACACTAGGTCTAGACAGGGCCAAAACCTAGCCAAAAACTATAAAAAGAGCTATAGAGCTCATTTTTGGGGGTGGATTGTAATTGAAACAAACTTGTAACTTGAGCTTTTGAAAGTAATCTAAGAACTCCATTGATTCTCCCTCTTTGTCTTGCCGTGGGTGCGCGTGTGTGTGTATGTGTGTGCATGCTAGTGTGCTTCTCACTCACGCACTTGTGCCGCCACTTGCTCGAGGTCTTCATACCATCCTCACGTCTTCCCGGATTGACATTAAAGGAGGTGCTACGCATCACTGAGCTACACCAAATTTTGGCGCCGTTGCCGGGGATCGAGCTTTGAGGACGAGCGTGTGATGGTAAGACGTAGAGTTGACGCGTTGGAGTTGTAGGTAATTTCTTCACTCTCATCGATTTTCTTTTACTTTCTTCCCCACCTCCATCTCCATCATTGGGAGAAAATCCTAGGATCTGTCAGCCAGATTGAATCTTGTTTTAACCCCCTAAACCCTGAACAGTCATAACTTCTTCATACGAAATCAATTTTTTGAGCTCTAGGGCTTGTTGGAAAGCTCGTGACATATTCTACACGCCCTCAACTGTTTTTTATAAAGATAATGCATTGATTTTCAGGTAGGGTATTTTGAAGTTGACCATATCCAGGGGGATCAAAGTCAGGGGTCTTTAGAATTGTTCTCTTAAAAATCACTATGCAAGCTAGTGTGTGTGCTACAGGAATGAAAGTCATTGGTTCTGTCTTTGGAATTTAAATCTTTAAACTAACTTTGGAACTCTTACAGATCCTTTGAGAGCATCGAAAGGCGTTCTAAGCAAGTGTAAGTGCAAGCTTGGGACACACTTCCTGGGCACTCAAGGGCAACCAAGCAGGAAACAAAAGGTTGGAAATTCTCAACTCCCTTTATCAATTCCTAGCTTAGGCTAAGAACGACGAGAGGTAGGAGTAAGTCAGAGCGACGATAAGCAGGTATCAAGTTGAAGACTGTTTAAAAACTCAAGTTCAAGCTAAAAACCTAATCTCTGTACTGTCGATAACATAAAGGAAAAGGACCTAACGTGGAACGATCAACTTAAAAGCACAAGGAACACTCAAGTATTCCTGACGACGTAATATCAGATAAGACCGTAAACACGAGAAATAACTAAAAAGAACCAAGTGACTAATATAAAGTAACCGGCAACGAGGTTGTACTCTAGGCAAAGAATTGGGCTACTTAGATAGGCATATGAACCTTAGATCAGGACGACATCTAGTAAGGGAGAGACAAAGCCTCAGATCTTCAGAGGCCAGTGTTAACCACACTGCTAGGTCTTGGGCCCAGCAGTTGAGCCACCACTCGTACTACCCTAGCTCTGAGACTAGTGAGTCAGAGATGTCTCAAGGCATGGACAGACCTATGGGAAGTTCAGGAGTGCCATACTTGTACAAGGTAGAAGGCCCTTACAAAACACAGCTGGAATACCTTAGGACCAACCGATTAGGTGCTAGCATCTATGAGGACGGCCTGGGAAGATCCGTGGTCCAGATTAAAAACCCTGACCAATCCATAGGACTAGAGCACCCAGCTGTCAAGTTTGAAAACGGTGCATACCTGGACAAAGAAGGAACCATATACGTAGTCACCAGTCACCCAGATAGGACAGATGAATTTGGGAATGTAATCTCCGAAGCGGACTTAGGTGACTTGGAACAAGGAAACATGGGAGCAGAACCTAGAACCCCCCGAGGCAAATCTGTTCTCACTAGGATTCTCACACCTGAGTGGGTTCCCCAAGACAACAAGAGCATAGAGTTGCTCCTCAATCAAGAAACTGACGAAGCCTTTTGGAGGTATAAATCTAATCAGCCAACTGATATAGGAAATATCTTGATCTATGAGTTTAAGGATCCTGATAGCCCAGGCAGAGTGACTTACTTAGATCACGCTTCGGAAAGGATCTTTGTGGTGACAGAAAATGATAGGCATGCTTACACTTGGAAGGGTGAATTCATTTTCCCCCAACCAAGATCGAATGTATCCTATGGTCACCCTGGAGCTGGAACATCCCAAGCTCATGGAACTCAAAGAGACAAAAGTAGAGATAGACCAGAAGTAAGCTTTGCCAACCCAGTGGGCAGAGAAAGAACGAGGACGGAGACGAATAGGGTAGAACCTGAGATACTTAGAGCTCACAGGAATCAAAGAAATGTGGATGGATTTCCTCTGCCGAGACCTAGAGAGCACACTAGAACTTTGAGACCGACCCAGCTAGTTAAGTCCATGAAGAATTACTTTGATGGCACAGGAGATCCCTATGATCATGTGGCGGAGTTCAAGCAAGTCTTGAGAGCTGAACAAGTGGAGGATCTATTCACGCAGTACAATGCCTTCGGTCTAACCCTTAGGAACACAGCACTTACATGGTTCCAGCCATTGGATGAGCGACAATTCAGGTGTATAGACCAACTCCTAGAAGCCTTCATTGTAGAGTTCTCTAAGAGTGGCATAAGACACAATACCTCCTCATTGATTCACAGCTTCAAACTGACTCCCCAAGAGACTGTCAGATTGGCCGGAAGAAGATTTAGACAATATCTTGAAAGGTGCCCTGTTTTGGAGCTACCCACACCCGCAAAACAGGTAGCCTTATTCCTTGATGGATTGCTGAGTACGAAATTGAGATCCTATGTGTATCTAAAGGACCCTAGGACCATAGAAGAATGTGTACGCATGTGCATTGACATTGAAGATAACCTAGGGGAGGAACTAGAGCTTTCCAAAATCTACAAAGATTCAGATAGTGCATCTAGTCACTCTTCCACGCAATCCACATCAATTGAGGAACTTGCAGAGAAAGTAGCTCAGAAATTAGGTGTGACTAGCAAACAAATCCCAAGGTTTGCCCCTGTGAAAAGGTGCTATACATGTGGTGGTGACCATATGGCGAATGTCTGCCCTATTATGGCTCAGCCCCAAGTAAATCCTAGTAGCCAGTCCTGCACCATAGAACGGAGATACACCAATCACACCGCACAAGATTGCCCATACAACAAGCAGGCAGTTAGGCAACCCTACCCGCAGCCCTACCAACAAGGCAGATACCGAAACCAAAATCCACCACCACAATATGCTAGACCCCAACAAACCTACCAACCACAATATCAGGCCCAACAGAGACCCCAACCAGTGCTAGTTCAACAGCCTCCAAACCCAGCTAATGTGATTCCGGTAAAGTATGCTAATGTAGAAGAAAACCTGAATAGGGCCATAGTACCAGTAACCCCATTGATCTCAGAAAGTGATCCAAGTGACCATAGCTTTGATTCTACACATGTCGATAGTCCCCAGGCTTACTACATGCAGTCTCCAGAACATGGTGAGTCCTACTATAGTGAAGAACCGAGTGAACCTAGTTGGGAGTCAGACTACACAAACGTCATGTATGCAAACCCCAACCCTAGGCCTCAACCTAGGCAGGTACGACCACCATTTCCTAGAGGACCATGCTACCGATGTCAGGGAGATCACTTCATTCGTGATTGCCCCTTACCTCCACCTACACAAACTCAGTCCGTGACGATCCAAGGCTTTTGCCAAGATTGTGGAAAAGAGCATCTTTTACGAGACTGCCCAAAGAACCCCAATAATATGCCAAAAATCACTCCTATCAATGTGATTGGTTTGGTTGTAGATTCCTCAGGAAGTGTCACTTCCACTGCACCAGTACAGGTAGTCACTAGAGCTCAGGCATTGCAGCAAAACCAAGAGGCAAGCCAGGAAAAGGGCCCAGAGGCGAGTGAAACTGAGAGCATAACCAAGAAAAGGACTAGAGCTTGGAAAGATAGTAGGGAAAGAATGAAAAGACAATGGGCTAAAAAGATGAGTGAACTCGAGGAAAGCGTAAGAGAAACAAGGGCCAGAATAATCAAACTCACAACTCAAACTCCCTCTCACACTACCCCACCACCACCATTCCCATCGCCATCCGACCAGCCACCTTCCAACCCGCCTTCCATAATCCCACCACCCCCTAGAGTGGGATCAGTCCTAGCAGATCCCACTCCTGAGGACCTAAACATGATGCTTAAAGCTTATCAGGCCAGAATCCAAGAAGGGCCAACCATAACCGATCATGAAAAGTGCTACCCTAGAGCCGAGCTAGAGCTTGAACGAACTAAAATTTGTGCTAAGATGGTGGAATTGGCTCAAGCCATGTTCGAAGCTAGCCGCCTCTTTAATATCTCTAGCTCAGCTAAGACGCAGTTACACTTTGACGGACTGCTAGAAAGAATAGAGAGGCTAATTGCACAATCAGAGAAGGAACCTGCCCCTCAAAGAAAGGAAAGGGCAAGGGAACGGACAAGCCAGCCTCTTCAGGAAGCCCATGTGCCTCCTCAAGAAGCTTATCTTCCCCCCCCAAAAGGTAGATGAGTGTTGGAAGGTGTATTCTTGGAAAAGCATTTTTGATGTAAAAAATTAGTAAAAAGTCAAAAAACTTGTAAAATATTTATGCAATGGTTGTAAAAATAAGGAAGAGTCTTCCTTATGTGGTTGAGGATCTCATGTAATTTTTGTAGAATTTTTAGAAACTCTTAGATAGCATTTTTCAGAAAATTAGAGAAAAAGACCTAATTTCAAGTGTGAAAAGGGACACTTGAAAATGTATATAAGTCAATTTTCTCTATTTTGGAGAGGTTGGTTAGTCATTTGCTCAAGCTATCAATAGAGAAGAAAGAGTTTCTGCAAAATCGTGTTTTCTCCTGTTGAGTGTATTTTCTTTGATGTGTGAGCTTGTCTCTTGCTTAATCATGGAGATTTGTGAGTTACATTTGTGTATTATTGAGTAAGTTGTATGAAGAGAGAGACCTATTGCTGTAAATGAGTGGAAAGGACTGAAGGAAGTTCCAAAATTGTGAAAATCGTCTGTTGATACAGAATCGCGATTGTCTCGTCTTTGTGATACAGGTGATATTTTTCAATTTTGAGTTCATATTTGTATTCTGCTAATGAAATGGCATGGTTTTGACATAAAGAACATGGAAAATGATGGAGATTTGCCTTAGTTATGGTAAACTCAAGATTTTCTCTTCATCTTCAATTTCTCTCAGCAATCCAGCCATCAATCTCTTATTTCCTTGAATCTATTATCTTGAAGGGGCTGTGGTCTTATGGATATTCCTAGGATTGACAAAATAAAGATGATTTGTTGATTCTTTGTTACTTCATGATTGGAGAGGACAACTTGGAGTCCAAAACAAAACATTTTTTGGCGCCGTTGCCGGGGAATATTCCAAGAACTTCTTTGAAGTTGGACCTTTGCTGGATCTTCAGTTGATGATGGTGAACAAGGTAAAGCTCATCAATTAGGAAAAGTGCACATGAATAGGTAGATATCATTGTTTGTCTTTAGGGAAGAAGAAAGCAATGGATGTCTTGTAGAAGTGGAAGTGCTGAAATCTTTGTAAATTGATAGTTGCTCATCATTTTGGTGAAGTAAAAGTGCAGGTGTTTGGAGGATTTGAGCCAAGAAGCTGAAGATGGAGGTAACTTGAATCTATTCTTGCATTTCTAGATTTCTTTTTGCCCAAGTACTAGACACCATGGGTGATCTTGGGAAGATAACATGGTGATATTAAGGAAAGGACAGTTAAAGTAGGTAGATGTAAGAATGAGGGATTCAGTTGTTCACCAAGTCTGAGCATTAAATCTTGAGTTGTGCTGCATTTTGAAAAAAATCATATGATTGAGTTTATCTTTACAAAATTTGATTGCTTTTCATAACACTTTTTCATTGGAGAACCTTTCTTTGGTACTTTAGTGATAGCTAAGGACATAGAAACTCATAACCAATCAAGAACCAAGGGATCAGTTGATTTCCAAGACCAGAAACCCTAAGTAAAGTGTTCACCTTTATTTTTAGGGCAAAAATACCAAACAAATTCACAAAACTCATAAAAAACAATCAAACAAATTTCTTTTCTTGATAAGAAGTTGAAGTGAGGTGTTGTGGTTGGGAGTGATTGTGGAAAACTGGAAAAGAAAACAAAAAATGATCAAAAGACCAGAAAATTAAAAAACACGATTCTCTGCACAGAATCGCGACTTTCTGAAAAAAGTGATTGATTTTGAATTAACATTTTAGGTGAAAGTTGAATTGAAGTTGTTGAAGGGTTTTGAAGGTAATCAAGAAGAAAAAACTACTCAAAGTGGCATAAAATCAAAAATAGAGAAAAACACGATTTTCTGCACAAAGTCGCGATTCTCTGAGGAAGATTGTGACTTTGGTGCAAAAATTCAGGAGAAGAGTTAATTACAAAGAAAAGAAGGAATTGAAGCAAAACAAAGAGAAAGAAAGTTTAAAAAAATAAAAAAATTATCAAAAAACCCAGAAAATTAGAAAACACGATTCTCTGAACAGAATCGCGATTTTCTGTAAAAAGTGTTGTTTTGAAAAAACTTTTCAGGTGACTCATGAAGTGAAGTTGTGAAGGATATTGAGAGGAGGCAAGGACATAGAATACTCAAAATTTGCACAAGAAAAGATCTACAGAAAAAACACGATTCTCTACACAAAATCGCGATTTTCTGTAAAGAAAGTTTTTTGGAATATGTGGTAAATTTGGGTACTTGACATAAGAAAGTGTAGAGGGAGTCATTAAGATTGAGTAAGTGAAGTTGAACAAGTGAAAGAGTGAGGAAAAGTAGAAATCACACAAAATCGTGATTTTCTGAACACTATAAAAACCTGAAATTCAAAGAAAAATTCATTTGAGTGAGAGTGAGGTAGAGAGAGAGTGTGCAGAGTCGAATAAAATCGCGATTTTCTGCTACAAGCAAGCTTTGGAGATATTTTCAACTTGGCAAGCAAGGTAAAAAGTCTAGCAGCATTTTGAGTACATTTTTTTTGCATTAAAGTGATTAAATAACACAAAAAAGTAGGAAAATAGTAAAATCACGAAATCGCGATTTCCTGTTTTTGTTGGTTTTCAGTAAGAAAAAAGTGTTTTTCAAGAAATTTCTTTTATTGCATGTCAAAATTTCAGTAAGGCGATTCTGTTGGAGAAAGAAAATTTTGAAAAATCAAAACTTGTAAAGATTCAAAAAATCATTCAGAATCGCGATTCTGTAAATCACACACAAAATCGCGATTTTGAACAATTGGGACATTGCAATTCCCAGAATACGATTTTCTTAAAGAAAATCGTGTTTTTACAATCTGTGAGCAATCACGATTGTCTGGGAACAAAATCGTGAAAAACACGATTTTGTGAACAAAATCGTGAAAAACACGATTTTGTGAACAAAATCGCAAAAAACACGATTTTGACACAAAATCGCAAAAAACACGATTTTGACACAAAATCGCAAAAAACACGATTTTGACACAAAATCGCAAAAAACACGATTTTGACACAAAATCGTGAAAAAACACGATTTTGAACACAAAATCGTGGAAAACTCGATTTTGACACAAAATCGTGAAAAATACGATTTTGACACAAAATCGTGAAAAATACGATTTTGACACAAAATCGTGAAAAACACGATTTTCAACAGAAAATCGTGAAAAACTCACAAGTAAGTACAAAATCGTGAAAAACACGATTTTCAACAGAAAATCGTGAAAAACTCACAAGTAGGCACAAAATCGTGAAAAACACGATTTTCATCAGAAAATTGTGAAAAACCCCAAATCCATCAGAAAATCGTGGAAAAGTCTAATTACATCATAAAATCGTGAAAAAACACAATTTTCATCTGAAAATCGTGAAAAAACACTACTGGCAGTAGAAAATCGTGAAAAAAAAACCCTAAACTCATTAAGAAGTTGTGAAAAGCACAAAACATAGGAAGAAAATTAAAACACACATAATTTTGGACAGAAAATTGTGAAAAACCAATATATTGGTTAGAAAACTGTGACAAACACTCTTTTGAGTATTAGAAATTTGTCAAAAATAGTTGAATGATACTAAGGTCTGGAAATAAAATAAATTCACTTCCTAAACAAGACCTAACAAGGAAGGAAAAAGAGCCAGGAAGTAGTAAAAGATCAGAAAGAAGTTTAGGCCAAGAAAATAACATGGAAAACCTAAATGAAACAAATGAGTCAATAGAAACTGGGGATTTTAGAAACATCCTTAAATACATGTATACAAATAGGTTTGGAACCTATGTATACCAGGATGGAATGCATAAATTCCTCATTAGACTGAGAAATTTAGAAGTTCCCCTGAATATAACTCCAGTAGCCCAATTCAAAGATGGAAGATATGAAGACAGGCAAGGATGTGTATACATCTTCTCTCAAGACCCAGAAAATTCAAATGATCTAGGGCAATGTGTTGACAAAGGACCTTGGGAACATAACATGGGACAACCAGACATACCTAGACCAAATGAAAACTACACTAATAATGAGCAACATCATGGGAGAAGGACACATGCTTCACCAAATCCCTTTGACAAAGAACCAGAAGGATACAATGACTTCCCACTCAGAAGAAGACCTCATTGGCAACCTCAGGGTAGGATGCTTAGACCATACCAAGTAGCCAAATGCATGAAAAACCAATATGAGGGGTATTCAGATCCTCATGCTCATGCAGCAGAATTTAGACAACTGATTAGAGCAGAGGAAGTAGAAGATTACAAGGTACAATTTGAGGCATTTGGTCTAACCCTAACACGGCCAGCCTTATCATGGTTCATTCCTTTGAGAAAAGAAATGTACCTAGACATTGAATCTTTCTTAGAAGCTTTCATTGGTGAATTCTCTAAGACTGGAATCAAACATAGTACAGCCACATTGATACACAGCTTCAAACAACAAAAGGAGGAAAATGTTAGAGAAGCAGCCAGAAGGTTTAAACAGTACATTGATAGATGCCCAAGAGAAGAAGTACCTTCCATGGCAAAACAAGTATCCTTATTCATTGAGGGTTTGAGAAGTGCCCAATTAAGGACCCTAGTGTACTATAGGAGATGTCCTGATTTAGCAGCCTGTGTTAAGGAAGCAATAGATTTGGAGGACAACAGAGGTCAAGATTTGTTAGCATTTGATCAACCCAGATCTTATGAAGACAAAATTCCTCCAGCAGAAGAGTTGGCTCAGGCTATTGCTAAAGCCCTAGAGGTAAGCACTAAAACAAATCTGATAAATTCTAGGATAAACACAAACAAGAAATGTTATATTTGTGGAGAAAATCATCTGGCACAACAATGCCCTTATCAGAAACCACAACATTTACAAGATAGGAAGACACTCAAGTATTGTACACTAGAGAGAAAATGGACAAACCATACCAGGGAGGAATGCTTCTATAACAAACAACCTGTCAAGGAAAGAGACTACATGACTCAGAGGGAATCAGGTTATACTGAGCATCCAAGGCCAGTATTAGGACAACAGCCTCCTATTCCAACTAATGTGGTACCAGTCAAATATACACCCATTGACGAAGGAAATTCAAGATTCAGATCACCTTATAAGGAAGAGTACCAATGGAGTGAGGGACATCAGGAAGAATGGGAAGATTATGAAATAAGGGAACCTGAGCTTAAAGCCCTAGATTTGGGAAATGGAAAAATTGAAATGGACACAGCAACATTCATGTACATTACCAACAACTACATGTCCAATCAAAAACCTCAATTCAAAGGGGGACCAAAGATAACATGTTATAGGTGTGGGGGAGAGCATTTCATTAGAGATTGTCCACAACCTCCAACATTCAGGATAGAGGGAGCATACTGTAAGGATTGTGGTAGAGAACATCTGATCAAGGACTGTCCAAAAAATCCCCAAAAACAACAGAACACACCTAATAACATACCTTTAAAAACAGTCAAAATTATGGAACAAGAGGAATTGAGTGACAATGATCAAATTGAACTTAATGTTATAACAAGGGCACAAGCCAAACAACAAGGAACAATTAAAGAACAAAATGAGGGTTCTACATCAAAAGGGAAGAAAAATAGACAAAAAGGGAAATGGGAAAAGAAAAGGAAAGTGGGCAAAAGTCTGGAAGAAGACAATCCGGAACAAACAAATTCAAAACATACTTCTCCTCAAAAGACCTAGAATCTGTCTGAATTAGGAAATTCTCAGAGCCTAGACACCCTAATCAAAGCCTATAAAGGAAGGATTCAAGAGGGACCAAGCCCTGCAGATCATGCAATGGCTTATCCCATACCGGATTTAGAGCATGGAAGGTTGCTAAAATGCAAACAAATTATCCAGGAAACACAACTCAGATTAGGGGAAGAAGACAGCTCTCGGAGAACATTTGATCAGCATGAAAAAACAAAAACCAAGGAAGATAATAAAGAAGGAAATCCACAAATAACATTCCAAATGATCTTAGATGAACATTGTAGTATTACATGTCATACAACATGGGAAAATTTGTTGAAACCAAATCCTCACCTACAAAACAAGATGAACAAAGAAGAAACAATATCTGGAAACCTTCATTCACCAACACAAGAATTAGAGGAACTATGGTATATTCCTATTGACAAAATAGGAGGATATTGTGAAGGAGAAGAAGGGAATTCAACCTTAAAATTACAATATGGAAAACATTCAGCAAAAGCCATTTTGGATAGTGGATCAGGAGTGGCTATAATGACTAAACAAACCTGGGAGAAATGGGGAAGAAATGAATTACTACCCACTAAAATGAGATTACAACTTGCAGATGGACATATAGAAAAACCCCTAGGAATATGGGAGAAAGTGATTGTGGACATATGCGGCATAGAAATAGAGCATACCTTTGCTATAGTAGAATTTCCACAATCCACATCTTATGAAATTATCCTAGGAAGACCCTTCATGAGACAAATGCAAATTGTACAAGATTGGGGTAATGATTGTTTGTATCTTCAGAACCAGGGGAGAATAACAAGAGTAAACTTAAGAAATGGCCACTATTGTGACATATCTCCTAGAGAATGGTATAAAATACATCAAAATCAACAAGAAAGTGAAGAATCAGAGAAGGAAGATCAGGAAGAGGGTGAATCAGCAGTTTGGAAGTGTAACATATTAAGAAATATCACAAATAGGAAAAGGAAGTTAAGAAGAGAAGATTGTGTGGAAGAAAGAGAAATACAAGATGAAAATTATGTGCCTCAACAATTCAAAGATGAAGAGTTTGAGCCTTATGGATGGAATCAAATCCTAGCCACCATGGATTTGGCCAGTGAGGAATATGTGGGAGTGGAATTCCAAAATGAGGAAGGATTTGATATTTTCCACATTGGCATACACATGATAGGAGTATCAAAAACAGAAGAGGATCAAAATCAAGAAATGATATTAAAAGAAGGAAAATCACAATATTTGGAAACAGTAAAAGCTGAGGATGCAATCAAAGATAAAATCTCAGGCAAATACAAGGAACATAAACACAAAGAAATAGAAAGAGACCAGGAGAAAGAAAAGAAAGAGAAAGAGATAAACAGAGATCAATACTTTGATGTACCAGCAAACTTTAAAACTTATGAAGTAGAAGACAGACTACTTCTGAAAATGAAACCAAACAGAGAGAAGAAGAAAGGGGAAGCATATGATAATGAAGAACAAACAAAGAAAATTGTAATTACACAGGAAGAAGGAGAAGAGAGACAAATAGTAATAGCTGATGACATGACATCACAAGAAGAAGAAGCATTAAGGAACCTGGCAAAGAACTATAGGGATGTATTTGCTTACAGTTATAAAGATTTGAAAGGAATTGATCCAAAAATTTGTGAGCATAAGATTCCTATGACACCTGATGCAAAACCAAGCAAACAGAGACATTATACATTTAATGATAAATACTCTGCCAAAATAAAGGAAGAAATTGACAAGTTGTTGGCTGCTAATTTCATTTATGAAATAGAGTACACTGAATGGATATCACCTATAGTTGTGGTGCCAAAAAAGAACGGGAAACTTAGGGTATGCATTAACTTGAAGAAAGTGAATGCAGCAACTATAAGGGATAGTTATCCACTGCCAATAACAGATCATCTTCTTGAGAGAGTTGCAGGGAAGGAAGTCTATAGTTTTCTAGATGGGTTCTCAGGATACAATCAAGTACCTATAGCTTTAGAGGACCAACATAAGACTACCTTTTCTACAGAATGGGGGGTTTATGCTTTTAGGGTTATGCCCTTTGGATTGACTAATGCCCCAGCAACTTTTCAAAGGTTGATGTGTCATATTTTCAAAGAATTTCTGAGAAATGTGATGGAAATCTATGTAGATGATTTATGCACTTTTTCTTTAAAAAGACAAGATCATTTACAAGATTTGGAAAGAATATTCAGGAAGTGCAGGACATATAGAGTATGCTTAAACCCAGAAAAGTGTGTATTCTATGTCAGACAAGGAAGAATGTTGGGTCACATAGTGTCAAAAAATGGAATTTCTACTGATGAGAAGAAAATAAAAGCCATAACAGAGCTTCCTAGACCTACAAATGTGAAGGAACTCCAAACTTTTATGGGACATTGTGGGTACTACAGAAAATTTGTATACAAATTTGCTGATATAGCCAAGCCCTTATATGCCCTCATCACAAAGTTTGAGTGGACTGAAGAATGTGACCAAGCATTTGAAACATTAAAAACTTGTTTGGTGACAGCACCAATTTTAAGAACACCTCAGTGGGATAAAATCTTTCATGTACATGTCGATGCTTCAAATTATGCTCTGGGATGTCTGTTAGCACAACCTATAGAAGGAAGCAAATTAGATTTCCCAGTAGCATATGCAAGTAGACAACTAAACATTGCAGAAAAAAATTACACAACCACTGAGAGAGAAGGATTGGGAATGATCTTTGCTGTCAAAAAATACAAACATTATCTATTGGCCAACAAGTTTAAATTCTTTGTGGATCACCAAGCTCTACTCTATTTAGTAAATAAACCATGTCATACAGGAAGAATAGTAAGATGGTTTCTTTTACTAATGGAATTTGAATTTGAGGTGGTGGTTAGACAAGGAAAAACACACTTGAGAGCAGATCATTTATCAAGAATCCAGTCAAAAGAACCTAGTTCACCTATAGATGATGATTTGCCAGATACATACTTATTCAAAGTGGAAAGTGTTCCTGAATGGTCGATGTCATTAATTCCTTTGCTAACCATGGGACCTTGCAGGTCATTAGCAAATAATACACATCTGGTGTTACAAAGCAGGAATTTCATCTTGGTAGCTGGACATTTGTATCACCTCAATCAGTCAGGTATACTGGAATATTATACTCCAGAAGAGGAGCAACATGAATATGTAAGAAAAGCTCATTGCTGGAATCCATGTACTCATGCTTCTACGATGGTCACTCTAAGTAACCTTAATAGGATGGGAGTACATTGGCCAAATAAGATTCAAGATGTGGAAAGATATATTGATAACTGTCAAAAATGTCAAACATGGCAGAAATCAGAATTAATAACTTTATATTGGTTTCAGAAAAACCCTCAATGGAGTGAAAACATTGTTGAGAAGTTGAAGAGAAAGGAGAAAGGAAAACAGGTAATAGCTGGTGCTGATTCAAGAAATCTACAAGTGATCTCAGAGGAATATCAACTCATAGGAGAACAATTATACAAGAGAGGAATGGATGGATATCTGAGAATTTGTGTTCCAGAAGAAAAGTATTTAGAGATGTTGGAAATGGCACACTCGGGAGTAGCTGGAGGACATTTCTCAAGTGATAGAACAGCCAAACTCATCTTATATTCTGGCTTTTGGTGGCCAACCCTATTTCCCGATGCTAAAACTTATGTAAGAAGATGTGATGTCTGTCAAAGGGTAAGTCAACCAAACAAAAGAGATAACATGCCATTAATTCCTTTAATTTCAGCCAGAGCTTTTAGTAAATGGGGATTGGACTTTATTGGACCAATACATCCTCTAGCCAGACAATCTCATGCAGAATACATACTAGTAGCTACAGATTATTTGACAAAATGGGCTGAGGCCAAAGCTACTAAAAGAAATGATGCTCACACCACTGCTAGATTTTTGTATGAAAACATTATCACTAGATTTGGACTACCAATTGAATTGGTAAGTGATAGGGGTACTCATTTTTTGAATCAGATCATAGAAAACATGACCAATTATTTCATGATTAGTCACAATAAGTCAGCCCCATATCACCCACAAGCCAATGGGTTAGTAGAAAGTACTAATAAAGTACTTTGCAATGTATTGTCCAAATTAGTCAACACAAACAGAAATGACTGGGATTATCAACTGAATCATGTTCTTTGGGCTTATAGAGTGGCATATAAAACGGCTTTAGGGACTACACCATTTAATTTGGTATATGGCCAGAATGCAGTTTTACCCATGGAATTTCTTATTCCAACATTGAAGGTGGGTAGCCAATACAATTGGACAGGACATGAATTATCTGAGAGAGTCATAGATTTGGAAAAACTGGGAGCATCGAGACTCCAAGCAGTGATGAGTATATACACAAACAAGAAAAGACAAAAAGCTTATCATGATGTTCACATAAAAGACAAAGATCTACAAGAAGGAGACCTGGTCTTAGCTTACACAATTAAGGAACATCAGAAAAAGTTTCAGAAAAAAGGTCATGGGCCATATATCATACATCAGATAAGCAAAAGTGGAGCTATTCAATTAGCCAACATTGATGGGGAAATCATGCCAAATTTCATAAGTGGATGTAGAGTGAAGAGGTATGAGTGCCCATTAACTACTGAGGAATGGAGAAGATTGCAAAAGGCCCAAAATAGGAAAAAAGAAGAAGAAAGTATTAGAAAGGAGGCTCAACTAGAAGCCAAAGAGAGAATTAGAAAATTGAAACAAGTGTGCTTATGTGAAAACACTTTAAAGCAAAAAGATCATTTGCCTTTGATTATGATGAATTATCAGAATGAAAACATAAGGGTTTTGATAGATTCAGGAGCTCAAGTGAATCTAATTAGCTCAGCCTTGATCAATAAGTTTAACCTTAAGAGAGCTGAAAGCAGAATTTTGATCAAAACCCTGGGAGGGAAAATAATTCAGAGCATATCTTCACTTTCTATTAAAGTTAAATTTAATAATGAATATATGGAGATAGATTGTGAAGAGTGGCCAGACCATTTAATGGCTGAAAAGCTGATTTTAGGGCAACCATGGCTCAAACAAGGTAAAGTCATCTTAAATTTTGAAAAAATGAAGCTTAATTTGACCATCAAGGACAAAAAGTTTTTAATGTTCTTTCTGAGTAATGAAGAGCAGGTAGTTCATATGGATGTTCATGACCCAGATCTCGAAGGATTTACTTTCTCAATGGAGGACAGGAACATTTTGACAATACAAAGTGATCAAGCTTCATACACTCAAGACCAGCAAAAGACTGAAGAGGTAAAGGTGGATGAGGAGACAAAACAAAGAAGACTATTATTGCCAAATTTGCAATATCAACAAATCAGAACAAGAGGAATATGGAAACAGGTCGTGCACAGTTATTGCTCACCAAAACAGGAAATTAGAACAAAATGGATATGGAAGCCAAAAAATGTCACAAAATGTTCATCCACAGAGCATGGATATTTCCATAACAGAAGGACAAATGGAGTAAAACATTACTGGGTGAAAAAATCAGAACTGGGTCAATGGAAGAGGGATAATCCACAGTGGACCTATCTTTGGAATTTTGAAAATGACAAAAAAATATTTCCTTTTTTCCCCTTAGAAGAAAATTAGGAGGGGAAGGAAAAAAAAAAAAAAAAAAAAAAAAAACCCCCAGAAAAATATATTTTATTTTCTTGATTTTCTTTCTAAAATTAAAAAACACAAAGCAAGATATAGGGAGGGAAAGAGTAACTTATTATGGAAAAAAAGTTGTTTTGTCTTATTGTTGTTTAATTTTTTGTGATCATTTTTTTGACCACTACTTTTTCAAGTTTCTTCATTTTTCTATTCAGGAATTGTTTTTTTTGAGCAAGGAAGTGACAATTGGAGAGAGCACATTAGATGTCTTGCTACACCTGTGTTGCTCACTTAAAATTGAGTCTCTTGGAAAAAAGCAAAAATTGCTTGGAACTTGTCTTTCTTATTTTTTATATATGTCAGTAACGTTCCAGAATAATATAGTATTTTCTTATGAAATCTTGTGACTCATGTGGGTGGAGTATTTTCTTTTCTGTTATATATAAATACAGGATGGTGAATGCAAAGGAGTTGACAATCCATGACTTCAAAGCTGATTCAGTGACTTTGTCCAGAGGACACTGGTTTTTGGATAGTGATGCAGCTGAAGAACAAGTGGACTTAGAATCAGATGAAGACCAAGAAATCCCGGAAGCTGAAAAAATAGCAAAAGAACTTAAAGAAATTCTGGGAGTGATAGGACAGCATATCTTCACAGTAGCAGTGGGAGGATATAAGTACACTATGTTGTGCCAGGAATTTTACAGGTTTCAGAAAACTTCTGTCAACCTCAAGAGATGGAAAGCTGTGGGTTTGCACAAGCTCTTCGAAGAACCTATTTTCTTTATTGACTTTGAAAGAGTAGCACAAGTGATGGGTAGTTTGGAGGAAGTGGGAAAAGGTAATGATGCCTACTTCAGATGCAAAGTGAAGAACAAGGACAATCAGGAGGTACGGATAACTATCAAAGCAGAACATATCAGAGCCGCCTTACAGTTCTATCCAATGGGCACCAAACTGGACCAAAGCTTTGTCAAGAAGAATAAGGAGACTTACACTGGATATGTAAAGTTCACTGACTTCAAGGGAAGAGAAAATGAAGAATATGCTATAAGAATGTTCTTGCAGTTCTTTTGTTTTCCAAAATTACCAAGGTACACCATGCCTCATAAGTCAGTAACTCTATTGATGTTCAATAACAAAGATAGAACCAAGCCATTTGGGGTGATGGATGTCTCACCATACATCCATGAACAGCTGAAGGAGGCAGCAAAACACTGGGAGCAGAAGAAATTCATGAATGGAGCCCAGTATTTGACAAGAATCATTTATCATATTCTAGGAATGGAAGAACAGTTAAAGTTAGCTCCTGAAGCACAGTACTTCAGAAATCTGATGTCAGGAATCAAAAGTCCCCCAAGAAAAGCACTTGGAAGAGAATCAGTAGGACAAACTCGCATGAGGGGAACAGGAATGAAGAGAAAAGTAATTCCAGTAAAGAAAAGGAAGTTGGACCCCAGAAAAGTAGAATTAGAACAGGCAGAAGAAACAAGAGAAGAACAGGTGGCAGCACAGAAAAAGGTACAATCCTCCAGTGAACCTCACCCTCCGCAGACAAGTAAAGAACAGCTTTATACTTATCTCACTCAAGGAAACAACAAAAGAGCTATATATGAGGCACAATATCAAAAAATGTTGGAAGATTTTTCATGCAAAGCTACAGATTGGATCCAAGAAGAGGTGGAGCACTATGAAGCATTACATGAAGAAATGATGGCAGCCGAAACTGAAGAGATATTTGTGAAGAAGGAGGTAGAATTGCTGGCATACTTCAAGGAGTTGCAAGGACCTCCAGAGGCCAGGAATACTGTGATAGTGAAAAAGAAGATGCCAAGGAAACCTGTTCAAAAGAAGAAGATGATAAAGAAAGGGAAAGGAAAAATGGCAGATGAACCTGTGATGAAAGAAATGGAACAAGTAATTACAAAAGAAACACAGAAGCTAACCTCAGTAATGGAAGTATCAAAGCCTACAGAACAAGAAGTGGGAGGATCTTCACGATTCTCATCTGATTCAGATAGCGACATTGAGAGTTTTCTGTTAAAAAGTTTAAACTTGTCAATACCCAACACTCCCAATGTAGCTGTACAGGCTGTGGAAAAAGTGAAGACACCTGAGGATACAAGTAAGAAGTCTAAAGAAAGGCAGATTCATGAAGAAACTCTTCAACAGATGAGTGCTGAAGAAAAAAGAAGGCTGTTAAAAGGAAAGGCAAGAATGACAGAAGAAGAAAACCAGAAGAGAGATGAAGATAGCTCTGGAATAATGAATGTTGATGAAAATTCAATATGGACCAAACCTTCACAGACACAATTCCAATTAAATGCAAGGTTGACTGCAAGTTTAGAGGAACTAGCAAAGAAGGTATTCGGCAGTTCAAATAATCAGCAGAAGGATGCATCCGAAGAACAGGAAAGCAAGAAGTTAGAACTAGAAAAGAATGCTCAAGAGGTCTTGGGACAAGTAATAGAGGAAGGAATTGTTCAAAGTATAAAGGATGTGCTGCAGGATATAAACAGCAGTGAGGAATTTACATCTAAGAATGATCAAGAACAAGAGGTAGAAGCAGATTTTATGGACATTGAGGAGCAAGATCAAGAATACACAAATGAGAAAAGTAATGACCAGGTTGCTTGTACAAAAGAAAGTGAATCAGTCGAAGTTCAGGAAAAACAGGAACAGGAAGAGCAACTCAGGAAAGTTCAACACACTCTTGTTGAAAAGGACTCAAACAGAAGTCAGGAAACCCTAACACAAGAGAAGGAGATACAAACTAAGGGAGACCAGCTCTTTACAGAGAAGCAACAAGTATTGGAAGAAAAGAAGTCATTAGAAAAGAAGAGGGCTTCAGATTTTTCAGAGCAGAAGAGTGCAAATGACAAAGCACTAGATTATGAAGAGGATGATACCAATCAGGATACAAAGACTGATGATCACAGTTATGAGGAACAAGACATTCAGGACATAGAAGATGAAACAGCAGCAGAAGAAGATGATGTGGGTAAAGAAGATAAGCAAATTGAAGTTAGACAGACAGAAATAGAAGTAGGGTTGGAAAGAATACCCAAAAATATAAGATCAGCCTGTCAAATAATTATGAGCAACATTGAATAATTCAGACCATCTAGTAGAAATATGATCATATCAGGAATGGTGGCTGAATCAGAATTTGAAAAAGGAAGTTTAATTATCAAAGAACACAAGAGGGAAAAAGAGCAGATGACAGAGCAATTAAGGGTGATGAAGGAAAGGAATGAAGAATATATCAATAGAATCATTGCTTTGGAAGAAGCTGAGGTTCAGAAGCAGAACAGGATCCAATATTTGGAAGAAAAGAGTGTAAAGTTATCAGAGCAGAATGCCAAAATGGAAATGGAACTAAAAGCCATAGGAGGAAGATACAGAACTTTACAAACATCCTATCAAATTCTGACTAGAGCACATGAAGAGATTAATAAAGTGTTGTTAGAAGAAGGTCAACTACAAGATGGAGGTAAACCTGTTCAATTGACAGAGGAAGAAAAGGAAGAGCTGCATAAAGAAATTCAAAGACTTCAAATAGAATTAAAAGAGGCCAAAGAAATGGAGAAACAGGCAAACACTCATGCTGCTACATCAATGAGAGGGTATCATCAATTACATTTGGAGGTAGAGAAGGAAAGAGGTGAATGGCAAACAAAGATGGAGAAAGAAAGAAATGAGTGGAGGAAGGAAAAGGAGTCATGGGCAGCTCAGAACAAAAGTTCAATGATGACTATAGAAGAATTACAGAAACAGTTGGAGAAATCAAAAGTTCAAGAAGAAATTCAAGATCAAGTACAAGCAGAAGATACAGATAACAGGGAATATGAAACAGGGGATTTTGATAGGGAACAAGAGAACAAGGAACCAGCAGCCAAAGAAACAGAGGAAAAGTATTCTGAAGATTTTGTCCAGAAATTATTGACCAATAGAGAGTCAAGAATGGAATTTATCAGAAAAATGCATGATGAGTATGAAGATCAAATAGTTACCTTTGCTCTGAATAAAGGCATTAATCCAGATCAGCATCATTGGGCTGCAGATGGATTGGGAATACCTTTCTGTATGATTTTGGAGAGTATAAAGAATTATCAATTGGCCAGAGTAGGGCTATCTCCAAACAAATACCTTGAGTATGAAGAAGATATTAATGTCACGAAGGAGTTATTTGAAAGAGCAAATCCTAAATGGAGAAATAAGTGGTTGGATGCCAATAAGGAATGTAGGAAAATCTGGAAAGAGGCACCTTTGAATTTAAAGATCAACCCAGCTTATTGCCCAGTTGCCAGAAGAAGAGAATGGACTGTCTTTTGGGAAAGAAAAAAAACAGAGCAGATTCCAGCAAAATGGCTGAACTTTCCAAAAATAGCAGGTCCAAAGGCAGGAACTTGGCCTACAAAAAGTTACATGGTGAACACTGCTGAGTCAGTTTTAACAACATATAAAGATGTTAATGATCCGGCTTGTATATTACTTGTCAAAATAATGAGGTTAATTCTAGCCTGTATAGAGACCTACACTGATACAGATGTCAGAATTTTGATCTACATAGGTTTTAATTCGCCAACAGATGCTCTTTTGTTTGATTTGAGTGAGACACCAGACAGGATTTGTTTGATGGCCTACTACAGTAGAATAATATTTTTGGGCAGTCATTTTTTGCAAATATTTGAAGATGCTTTTGATTATGGATTCTTTGAAAGGGAGTCAGAAATTTTTGGAAACTTATCTGTTGTTACAAAAGCAAGACTTACTGCCTATGAAGCTGCTTATACAGAATATTTGAAAAAGGACGTTATTGACAAACCTGAAGCTGCGATACAATGGAGAAAAGCTTTGTTCGAGATGGTCAACAATTTGAATGTAACAGAAAGGAAAAGCCATGATTTACTGTCACAGGTATATCAAAGAAAGAAGAAATGAAGAAAAGTGACCAAAGTAGAGGATCATAAAAATCTTTCGTCAGGAGCCGAAAGGCTTAGGAGGGGAAGGATGTTGGAAGGTGTATTCTTGGAAAAGCATTTTTGATGTAAAAAATTAGTAAAAAGTCAAAAAACTTGTAAAATATTTATGCAATGGTTGTAAAAATAAGGAAGAGTCTTCCTTATGTGGTTGAGGATCTCATGTAATTTTTGTAGAATTTTTAGAAACTCTTAGATAGCATTTTTCAGAAAATTAGAGAAAAAGACCTAATTTCAAGTGTGAAAAGGGACACTTGAAAATGTATATAAGTCAATTTTCTCTATTTTGGAGAGGTTGGTTAGTCATTTGCTCAAGCTATCAATAGAGAAGAAAGAGTTTCTGCAAAATCGTGTTTTCTCCTGTTGAGTGTATTTTCTTTGATGTGTGAGCTTGTCTCTTGCTTAATCATGGAGATTTGTGAGTTACATTTGTGTATTATTGAGTAAGTTGTATGAAGAGAGAGACCTATTGCTGTAAATGAGTGGAAAGGACTGAAGGAAGTTCCAAAATTGTGAAAATCGTCTGTTGATACAGAATCGCGATTGTCTCGTCTTTGTGATACAGGTGATATTTTTCAATTTTGAGTTCATATTTGTATTCTGCTAATGAAATGGCATGGTTTTGACATAAAGAACATGGAAAATGATGGAGATTTGCCTTAGTTATGGTAAACTCAAGATTTTCTCTTCATCTTCAATTTCTCTCAGCAATCCAGCCATCAATCTCTTATTTCCTTGAATCTATTATCTTGAAGGGGCTGTGGTCTTATGGATATTCCTAGGATTGACAAAATAAAGATGATTTGTTGATTCTTTGTTACTTCATGATTGGAGAGGACAACTTGGAGTCCAAAACAAAACAATGAGCCTCCCTCGAAAGCTTATGTACCTCCACAGGTTGCCTACATTCCTTCTCAGGGAGCGTATGAGCCTGCTCGGAAGAGTAATAGAATAAGTAATCCTCCCCAGGAAGCTTGTGCTCCAGCCATCTATGAGAACAAGGAGAGAGTCAACGATAGAATAAGCCCTCCTTCCCAGGTTGCTTATGTGCCTAATTCTACGGAGCCAGACACTTCTTCTTCTATGAATCGGTTTGCACCAGACTTCCTACGAGAGATTCAAGAAGACAAATGGGATAACGAAAGTGAAGTCGCCCCTCCCTTTGAACTTGTGGATGATGCACACGACCAATTCCCACAAGACATCCCATCTATTTACGGGGAACATGAGAGTACTCAGTCTCATGAGAGATTGGACTTTGAGTCTAATTCCATACAGGAGCTACCCCACTTCACAGGCCCATGGGAAGCAAAGTCCACATGTATGAGAGCACCCACAGTCATGGTAAGGAACGACGACTCAGTCATACCTAGGAACACGGAGGTAGTAAAGAACACCAAGGTGCAGCGCGATCTCACTTTGGAAGAACTGCCTAAGGATAGACCAAAAGCGCGGAAATATGTAGCCAGTCAAGTAACTGAAGTTGCAAAACCTCGTTCCTAGATAGGATCCCATAGGACGGTGCCCAAAATTCCCTTGGATAAGATCGGAGATATGTGTGAAGGCGAAGAAGGGAACACCTATCTTCCCATCACCTACCAGGAGTACACCACCAAGGCAATTTTGGACTCAGGTGCAGGAGTTGCAATTGCCACCACTTCCCTATGGAAGCGTTGGGGCAAGCCAGCACTCAGGCCAACGAGGATGAAATTGCAAATGGCCGATGGTCACATAGAGAGACCCCTAGGATTGCTAGAAGGAATAACTCTCACCACTTGTGGTGTCGAGTTTGAGCATACATTTGCCATATGCGACTTCAGCAAAAATCATGCCTATGAGATGATTTCGGGAAGACCATTTATGCGACAGTTGCAAGTGGTACAGGATTGGGGAACCAACTCCTTGTATTTGCAACACTTGGGTGTTACGACCAAAGTCAATCTCAAGGATTATTCTCATAGAGACGTCCCTCCTATCCAATGGAATCCCATCCATAGAGCCAAAGATGATACAGAATTAGTGCATTCCATAGGGTCAAGATCCTCATGGATGCATGAAGACACCCACTTATGGATGTGCAAAGTAGCAGTAGAGGAAGAGAAGAGAGAAAAGGCCAGAGAAATAGGTGCAAACGAAACCCATAGACCCACTCAAGACCCAGCCTATGCACCTGTAGTTTTTCCAGACGAGGAATTCGAACCCCATGGCTGGGCAGAAATTTTAGCAACAATGGTTGTAGCCATCAATGAAGAACAATGGACACCTCACTGTGATGAGGATGGCTATGACATTTCAGTCTTCTCCATAGAGCCAATCATGGGAGAAGCAGTTCTAGAAGAATGCGAACCTAGCCCTGATGCATTTGAGGATGCAAGTGACTCCGACCTAGAGTCAATCATTATGGACCCACCATTTGCATCAGATGAGGAATACTTCTATGAAGTAGAATTTCAACCCCAGAGGCATGGAGAGCTTACAAACGATGTAAGATTAGCAACACAGGTGACCCAGAAGGAAGAAGGGAAGGAACAAAAGAAGAGAGAAGTCTCACCAGAAGAGGAAGAATCTTTGTTTGAGGTCCCAGAAAGTTTTAAGAAGTATGAGATAGATGACAGGAGAGTCATGATAAGAATGCCTAAACGAGAGGCACAATCAGGAGAGGCCTATGATAACAAAGAAACCACCAAGAAAATAGTAGTGGCCCTAGAAGAAGGAGAGGAGAGATGCACGTACATAGGCCATGACCTAACAGAGGAAGAAGAGCACGAATTGATTGCCTTGCTAAGAGAATACAGAGACGTATTCGCTTGGAGTTACAAGGATTTGAAAGGTGTTGACCCCGATATATGCTCACACACTATCCCCATGACCTCAGATGCTAAACCCTCTAAGCAAAAGCCCTATACTTATAACGATAATTACGCTGCTAAGATCAAAGAAGAGATAGATAGATTGGTTGAAGCTGGATTTATCTATGAAATTGAGCACACTGAATGGGTATCCCCCATCGTAGTGGTGCCCAAGAAGAATGGCAAGCTGTGTGTGTGCATTAACTTGAAAAAGGTTAATGCAGCCACAATTCGAGATAACTATCCGCTTCCCATCACAGAACATCTCTTAGAAAGAGTGGCAGGCAAGGAAGTGTACAGCTTCCTTGATGGATTTTCAGGCTACAATCAAGTAGCCATAGCCCCAGAGGATCAGCATAAGACAGCCTTTGCCACAGAATGGGGCATTTTTGCTTTTAGAGTAATGCCATTTGGGCTTACCAATGCACCAGCTACCTTCCAGAGGCTGATGTGCCATGTGTTTAAGGAATTCCTGAGGAAGAGTTTAGAAGTCTACGTTGATGATCTTTGTGCTCATTCCAACATTAGGCAAACCCATATCCCTGAACTCAGACAAATCTTTGACAAATGTAGGGAATATCAAGTCTGCCTGAACCCAGAAAAGTGCGTTTTTATGGTCAAGCAAGGCAAGATTCTAGGACACATAGTGTCAAAGAATGGCATATCTACTGACGAAGAGAAAGTGAGAGCCATAGCAGAGCTACCTAGGCCAAAGAATGTCAAGGAAGTACAAGCTTTCATGGGGCATTGTGGTTATTACCGACGATTTATACACATGTATGCTGTCATTGCAAAGCCCATGTACGGACTTCTGACAAACTTTGAGTGGACGGATGAATGTGAGAATTCCTTCCAGGAGCTTAAACGAAGATTATGTTGAGCACCAATCTTGACCACACCAGATTGGAATAAGCCATTCCATGTTCACGTGGATGCATCCAATTATGCTATTGGATGTGTGCTTGCACAACCTACTGGTGAAGGTAGTATGGATCTTCCAATTGCCTATGCCAGTAGACAGTTGAATGCGGCTGAACGAAACTACACCACTACAGAGCGAGAAGGATTAGGCATGGTATATGCAGTTAAGAAATTTAGACACTATTTGCTTGCAAATAAGTTTAAATTTTTTACTGATCATCAGGCATTGTTATATCTTGTAAACAAGCCATGCAATACAGGAAGATTAGTAAGATGGTTTCTCTTGCTAATGGAATATGACTTTGAGGTAGTGATGAGAAAAGGGAGGACTCATTTGAGAGCAGATCACCTTTCCAGGCTCACATCGGGAGAAGCCCCACAAGGAGTATCAGATGACCTTCCTGATGCTTACTTGTTTAATTTGGAAGTTGTACCACAGTGGGCCAAGCCATTGGTACCAGTATTGACATACGGGCCTAACCATCCAGTGGTAAACACAGGGAATAGAGAGGTTGTAAAAGCCCAAAAGTACCACATCATGGCAGGAAGCATGTACAAGCACACAGATCAAGGGATCTTGGCTTGTTGCGTAGAAGAGGATGAGTACGCTAAATGGTTACAATTAGCACATGTAGGTGCACTAGAGCAACACCATTCAAAGCAACGAACTTTACAAACCCTAAAGAGACTCAGAGTACATTGGCCAACTATGGAAGCTGATGTCCAAAAGTTGTGCAAGGAGTGCCCAATTTGCTGCACTAAACCACCTGTGGAACACGCCACTCTTTATCAAGTATCCATTGTGCCAGATTGGAGCGAACCTCTAGTATCCTTCCTGAGGACAAACACATTCCCTCCAGACATGACTCTGGCTAGGAAAAGGAGTTTAGAACAAGAAGCCCTGGATTACTCACTCATTGGTGATAATCTATACAAACGTGGTAAAGATGGTTACCTGAGGCTATGTGTCCATGAAAGTGAATATCTTAAGATCTTAGAAACTGCTCACCAAGGTGTAGCAGGAGGACATTTTGGACCAGATCGGGTGATCAAGGCAATACTATTTGCGGGCTTCTGGTGGCCTACCCTTCACATGGATGCGCATACCAATGTGAAACGGTGTGATGTCTGTCAGAGGACTCAGTATCCTATACGCAAAGATGAGATGCCACTGAAACCTATGATGGGTGGACGTGCGTTTTCTAAGTGGGGAATAGACTTCGTAGGTCCTATTAATCCCCCAGCTAAGGGTTCTCATGCGGAATACATCATTGTTGCAACAGACTATCTAACTAAGTGGGTAGAGGTAAAAGCCACGACGAAGAACGATGCTCAAACAACTGCTAAATTCTTGTTTGAGAATGTATTCACGAGATATGGGCTACCTATAGAGCTTGTAAGTGATCGAGGCACTCATTTCTTGAACGAAGTGATTGAAAATCTACTCCAAGAATTCTTGGTAATACACAAGAAGTCTGCCCCCTATCACCCTCAAGCTAATGGACAAGCTGAGAGCACTAATAAGATCTTATGCAATGTACTGACAAAATTAGTGAACACTAAACGCTCTGATTGGGACAAACAGCTACACCATGCTGTTTGGGCATATCGAGTTGCCTACAAAACGGTACTCCAAGCCACCCCCTTTCAGATGGTATTTGGCCAAAACGCTGTGCTACCTCTGGACTTCTTAATACCTACGTTGAAAGTAGCACAAGAGCACGAATGGGTAGGTCATGAGCTCTCCTCTAGGATCTTTGACCTTGAACGATTAGGAGAAACAAGACTGAGAGCCGCTGCAGGAATATATGCAGCCAAGAAGAGACAGAAAGCATACTTCGATGCCCATGTGAAGGATAAAGGTTTGAAAGCAGGAGATCTAGTTTTAGTCTATACACTGAAACAACACGCAAGGAAGCTAGAAAAGAGAGGCTACGGACCTATGATCATCAATAGGATCTCCACGAGTGGAGCAGTACAATTGGCCACATTAGAGGGTGATGTTCTCCCTAACTATATTAGCGGGCGCAGAGTCAAGTTGTATCAGGAACCCCTCACGGAGGAAATGCTCAGCCGACTCAACACTGCTAAAAAACGCAAGGAGGAAGAAAAGCGAGTTCGAGAAGAAGCTCAAGCAGAAGCTTTAGAACGCATCAGAAGGATGAAATTACGAAGGCAAGGTAGAGATCAGCCTAGAGCGAATGACTATGCAGATCAAGGATATCCTATGGCCATGTGTAAAGTTGCAGGAACAAGCTCGCATAGGATAATTGATAGACGTCCTTTCATAACACTAGATATAGGACAAGGAAAGAGTGCAAGGAACGTAAGAGCCTTGATTGACTCAGGCACAGCTACTAGTGCTGTTAGAGTGTCTTACTGTCAAGAGTTAAAGTTAACTGTCAATCCTGTGGAAGCATATCTCATAGGATTGGGAGGCGTGGAAACCCCTTGCATGGGCGAGGTGGCACTTCCCCTCTATATTCATGATGAGGCAATGACAGTTAAGGTACTAGTGTGTCAAGATGAGGACCTCACTGAACCTCTTGTCTTGGGTCAAGACTGGATTTATGACCAAGCAGTCAACTTGAACCTAAGAAGCGGACTTCTTCAGGTATGGGTCAATCATAGTCGAATTGCAGTAGAGTTAGATAATGGAGCACTCAAGGAACTAGGAAAGGCACAGACTCCTGGTCCTTCCAGGAATACACATGAAGATGACCATGTTGTTCTTGTCCAAAACTATGTGTTGCAGAGGAATGATATTCGCAAAAAAGGAGTCAGGGAAGCAAAGGAACTCCCTTCTTTTCCAAAGGCCAGAAGGAGGCAACAACCAAAGGTGGATCAAAGGCAGAAGAAGCAGAGTACTACCTATGTCCGGGATCCAAAGTATCTGCGCAGCAAAATGTCCCAGCAAGTGAAACAAGTGTGGGTGCGGAAAGGCGAACACCCGGTTACACTCAAGCCAACCACACGGGCAAAGCCTCTTATTAGTAACCAACAACACGACACTAATAAGAAGTCTTTCGGAAATTCTTCTGCTAACGTGAAATCTATTTGGGTGCCCAAGAAGTCGATGAAGGCTAGCCCACAATCAAGACAAATTTGGGTGCCTAAGGCTTGCTTGCGGGCGCAAATAGCTACGCCGAGGCCACAGCCTATACAGCTTAACCCATCGACTCGTACGGCCAGTATTCACTCGTTCTCAACACCCAGGAACACGCCAAAACCCAAGAGCACGCATGTAATCACTTGTAAATGGGTCCCTAAAAGGCCCCATTTTCAAACCGCGACACCGAGAAAGCTCTCTAGAGTCTCTACGAAACCGAAAGCAAAGCCCATCCACTGCATTTGGCAGCCTAAGACCTGTAATAAACCCCCCGACCCCAATTTGTAAATTCATCCCCACTTACTAACTTCATTAGTCTCCTAGGACTACCCAAGCAGTAACTACACGCACATGCACCGAACACTTACTAACCCATTATTCGCTCCCGACCCTCATATTAATATTGCGATGGGAACAACAACGGTCCTCCCTTGTCCTGTACAATATTAACACATGTTTGTATATTCTCACAGAGACAGACAGCAAGAAGTAAAATGGCAGATACAGTAGGAACTAGCTCCCAGGCAGGCACCAACCCACAAGTGGTGGACATCGAAAGCCTTCCAGTCGAGGAAGAATTAAAGGAAAGACCAGTGGCATTACGGGCATTACACGCCATACCGATTCAGAATCCTCCGCAGGGTCACACAATGCCGGTGGGCAAAACCTCACACTAGTTCAGTGACGTTGCTAGACCTCTGGGTGAAGGCACATATATGTGGGAGTCAGAGGTCGAATTCAATGGACGATGGGGCAGATACCATTTCTTTACCAGGGAGTTTGAAAGGTTACAGAATAACGAAGGACTGAAGCCGATATGGAAGAAGGCTGGGCTTTATGATTATTTCAAATTCCAACTACCAAAGCCTGATTTTCTAAGATGCTCATACTTAATTAGTACCCTCACTCCAAGCAAGGACAAGAAAGGATACAGCTCCTTTGTGCTTCCATCACTCACAAGGGGAAACGAGCTGAAGCGTTTCTGCTTGACTATCAACCTGGTAAGAGAAGCACTCGACATGACAGGTATGCACATCCCAACAGAGAAAGAGACTATGGTCCCAGACAATATGAAGAACAGGAATCTGACGAAGTTGAAGGACATGGTTGCGATGACACCTACGATTGCCATCCACTTACGCATGGTCATGCAACATTTTGCCTTCCCCGCGCAGGAGAGGTTCACAATGCCTCCCAAAAAGATCTGGTTTAGCCTCTACCTGGCGGATGCCTTTGAGTTGACCATCAATATGCCCCACTGGATTATCGACCAGATCCATATGGCTCACCAGAGATGGTATAAGAAGCAAAAATCTGTGCTGTATGGTTGCTGTGCACTTACAAGAATTGTATACAGATGTCTCGCATATGATATACCGGTGTAGAGGGCTCTGATCTGGTCCAGAGCACAGGAATTTCAACGCAGATTGTCAGCTGTAGGGCCTCCCTCAAAGAAGATGAGAGGCGCCGTCCAGATGCCTTGTGCACAAGCTCGCGGTGCAACCCTGACGCCTGAGACAACCCCAAGACTCCCCCGACGCGTGCAACCATTTACTATCAGGTTACCCAGGCACAGCACAGATGGCCCTAATCTTGTGTTTCCACCAGTACCGACTGATCTGGAATTCCCGCATGGATTCACTCTGGAGGATCTAACGGACGAAGAAGTTGCAAGAATCATCGAAGCTGTAAACGCGGAAGTTGAAGAAGAGCAAGCCCAGCCCATCCAACCGGACGTAGTCAATGTGGACGATGAAGAAGAAGCTCATGAGGAGGCACAGGGTGGACAATCAGAAGCAGAAGAACAAGAGTATGATCAAGAAGCCCTACAAGTACTGGAAGGTGCCCCCGCCTATACTAGCGCATTAAAGAAGCTTTACGATACAATGAACCGAGTTCAAGAGCAACACAGGCTCTCATTAGCTGAAGGTAAAGCCCTCATGAACCAGATTCTGGAGGAGGAAGGTGTGGACGAGCAATACCGTGCCACCCTGGAAATGATATCAGATGCTTTGGGAGTACCGGAAACGGTGCACACCGCACTAGCGCAATCACGAAGGACAGAGAGAAGATATGGAAGACGCCCCCCACGAACGGGAAAACGAATGAATGTATTAGGATCAGGACCACAAGGCACCCCCACAACCACTGGCACAGCACACACAGTTCACGACACCGAGGAAGCCCACACATCGAGTGCACCCCCATCACCTCCCTTGCCACCTTCTCCCCCACATCCACCTCACTCATCTCCCTCTACTACTGTAACCTCCACTGTCACCACCTCTGAAACCACTACACACACCAATGCACAAACTATCAGCCAACCCACACACTCTACTTCCACTGAAAACATAAGTATAACTACAGCCACGGTACACCTCACTACCCCGAGCACACTTCCTAGGAGTTCACAATTACACATACCTCTATACACATTCACAACCCTCACCGCTACCACAATCCCCATGTTCACAGTCACTCCCACCACGACCCCCACTTTCATGGAGGTGTCACCCACCTCTGCACCTCTCCCACCCCCCATTTACCCACAATCTCCCATTCCCCCACCTCCCCCCTCACCCGTCCCCAGTACTGCATCCACAATTCCCTTTCCCTTTCCCTTCTCCTCTGCATTCAACCCCATTCCTCTCAGTAACTTATTTAATAATATGCATCAATGCATGGCCCAACTTCAGCAACACTACCAACACCTGGACAACCAACATAGAAGGCTCTTCCGAAGCCACGAAGATCTCCAAGCACGATGTAGGGATCTTGAAGAGCAGAAGCAGCTACTAGAACAGCAGCACGTGACATTACAGGAGCACTACGCACAATTAGAAGCCAACCCACCCCAAGCAGATGATGAAGAACGACGACATATGGACGAGCTGCTACATTCTCAGATCACGGAAAACCTGAAACTTTGACGGAACTTGAGCCTCCTCCGCAAGCATATGTCTACAGCGCTAGAGGAGAATAAAAGATTACAGAAACAGAACGAAGAAAATCTGGAGGCGGCCATGGAGGGTTTCCCACAAGAAATTGACCCAGAGCGATTTAAAGCCATTCCCTCTGAGAATATGAAGGTGGTGTTAGAAACTCATGCAGATCTAATGGAGGCCCATGCCGCTTTAGAAAAAGAGAGAGACGAGTTACGAAGACAGTTGGCCACTCGGCAGACAGAACCCAGCCAGAGCATAACCGCAAAAGAAACAGCTGAAGAGGTCACTAAACTCCGGGCCGAACTTGAGGAATTACGCAGCAAGGTCATGCAATATGAGCGTCAGCCCTCCCCTCTGGTAGAGCCCGAGCCTGACGATCTGGTGCCAATTGAAGTAGAAGAAACATTCGAGGATCGCTATGTCCCGATGCCAACACCCGGAGGTAAGCGCACAGAACAGGGCATGGACACAATTGAAATTGAGGCACCTGAATGGATGCAAAAGTTAGAGAAAGTAGCCACGACGCATGATGACAGGGTGGCAGTCCAAATCGCATTGATGTCAAAATTGGAAGAGGTGGTAATAAAATCCGATTATTTTCAGAATCTCTCACACCATAGGTGGATCGGCCCATCGGGTGATCTGTATGTGCCTTTTTGCGTGCTAATGGCGGATTATAATGCGGAGATCAAGCGCCATACCTCAAGGGAACCCACCTCTGCCACCCAATTTGCCCCTGATGACATCCCAGAGAGTGCCAAGCAAGGACATATTCGCCAACCAGCGTGGAGAATTCGGCTGCTCGAAACCTACCCGGAAATGGTAAGAACATGGAACAACATGCCATTGTACATCAAATATAATCCATGTTATTGCCCTGTATTTCGAAGGAGGTCATGGCCGGAGTACACACAAACAGTGCTGACGATTAAAGGATGTGAGAAGTGGCTAAATTACGTGTACTTCGCACCCCCTAAGGGCGCACCTACAATTGGATATATGATTTCAACGATTCGACATTGGGGGGTCCGTTTCAAGAATGTACCTGATATCATGACTCAGATGTGCCTGAAAATTTTCGAACTTATGCTGGTCACCTTCAGGACCTTCAAAAATGTCAAGGAACCGCATCTCTCAGCACTAGGATTTAATGAAGGGAACCAGGACCTTGTATACGGCATGAGCACAACCCCATCGATCAATGTTGTGTATGCATGGCACGCTCGCATCAAATATCTACCGGCCTGCTTCAAACAAACGTTTGAAGAGATGTTTGTCACGGGATTCTAGGAATATCACTCCGAGATATTCATTCCCAGACCATCCCATCTCTTGCAGTTGTTTGCAGTGGAACAAGCTCTCCATTCCAAAAAGCTACGTATGCCACATCCAGAGGTTCCTGGGCCGGTAGACTGGGATGCTCTTCTGACAGATTTGGCCAAAGGGTTGCGAATTGCTGAACATCATTTAGCGCGGGATGTCGTCGAGTACTACATCCAAAAACCCTCTCAACAAGGGTCTGTCAGGGACGACAGACGCGAGAGAGGGGGGGTGTTAGCAGCGGACAAGGGAGAGAAGGCACAAGTAGACAAGGGAGTCAACAAAGATCTGGCAAATAGGCCAACAAGTTTCTTCAGGAAGAAGCACTTATGAACATTCACGCAGATTTAGCACTAAGGCAACCTTAATTTTTCAAAACCTCTACACCAATTAAAAGTGATTCTCATCACTAAACACCATTGTAAATATCATTTCATCTTTTTGTAGCTCCATTTTGTGCAAGCCAAGGAGTCCTTGAGCTTGAGGAGCTTTAGAAGTACCTACCTGCCAAATTTTGTATTTTTTAGATATCGTTTGAGCCCTCAAATAAGCCCTGGAACCTAATTTTTAACTAGGCCGGACACTAGGTCTGGACAGGGCCAAAACCTAGCCAAAAACTATAAAAAGAGCTAGAGAGCTCATTTTTGGGGGTGGATTGTAATTGAAACAAACTTGTAAGAGCTTTTGAAAGTAATCTAAGAACTCCATTGATTCTCCCTCTTTGTCTTGCTGTGGGTGCACGTGTGTGTGTATGTGTGTGCATGCTAGTGTGCTTCTCACTCACGCACTTGTTCCGCCACTTGGTCGAGGTCTTCATACCATCCTCACGTCTTCCCGAATTGACATTAAAGGAGGTGCTACCCATCACTGAGCTACACCCTCCATCACGATAGACCCCCATCTATCTCAATAGACCAACTCTAGGAAAAAACAAAAACAAGATATATGCCCATCTATTGTGACAAACCCCATCTATCATGACACAACAATCTATCGCGACATACCACCCCCACGATAGGCCCCATCTATTGTGATGGTTTGATCATCTATCATGACAGACCACTCATGCAATAGACTGCCCCACTGCAATAGACACCCATGTATTGTGATAGACCAACCTATTGCAATAGACCCTATTTGTTGTGAAAGACTACCTACATGACAAGTTTTAGGGTTTTTATTTTTGGCATATTTTTTTGTCTTTTTATAAGGCCTTTTGGTGAATAACAGGAGCTACAAGGCTAGAGTGCAAATGATCGATACTCTCACAAGGGGTCCAAGCATATAAAGGAATGCTTGGGAGATCACCTTGGGCTACCCAGAGCAACAAACGTGACTTGAGGTTGGAAATTTACAAACCCCTTATGTTAATTCTAGCTTAGGCTTAGCACTTAGTGCTAGAAATAGAACTTAGGGTGATTATAAGAATACTCAATGTTCAAGAAATTTAAAGATATCAAGTTCAAGGATTTAAACAATCGTAATCACAACAAAACCTTAAGGGCAAAAAGAATGCTAATTGATGATTAACGATCAAGTCAATTAACTTAACTATTCCTAATGATGACACATTTGAGACAAGAATTACTAAAGGGAAATAACTCAACAAGTGGATTGATAAGTGATCATTTAGTAAAAATCTGATATTCGAGGAAAAAGAAAATGTAAATTGGGATTAATTCATGAACCTTAGATCAAGCAAGTACCTTGGCAAAGTGCATCGACAAAGCCTAATGTCTTTTGAGGCTAGTGTCAAGCATGTAGCTTGGTCTTGATCCAAGTAGCTAGGTACTCACTCTTTGAGTGGAAGCTAAGAAACAAGGGAGTCACACAGTTCATATAGCATGGAGAGATCGCCTCACAACAATAGGGCAACTTACCTTGAGGTGTCATAAGGGCCCTACAAGACACGATTGGAATACATTTGGCCGAAGAGATTAGGTTCTTGCATCTATGAGGATGGTTTTAGAAGATCAATAGTACAATTGAGGAACCCATATGTCCTAGATCATCGAACAATCAAGTTCAAGAATGAACAGCGAGTCGTAACAAACGAGAACTATGTCGTAAAAAGAGAACACTTTCGTCCAAAATTACATGTTTTCACCTCATTTTTGGAATTCCTTTACACCAGTATACATATATTACAAAAATGAGGTGAAAACAAGTAATTTTTGACATTTTTTGTCATTTTCTCAAAAAAAATGAGCTCAAAATGTAGTCAAAATTTCACTATATTAGGCATTGACGTGTCCCAAAATGTATATGATAAGACATTGACATGTCCAAAATCTATATGATAAGACATTGACATGTCTAAAATATATATAAGAATGTAGAAATCAATAGTTTTTACACAAAAATAACATTTTAGACATATCTTTAATGGGTGGATATCTGATTGTTATTCAAAATTACTACAAAACATGGTTTCATTAACCAAACTACTTTGAGGCATTTACATAAGCACTAAAAATGTCTGAGAGCTTCAATGCAACTCACAACTTTGTCGATCTATGTCTACACCGTCATCATCTGATGCACTTGATTCAGTCTCATACTGTTGAGAGCTCTCTTCTTCTTCTTCTATATCCACAAGAGCTCTATCTTCATCCACGTACATACCAAATTCTGCAGGATCATGCACAACTCTTCTTGTTTTCCTATGATTTCCTGTACCACATACATCTGGAAGCTTTTGTTTTATCATGTTGATGGTTGCTTTCCTCAAGTGACCAGTTTTTGTCAAGGAAAAATCATAAACAAGAATATCTACATCATCCATTTTAAGAGTGGATGTGCTTCGAATATTCTTTTTCCTTTTTGAACCTGTTCGTTTAGTATCACACACCATTTCTAAGTTATATTTACCTGTGAATGCATTACTACTTTTAGTGTAATACCAATGCACCACCAAAGCCTCTATTCTTCTCTGATCAATATCTTTAGTTATCTCTAAAACCTTTGCAATCCAAAATGGTCTGGTAGCCTCATCACCATCAACAAGTACTGCAATAAGCGTTCCAACATTTATGTCTATTAAATTTCCTTGCCATCTTGCTTCTGCCTGTTTTGTCATCCTTGGGCCTACATAAATATTTCTTTCTGGTGGATGTATAAAACTTTGAAGTGCATCTGCATTACATGCTTGGGCCACATTCACGGATCTTTGTGTACAAAAATCCCATGTGAATGGAACATCAACTGGCCAGTGACCTGCAATTGTATACTGTATAATCTCTTCTTGATGATTGAAAAAGTCCTCCCACCAAGATACATCTTGATCTCCAGCATATTTTTTTGCACGCTCAATATGTCTCTTCTTTTCAATGAGTGCATGCATCCAGCTTTTACTTTGATCAACCACACTTCCACATCTTTCTGTATTGTTTTTATCTTCATATGGTGATTGTTCTGCACCATACACTGTTACAGTAGACAAATTAGGCACCTGCAATAAGAATCTGCATCCATCTTTAGGCTCCCACCCAAGAGAAGATGAATACTGCTTTGCAAATAAAAGGGTTATTTCATCAACCCTCCTCATCAAGAATACATGGTTGAAACTAATATTGTGCAATGGAGCCAAAACCTTAGCACTGTTATCAAGGCCCATTGAGCAAAAGTGCTTAAAGTCATAAATCCGTGTGAGGTGTTGAACTTCTGGTTTTGGAGTATATGCTTCTGAAATCAGCTCAGATAAAATCGGAAGAGTAAAAGCATTGTTACGTGCCAACTTCTTAGAGAAAGTACTGAACATTTGATCAATGTGATCATGAGTGTGGCCAACCAGAAGAAAATTTACCTTAACCTTCTGAAATACCTATTTTTCAACAAGCATGCTTAAATATCCAAAGACTGTAGAATTTTTATTCTCTCTTGGAGTATTATCTAGTTGCAAATATAGAGTTGGTGGCAAAAGACCCTTCCATGATTGCAAAACACGATGAATGACAGTAACTGTAAGGTTTGGATCATTATGCACATTCGGATATGTGAAGAAAACCTTGGACATTACAGTTCCATTGTATACCAAAGCGCCAACCAAATGCATTTGCACAAGGACTTCATCTCCAATGTCCTTAGGGATGCGATAAAAATGTGGCAAACAAGTTTTTTTTTTATCCATACCATCGATCAACAAACACATATAACGCTCCGGATTTCTGAGTGCCTTACTTCGATGATGAATTGCTTTCTTTCTCTCTAATGCTTGACTGTCACGATGGTTGTTAAGAAGGTTTTTAAAATTATGCTTTTCCTGTGGTGTTGTAGCCCCTTTTGCCATGTTTTTCAAAGTGGCGCAAACTGAACATTCACCCATTCTAACTTTACGAGGAATAGAAACATTGTTAAACTCTTCCTTCCATAATCGAGTAAAGTGACGATACAACACATACTTCTCATTTCTATTTTCCATGTCTTCTCTATATATTTGAAATACCTCTCGACGAGTAAAGTTATCTGACAAGTGCAACCTTCCAGTTGTAGGCATAACTTCACAATGCAAGCTAAAATAGTTCATCATCCAATTCATTGCATGACGTCCAACAGATCCTTTGGTCCCAACATGGAACGTATCCAAAATGAGATCCGCATTCAAAAACCCTTGTTGAACCCTATGTATTCTAAAATTTCCTACACCCATTGCAATTTTAAATGCAGCCCTGCAACATGGCATCCCTTGAGTAAAGAAATATTCAAAACCAACACGCGTTACTGACATGTTATCCTCAATCATTTGCATGCAAGAAACAAGGTATATATCTTGCCTTTCACTATCTAAATGGAGGAATTTTTCTCTTATGTGCTTTAGTTTCTTCATCCCTAAATTATACAAACATTTCAAACCACAACAATGCTTCACAATATCCAATGCAATCTGTCTATCTGAAGTAAGAAATTTAAATCTTTTTCGACTTACTTCACGAGACCTTCTTTTAAATCGTAGATTGAGCTTGCTTTGCTTTTTCGTTGCTCCACATGCACTTGAGTCAGAAGGGAGATCAATGGTTGGATCAGATGGGAGATCAAGAGGTGCATTTGGTTGAACAGCATTGCACTGTGAATTGGATAACTTAAATGACTCAACAGAAAACATGGAATCATCAGCACGTTCTAAATCATAGGGATCATCACTTCTCTGGAAAGGTTCAACTGAGAACAATGAATCAATATGAGCAGAGGAAGCTGATGCCCAAGCATCCACTGAAAAGATTGAGCTCATCTTCACTGAGTTCACAGAAGACTGAAGATGAATGACCTTTTTAAATAAGTAGAAATCCGAGATCAAGTGAAGATGTCACATCAAATGTCACATCAAGAAGATATGAAATCAAAAGCTTATTAAAGTACATTAAATAACATAAAACATCAAATTACATCAAATCACTTAATTACTCAAATATACACTAATAAGGGAACCAAAGATTTGATTCACTTTTGATTCAAATGAGAAACACAGTTGATTTCTAACTACATATGAGTCATTCAGTCTAAGCATTGTGAATGAATCAAAATATATCCAAGTTGAGTTCCAACAGGAATATATAATAAAATTGTTTGGAGAAATTTTACAAGAAGAAATTTTACAACTGGAATATATCCAAGTTGAGTTCCAACTGGAATATGCTATGCCATTGAACACTATACAAGAAGAAATTTTACATTTGGTTAAGATTTCAAGGATTAGGTTTTATTGTGGTCTTGGCTAGATATCAAAGAGGTAGATGAAAGTATATTGAAAAAGAATTATGTGTAAAAGAGGCACACAGAAAGTATATTCATACATTGATTTTCCATTTCAACAATGTGTTACAAGATAAATGTGAATATGAACTAAAGTGTGGAGGATAACACTATAAAGATGTCATTAATCTCACAACTTAGACCTAATTTTCTCCCAAGCAACAGACTCTAAGAAAAAACTTCTACATGAGATTAGAAATCCTCATGTACATACCATACTGTTGCCATTGAAGTTTAATTTCCATGCAAATGTATATAAATAGTTGCAAGGTTCTGTACTAGAATGTTTATTCATAGTGATTTTCCATTTCAACAGTGAGTTACAAGATAAATGTGAATATGAACTAAAGTGAGGAGGGTAATACTATAAAGATGTCATTAGTCTCCCACATTTAACACAACTTTGACTTGATTTTCTCCCAAGAAAGAGATTCTTAGAAACAAATCTCTACATGAGTTTACACATCCTCATGGACATACCATACTCTTGCCATTGAAATGTAATTTCTATGCAAATGTATATAAATAGTTGCAAGGGTCTATGAATATTTCATTAAAGTGGCTCTGAAACAACCTATTTGTGTGGGTGCTATTCCCTGGTTAGATAAGTTGACAGATTTAGTTAGCAAGTGGACTCATTCAGTTAGATCCAGTTAGTTTTTGGTTCAAGTTACCCAATTGCCTATAAATACCAGAGGAGGAGATCATTCGCATTTTCAAAATCCACGAGCAAGAGAGAGCAGCAGAGCACAGACAGCCATGGAGCACAGAGGTCAGCATACCAGCAAGCCAAGTCTGATGGAGAAGAAGAATGTTGGCAAAAGTACCAAGAGGTAGACAAAATCAATGCATAAATAAAGATTCCAAAAAGATTCCCTCTGTATGTCTGTGTAAATATCTGATTTCTAGGTATTTATTTTTCTTACCTCTAGAAATATGGATCCAAAGCATGTACAGCTCGATGCCTGGCATCGACTTTAAGGTGTAAGTCGATGCCAGGCATCGACTTAGGATTTCAAGTCGATGCCAGGCATCAACTTGCAGGTGCAAGTCGATGCCATGCATCGACTTGTCGGTGCAAGTCGATGCCAGGCATCGACTTGCACCGACAAGTCGATGCCTGGCATCGACATGCACCTACAAGTCGATGCCAGGCATCGACTTGGGCCCAAAAGTCGATGCCAAGCATCGACTTGCCGACATCAACATGCACTGAAAAGTCGATGCCAGGCATCGACTTTTGGGTGCAAAGTCGATGCTTGGCATCGGCTTTTGGGCCCAAGTCGATGCTTGGCATCGACTTTTGGGCCCAAGTCGATGCCAGGCATCGACTTTGTGTGCAAGTCGATGCCAGGCATCGACTTGAGGGTAAAAGTCGATGCCAGGCATCGACTTGGCCCAAAAGTCGATGCCAAGCATCAACTTGGGCCCAAAAGTCGATGCCAAGCATCGACTCTTGCACCCCCAACTCGATGCCTGGCATCGACTTTCACCCTCAAGTCGATGCCTGGCATCGACTTGCACACAAAGTCGATGCCTGGCATCGACATGCACTTAAACATCGATGCCTGGCATCGACCTAAAGCTCAAAATCGATGCCTTGCATGGACTTGGGCCTTTGAAACCACATTTACGTTTGATCTGATATTTCCAAGTGCCTTCAGGGATGCGGAGTACAAGGATGAAAGGCCCATCAAGAAGCTCAGAGTCACCATGGGCTCTGGTGACCAGCAACGTGACAAAGGCAGTGGTCACCAAGCAAAGCCAAAGAAAATTATTGCACCATTATCCTCTGAGAAGGCCAGCAACCCACTAGGAATATCCTCAGGTGGACAGAGTAGCATAAAAATTCCTGTGGAGGATCCAAATATGAAGGAAAGGTCTAGGGAGACCGAGGTCATGAGGACAGATCGTCCACTTCGGGACATGACAAATCTCGAGTGGTGCCTTCAGTACGTTGAAGAGAAGAATGCAGTCCTCCTTGTGTTCGCAGGGGCCTATGGCAGAGGAAAGATCACGACAACACAAGGTTTTCAGTATGGACTTGTTTACAAACTGGATTATGAAGATGAGGATTCTGACAACCTGCTTTTCTTGGTGGAGACATCGAAAGGATTAAGAAATGTCATATGCAAGATGGATTTCCTGTGCCCAGAGTGCTGTGTTCCAGAAGGGCTAGCTCAGATATGCAGAGACTCAGTGAATTTCATCAAGGACCTGATGCCATGGATCCAGGGCAATATCATGCCAACACAGCACAAGAAGAGGACCCCTGTAAAGGCAAGGGGTAAGCAGAGTGTGCAGAAAAAGCCCCAAAAGAAAAAGAAGATAATTTCAGAAGAGGAGTTTTCTGACTCAAGCTCTAGCTCTGGGGACATAATTGTTGCACCTGGTGGAGAGCTTGCATCTGGTGTGCTTGGCACTGAGCAGAATAAGATGAGGGAGGACATAGCTAGAAGAAAAGTTGTGAAGAAGGGGCAGTTGTTCCACCTGTCGATTAATATTATCCACAGGCCACCAATGGATCCAGTCACAGGGAGGAGGCCCCTTGAGATCAGGGAGCCACATAATTTGCACGTCCAGAATCTTAAGAAGAAAATGAAAATAAATCCTCATGCTACTGTTGTGCCATTCCTTGTCATGGTGGATCCGAATGAGTGCAGCTGTGTGGAGGATTTCAATGAGGGTTTGTTTGAGGATTACACTTATTATGTGATTGGAGGTTCACACTCTGCAGAGGCTCGTAGACAGTTAGTGAAGGAGCACCCTACTACATTTTTCTTTAGGTATGCAGAGTGTAAGATATATGCTGGTCTTACAACTGAGGAAGCCAAGCTTCTTGCTTGGGATCACAACAACGACAATGACTACAGGCAGAAAATGTCCTCCATAGAGAGAATTCGGTTCTTCCACCATGAATACCAAGATTGTCTTGTGAAGGAAGCTGGAAGAATACATCCCAATCTACGAAAGCAATGCCTTATTGAGGTTGGAATTGCATTGGATGAGAATAGAAAGTCAGATGCTTTGAGGAAATATGATCCATGGTTTCAACTGGCATTCAGATCAGGTGAGATCTGGGATCTACAGGATAGAATTTTCACAATGTGGGAGCACAAGGAGGTCAAGGGCCAGAAGCAACGAAAGTCGAGGCCAGACCCACAAGTTGATCTGAAGGGAAAGGGAAGGAAAGTTGACCTTTCAATTGAAGAGGCTCCTGAGGACATGAAGCTGACCCCATGGAGGGCCCTTCAAGGAATCAAGGATGATACATTGATCATATCAACTTTGTCAAGGGTAATCTCGAAGGAGTTAAGCCTCGAGGAGATGGTGATTGAGCTCAATAAGTATATATGTTATTCTCAGATCCTTTTTCCCTCCTCCCATGCTTCTTGTCTAACCTAGTCTCCTTTATATTTATGTGTCTCTAGTCATAAAGTGTACATGAAGATTCAGGAGGTGATGATGAAGAGGCTGGGTTGCTTTTCTTGGACAGAGGTCCAAGCAGACTATCCAACCACATCATCCTACAAAGCTGTTGGAAGGAGTAATTTTGAAGGAGCATTTTTGATGAAAAAATTAGTAAAAAATCAAAAAAAACTTGTAAAATATTTATGCAATGATTGTAAAAATAAGGAAGAGTCTTCCTTATGTGGTTGAGGATCTCATGTAATTTTTGTAGAATTTTTAGAAACTCTTAGATAGCATTTCTTTAGAAAATTAGAGAAAAAGACCTAATTTCAAGTGTGAAAAGGGACACTTGAAAATGTATATAAGTCAATTTTCTCTATTTTGGAGAGGTTGGTTAGCCATTTGCTCAAGCTATCAATAGAGAAGAAAGAGTTTCTGCAAAATCGTGTTTTCTCCTGTTGAGTGTATTTCTTTTGATGTGTGAGCTTGTCTCTTGCTTAATCATGGAGATTTGTGAGTCTTAATTGTGTATTACTGAGTAAGTTGTATGAAGGGAGAGACCTATTGCTATAAATGAGTGGAAAGGACTGCAGGAAGTTTCAAAATTGTGAAAATCGTCTGTTGGTGTAGAATCGCGATTGTCTCGTCTTGGTGATACAGGTGATATTTTTCAGTTTTGAGTTCATATTTGTATTCTGCTAATGAAATGGCATGGTTTTGACATAAAGAACATGGAAAATGATGGAGATTTGCCTTAGTTATGGTAAACTCAAGATTTTCTCTTCATCTTCAATTTCTCTCAGCAATCCAGCCATCAATCTCTTATTTCCTTGAATCTATTATCTTGAAGGGGCTGTGGTCTTGTGGATATTCCTAGGATTGACAAAATAAAGATGATTTGTTGATTCTTTGTTACTTCATGATTGGAGAGGACAACTTGGAGTCCAAAACAAAACATTTTTTGGCGCCGTTGCCGGGGAACATTCCAAGAACTTCTTTGAAGTTGGACCTTGCTGGATCTTCAGTTGATGATGGTAAACAAGGTAAAGCTCATCAATAAGGAAAAGTGCACATAAATAGGTAGATATCATTGTTTGTCTTTAGGGAAGAAGAAAGCAATGGATGTCTTGTAGAAGTGGAAGTGCTGAAATTTTTGTAGATTGATAGTTGCTCATCATTTTGGTGAAGTAAAAGTGCAGGTGTGTGGAGGATTTGAGCCAAGAAGCTGAAGATGGAGGTAACTTGAATCTATTCTTGCATTTCTAGATTTCTTTTTGCCCAAGTACTGGACACCATGGGTGATCTTGGGAAGATAACATGGTGATATTAAGGAAAGGACAGTTAAAGTAGCTAGATGTAAGAATGAGGGATTCAGTTGTTGACCAAGTCTGAGCATTAAATCTTGAGTTGTGCTGCATTTTGAAAAAATCAGATGATTGAGTTTATCTTTACAAAATTTGATTGCCTTTCATAACACTTTTTCATTGGAGAACCTTTCTTTGGTACTTTAGTGATAGCTAAGGACATAGAAACTCATAACCAATCAAGAACCATAGGATCAGTTGATTTCCAAAACCAGAAACCCTAAGTAAAGTGTTCACCTTTATTTTTAGGGCAAAAATACCAAACAAATTCACAAAACTCATCAAAAACAATTAAACAAATGTCTTTTCTTGATAAGAAGTTGAAGTGAGGTGTTGTGATTAGGAGTGACTGTGAAAAACTGGAAAAGAAAGCAAAAAATGATCAAAAAACCAGAAAATTGAAAAACACGATTCTCTGCACAGAATCGCGACTTTCTGAAAAAAGTAATTGATTTTGAAATAACATTGTAAGTGAAGGTTGAATTGAAGTTGTTGAAGGGTTTTGAAGGTAATCAAGAAGAAAAAGCTACTTAAAGTGGCATAAAATCAAAAATAGAGAAAAACACGATTTTCTGCACAAAGTCGCGATTTTCTGAGGGAGATTGTGATTTTGGTGCAAAAATTCAGGAGTAAACTCAATTACAAAGAAAAGAAGAAATTGAAGCAAAACAAAGAGAAAGAAAGCTTAAAAAATAAAAAAATTATCAAAAAAAACCAGAAAATTAGAAAACACGATTCTCTGAACAGAATCGCGATTTTCTGTAAAAAGTGTTGTTTTGAAATAACTTTTCAGGTGACTCATGAATTGAAGTGTGAAGAATATTGAGAGAAGGCAAGGACATAGAATACTCAAAATTTGCACAAGAAAAGATCTACAGAAAAAAACACGATTCTCTACACAAAATCGCGATTTTCTGTAAAGAAAGTTTTTTGGAAAATGTGGTATATTTGGGTACTTGACACAAGAAAGTGTAGAGGGAGTCATTAAGATTGAGTAAGTGAAATTGAACAAGTGAAAGAGAGAGGAAAAGTAAAAATCACACAAAATCGCGATTTTCTGAACACTATAAAAATCTGAAATTCAAAGAAAAATTCATTTGAGTGAGAGAGAGGGAGAGAGAGAGAGTGCAGAGGCGAACAAAATCGCGATTTCCTGCTACAAGCAAGCTTTGGAGATATTTGCAACTTGGCAAGCAAGGTAAAAAGTCTAGTAGCATTTTGAATACATATTTTTTTGCATTAAAGTGATAAATTAACACAAAAAAGTAGGAAAATAGTAAAATCACGAAATCGCGATTTCCTGTTTTTTATTGGTTTTCAGTAAGAAAAAATGTTTTTCAAAAAATTTCTTCATTGCATGTTAAAATTTTGATAAAGCGATTCTATAGGTTAAAAAATATTGAAAAAAGCAAAAAGTTGAAAATCTGTCAAATTCTGGACAAAATCGCGATTCTGAGTTTTACTCAAAATCGCGATTCTGTGAAAAAGTGCCAACAACATCGCGATTCCCAGAACGCGATTTTCATAAGAAAATCGTGTTTTTAACAATCTGTGAGCAATCACGATTGTCTGGGAACAAAATCGTGGAAAAACACGATTTTGACACAAAATCGTGAAAAACACGATTCTGTGAACAAAATCGTGAAAAACACGATTTTGACACAAAATCGCAAAAAACACGATTCTGTGAACAAAATCGCAAAAAAACACGATTTTGACACAAAATCGTGGAAAAACACGATTTTGACTCGCAAAAAACACGATTCTGTGAACAAAATCGCAAAAAACACGATTTTGACACAAAATCGTGGAAAAACACGATTTTGACACAAAATCGCAAAAAATACGATTTTCAACAGAAAATTGTGGAAAACTCGATTTTCAACAGAAAATCGTGGAAAACTCGATTTTCAACAGAAAATCGTGAAAAACTCGATTCTCAACAGAAAATCGTGGAAAACTCGATTTTCAACAGAAAATCGTGGAAAACTCGATTCTCAACAGAAAATCGTGAAAAACTCGATTCTCAACACAAAATCGTGAAAAACACGACTTTCAACAGAAAATCGTGAAAAACTCACAAGTAAGTAGAAAATCGTGAAAAACACGACTTTCAACAGAAAATTGTAAAAAAACTCACAGGTAGGCACAAAATCGTGAAAAAACCTAAATCCAACAGAAAATCGTGAAAAAGTCTAATTGCATGATAAAATCGTGAAAAACACGATTTTCATCTGAAAGTTGTGAAAAAAACACTAAAGGCAGTAGAAAATCGTGAAAAAACCCTAAAGTCATTAAGGAGTGGTGAAAAGCACAAAATATAGGAAGAAAATTAAAACACACACAATTTTGGACAGAAAATTGTGGAAAACCAATATATTGGTCAGGAAATTGTGTCAAACACTCTGTTGAGTATTGGAAATTTGTCAAGACTAGTTGAATGATACTAAGGTCTGGAAATAAAATAGATCCAATTCCTAAACAAGACCTAACAAGGAAGGAAAAAGAGCCAGGAAGTAATAAAAGATCAGAAAGAAGTTTAAGCCAAGAAAATAACATGGAAAACATAAATGAAACAAATGAGTCAATAGAAACTGGGGATTTTAGAAACATCCTTAAATACATGTATACAAATAGGTTTGGAACCTATATATACCAGGATGGAATGCATAAATCCCTCATTAGACTGAGAAATTTAGAAATTCCCCTGAATATAACTCCAGTAGCCCAATTCAAAGATGGAAGATATGAAGACAGGCAAGGATGTGTATACATCTTCTCTCAAGACCCAGAAAATTCAAATGATCTAGGGCAATGTGCTGACAAAGGACCTTGGGAACATAACATGGGACAACCAGACATACCTAGACCAAATGAAAACTACACTAATAATGAGCAAAATCATGGGAGAAGGACACATGCTTCACCAAATCCCTTTGACAGAGAACCAGAAGGAAACAATGACTTCCCACTCAGAAGAAGACCTCATTGGCAACCTCAGGGTAGGATGCTTAGACCATATCAAGTAGCCAAATGCATGAAAAACCAATATGAAGGGTATTCAGATCCTCATGCTCATGCTGCAGAATTTAGACAACTAATTAGAGCAGAGGAAGTAGAAGATTACAAGGTACAATTTGAAGCATTTGGTCTAACCCTAACAGGGCCAGCATTATCATGGTTCATTCCTTTGAGAAAAGAAATGTACCTAGACATTGAATCTTTCTTAGAAGCTTTCATTGGTGAATTCTCTAAGACTGGAATCAAACATAGTACAGCCACATTGATACACAGCTTCAAACAACAAAAGGAGGAAAATGTTAGGGAAGCAGCCAGAAGGTTTAAGCAGTACATTGATAGATGCCCAAGAGAAGAAGTACCTTCCATGGCAAAACAAGTATCCTTATTCATTGAGGGATTGAGAAGTGCCCAATTAAGGACCCTAGTGTACTATAGGAGATGTCCTGATTTAGCAGCCTGTGTTAAGGAAGCAATAGATTTGGAGGACAACAGAGGTCAAGATTTGTTAGCATTTGATCAACCCAGATCTTATGAAGACAAAATTCCTCCAGCAGAAGAGTTGGCTCAGGCTATTGCTAAAGCCCTAGAGGTAAGCACTAAAACTAATCTGATAAACTCTAGGATGAACACAAACAAGAAATGTTATATTTGTGGAGAAAATCATCTGGCACAACAATGCCCTTATCAGAAACCACAACACTTACAAGATAGGAAGACACTCAAGTATTGTACACTAGAGAGAAAATGGACAAACCATACCAGGGAGGATTGCTTCTATAACAAACAACCTGTCAAGGAAAGAGACTATATGGCTCAAAGGGAATCAGGTTATACCGAGCAACCAAGACCAGTATTGGGACAACAACCTCCCATTCCAACCAATGTGGTACCAGTCAAATATACACCCATTGATGAAGGAAATTCAAGATTCAGATCACCTTATAAGGAAGAGTATCAATGGAGTGAGGGACATCAGGAAGAATGGGAAGATTATGAAATAAGGGAACCTGAGCTTAAAGCCCTAGATCTGGGAAATGGAAAAATTGAAATGGACACAGCAACATTCATGTACATTACTAACAACTACATGTCCAATCAAAAACCTCAATTCAAAGGGGGACCAAAGATAACATGTTATAGGTGTGGGGGAGAGCATTTCATTAGAGATTGTCCACAACCTCCAACATTCAGGATAGAGGGAGCATATTGTAAGGATTGTGGTAGAGAACATCTGATCAAGGACTGTCCAAAAAATCCCCAAAAACAACAGAACACACCTAATAACATACCTTTAAAAACAGTCAAAATTATGGAACAAGAGGAATTGAGTGACAATGATCAAATTGAACTTAATGTTATAACAAGGGCACAAGCCAAACAACAAGGAATAATTAAAGAACAAAATGAGGGTTCCACATCAAAAGGGAAGAAAAATAGACAAAGAGGGAAATGGGAAAAGAAAAGGAAAGTGGGCAAAAGTCTGGAAGAAGACAGTCAGGAACAAACAAATTCAAAACATACTTCTCATCAAAAGACCCAGAATCTGTCTGAAGTAGGAAATTCTCAGAGCCTAGACACCCTAATCAAAGCCTATAAAGGAAGGATTCAAGAGGGACCAAGCCCTGCAGATCATGCAATGGCTTATCCCATACCAGATTTAGAGCATGAAAGGATGCTAAAATGCAAACAAATTATCCAGGAAACACAACTCAGGTTAGGGGAAGAAGACAGCTCTCGGAGAACATTTGATCAGCATGAGAAAACAAAAACCAAGGAAGATGATAAAGAAGGCAATCCACACATAACATTCCAAATGAGTTTAGGTGAACATTGTAGTATTACATGTCATACAACATGGGAAAATTTGTTGAAACAAAATCCTCACCTACAAAACAAGATGAACAAGGAAGAAACAATATCTGGAAACCTTCATTCACCAACACAAGAATTAGAGGAACTATGGTATATTCCTATTGACAAAATAGGAGGATATTGTGAAGGAGAAGAAGGGAATTCAACTTTAAAATTACAATATGAAAAACATTCAGCAAAAGCCATTTTGGATAGTGGATCAGGAGTGGCTATAATGACTAAACAAACCTGGGAGAAATGGGGAAGAAAGGAATTATTACCCACTAAAATGAGATTACAACTTGCAGATGGACATATAGAAAAGCCCCTAGGAATTTGGGAAAAAGTGATTGTGGACATATGTGGCATAGAAATAGAGCATACTTTTGCTATAGTAGAATTTCCACAATCCACATCTTATGAAATTATCCTAGGAAGACCCTTCATGAGACAAATGCAAATTGTACAAGATTGGGGTAATGATTGTTTATATCTTCAGAACCAGGGGAGAATAACAAGAGTAAACTTAAGAAATGGCCACTATTGTGACATATCTCCTAGAGAATGGTATAAAATACATCAAAATCAACCAGAAAGTGAAGAATCGGAGAGGGAGGATCAGGAAGAAGAGGAATCAGCAGTTTGGAAGTGTAACATATTAAGAAATATCACGAATAGGAAAAGGAGGTTAAGAAGAGAAGATTGTGTGGAAGAAAGAGAAATACAGGATGAAAATTATGTGCCTCAACAATTCAAAGATGAAGAGTTTGAGCCTTATGGATGGAATCAAATCTTAGCTACCATGGATTTGGCCAGTGAGGAATATGTGGGAATGGAATTTCAAAATGAGGAAGGATTTGACATCTTCCACATTGGCATACACATGATAGGAGTATCACAAAGAGAAGAGGATCAAAATCAAGAAATGATATTAACAGAAGGAAAATCACAATATTTGGAAACAGTAAAAGCTGAGGATGCAATCAAAGACAAAATCTCAGGCAAATACAAGGAACATAAACACAAAGAAATAGAAAGAGACCAGGAAAAAGAAAAGAAAGAGAAAGAGATAAACAGAGATCAATACTTTGATGTACCAGCAAACTTTAAAACTTATGAAGTAGAAGACAGACTACTTCTGAAAATGAAACCAAAAAGAGAGAAGAAGAAAGGGGAAGCATATGATAACGAAGAACAAACAAAGAAGATTGTAATTACACAGGAAGAAGGAGAAGAGAGACAAATAGTAATAGCTGATGACATGACAGCACAAGAAGAAGAAGCATTAAGGAACCTAGCAAAGAACTATAGGGATGTATTTGCTTACAATTATAAAGATTTGAAAGGAATTGATCCAAAAATTTGTGAGCATAAGATTCCTATGACACCTGATGCAAAACCAAGCAAACAGAGACATTATACATTTAATGACAAATACTCTGCCAAAATAAAGGAAGAAATTGACAAGTTGTTGGCTGCTAATTTCATTTATGAAATAGAGTACACTGAATGGATATCGCCTATAGTTGTGGTGCCAAAAAAGAATGGGAAACTTAGGGTATGCATTAACTTGAAGAAGGTAAATGCAGCAACTATAAGGGATAGTTATCCACTGCCAATAACAGATCATCTTCTTGAGAGAGTTGCAGGAAAGGAAGTCTATAGTTTTCTAGATGGCTTCTCAGGATACAATCAAGTACCAATAGCTTTAGAGGACCAACATAAGACTGCCTTTTCTACAGAATGGGGGGTTTATGCTTTTAGGGTTATGCCCTTTGGATTGACCAATGCCCCAGCAACTTTTCAAAGGTTGATGTGTCATATTTTCAAAGAATTCCTGAGAAATGTGATGGAAATCTATGTAGATGACTTATGCACTTTTTCTTTAAAAAGACAAGATCATTTACAAGATTTGGAAAGAATATTCAGGAAGTGCAGGACATATAGAGTATGCCTAAATCCAGAAAAGTGTGTATTCTATGTCAGACAAGGAAGAATGTTGGGTCACATAGTGTTAAAAAATGGAATTTCTACTGATGAGAAGAAAATAAAAGCCATAATAGAGCTTCCTAGACCAACAAATGTGAAGGAACTCCAAACTTTTATGGGACATTGTGGGTACTACAGAAAATTTGTATACAAATTTGCTGATATAGCCAAGCCCTTATATGCCCTCATCACAAAGTTTGAGTGGACTGAAGAATGTGACCAAGCATTTGAAACATTAAAAACTTGTTTGGTGACAGCACCAATCTTGAAAACACCTCAGTGGGATAAAATCTTTCATGTACATGTTGATGCTTCAAATTATGCTCTGGGATGTGTGTTAGCACAACCTATAGAAGGAAGCAAATTAGATTTTCCAGTAGCATATGCAAGTAGACAATTAAACATTGCAGAAAAAAATTACACAACTACTGAGAGAGAAGGGTTGGGAATGATTTTTGCTGTCAAAAAATACAGACATTATCTATTGGCCAACAAGTTTAAATTCTTTGTGGATCACCAAGCTCTACTCTATTTAGTAAATAAACCATGTCATACAGGAAGAATAGTAAGATGGTTTCTTTTACTAATGGAATTTGAGTTTGAGGTGGTGGTTAGACAAGGAAAAACACACTTGAGAGCAGATCATTTATCAAGAATTCAGTCAAAAGAACCTAGTTCACCTATAGATGATGATTTGCCAGATACATACTTATTCAAGGTGGAAAGTGTTCCTGAATGGTCGATGTCATTAATTCCCTTGCTAACCATGGGACCTTGTAGGTCATTAGCAAATAATACACATCTGGTGTTACAAAGCAGGAATTTCATGTTGTTAGCTGGACATTTGTATCACCTCAATCAGTCAGGTATACTGGAATATTGTACTCCAGAAGAAGAGCAACATGAATATGTAAGAAAAGCTCATTGCTGGAATCCATGTACTCATGCTTCTACAATTGTTACTCTTAGTAACCTTAATAGGATGGGAGTACATTGGCCAAATAAGATTCAAGATGTGGAGAGATATATTGATAATTGTCAAAAATGTCAAACATGGCAGAAAGCAGAATTAATAACTCTATATTGGTTTCAGAAAAACCCTGAATGGAGTGAAAATATTGTTGAGAAGTTGAAGAGAAAGGAGAAAGGGGAACAAGTAATAGCTGGTGCTGATTCAAGAAATCTACAAGTGATCTCAGAAGAATATCAACTCATAGGAGAGCAATTATACAAGAGAGGAATGGATGGATATCTGAGAATCTGTGTTCCAGAAGAAAAGTAGTTAGAGATGTTGGAAATGGCACACTCAGGAGTAGCTGGAGGACATTTCTCAAGTGATAGAACAGCCAAACTCATCTTATATTCTGGCTTTTGGTGGCCAACCCTATTTCCTGATGCTAGAACTTATGTGAAAAAATGTGATGTCTGTCAAAGGGTAAGCCAACCAAACAAAAGAGATAACATGCCATTAATTCCTTTAATTTCAGCCAGAGCTTTTAGTAAATGGGGATTGGACTTTATTGGACCAATACATCCTCCAGCCAGACAATCTCATGCAGAATACATACTAGTAGCTACAGATTATTTGACAAAATGGGCTGAGGCCAAAGCTACTAAAAGAAATGATGCTCACACCACTGCTAGATTTTTGTATGAAAACATTATCACTAGGTTTGGACTACCAATTGAATTGGTAAGTGATAGGGGGACTCATTTTCTGAATCAGATCATAGAAAACATGACTAATTATTTCATGATTAGTCACAATAAGTCAGCCCCATATCACCCACAAGCCAATGGGTTAGCAGAAAGTACTAATAAAGTACTTTGCAATGTATTGACCAAATTAGTCAACACAAATAGAAATGACTGGGATTATCAACTGAATCATGTTCTTTGGGCTTATAGAGTGGCATACAAAACAGCTTTAGGGACCACACCATTTAATTTGGTGTATGGCCAGAATGCAGTTTTACCCATGGAATTTCTTATTCCAACACTGAAGGTGGGTAGCCAATACAATTGGACAGGACATGAATTATCTGAGAGAGTCATAGACTTAGAAAAACTGGGAGCATCGAGACTCCAAGCAGTGATGAGTATATACACAAACAAGAAAAGACAAAAAGCTTATCATGATGTTCACATAAAAGACAAAGATCTACAAGAAGGAGACCTGGTCTTAGCTTACACAATCAAAGAACATCAGAAAAAGTTTCAGAAAAAAGGTCATGGGCCATATATCATACATCAGATAAGCAAAAGTGGAGCTATTCAGTTAGCCAATATTGATGGGGAAATCATGCCAAATTTCATAAGTGGATGTAGAGTGAAGAGGTATGAGTGCCCATTAACTACTGAGGAATGGAGAAGATTGCAAAAGGCTAAAAATAGGAAAAAAGAGGAAGAAAGTGTTAGAAAGGAGGCTCAACTGGAAGCCAAAGAGAGAATTAGAAAATTGAAACAAGTGTGCTTATGTGAAAACACTCTAAAACAAAAAGAACATTTGCCTTTGATTATGATGAATTACCAGAATGAAAACATAAGGGTTTTGATAGACTCGGGAGCTCAAGTGAATCTAATTAGCTCAGCCTTGATCAAAAAGTTTAATCTTAAGAGAGCTGAAAGCAGAATTTTGATCAAAACCCTGGGAGGGAAAAGAATTCAAAGCATATCTTCACTTTCTGTTAAAGTTAAATTTAATAATGAATATATGGAGATAGATTGTGAAGAGTGGCCAGACCATTTAATGACTGAAAAGCTGATTTTAGGGCAACCATGGCTCAAACAAGGTAAAGTCATCTTAAATTTTGAAAAAATGAAGCTTAATTTGACCATCAAGGACAAAAAGTTTTTAATGTTCTTTCTGAGTAATGAAGAGCAGGTAGTTCATATGGATGTTCATGACCCACATCTCGAGGGATTTGCTTTCTCAATGGAGGACAGGAACATTTTGACAATACAAAGTGATCAAGCTTCATACACTCAAGATCAGCAAAAGACTAAAGAGGTAAAAGTTGATGAGGAGACAAAACAGAGAAGACTATTATTGCCAAAGTTGCAATATCAACAAAACAGAACAAAAAGAATATGGAAACAGGTCATGCACAATTATGGCTCACCAAAACAGGAAATTAAAACAAAATGGATATGGAAGCCAAAAAATGTCAAAAAATGTTCATCCACAGAGCATGGATATTTCCATAACAGAAGGACAGATGGAGTAAAATATTACTGGGTAAAAAAAAATCAGAATTGGGTCAATGGAAGAGGGATAATCCACTGTGGACCTATTTTTGGGAATTTTGAAAAGGACAAAAAAATATTTCTTTCTTTCCCCTTAGAAGAAAATTAGGAGGGGAAGGAAAGAAGACGAAAAAAAAAAAAAAAAAAACAAAAAAAAAAAACAAGAAGAAAAAACCAGAAAAATATATTTTATTTTCTTGATTTTTTTTCTAAAAATAAAAGAACACAAAGCAAGATATAGGGAGGGAAAGAGTAATTTATTATGGAAAAAAAGTTGTTTTGTCTTATTGATTTTTAATTTTTTGTGATCATTTTTCTTTTTTACCATTACTTTTTCAAGTTTCTTCATTAATCATCTTTTCTAGCATCATCCTTCCAATTCAGGAATTGTTTTTTGAGCAAGGAAGTGACAATTGGAGAGAGCACAATAGATGTCTTGCTACACCTGTGTTGCTCACTTAAAATTGAGTCTCTTGGAAAAAAGCAAAAATTGCTGGGAACTTGTCTTTCTTATTTTTTATATATGCCAGTAACATTCCAGAATAATATAGTATTTTCTTATGAAATCTTGTGACTTATGTGGGTGGAGTATTTTCTTTTCTGTTATATATAAATACAGGATGGTGAATACAAAAGAGTTGGCAATCCACGACTTCAAAGCTGATTCAGTGACTTTGTCCAGAGGACACTGGTTTTTGGACAGTGATGCAGCTGAAGAACAGGTGGACTTAGAATCCGATGAAGACCAAGAAATCCCAGAAGCTGAAAAAATAGCAAAAGAACTTAAAGAAATTCTGGGAGTGATAGGACAGCATATCTTCACAGTTGCAGTGGGAGGATATAAGTACACCATGCTGTGCCAAGAATTCTACAGGTTTCAAAAAACTTCTGTCAACCTCAAAAGATGGAAAGCTGTGGGATTGCACAAGCTCTTAGAAGAACCAATTTTCTTTATTGACTTTGAAAGAGTATCACAAGTGATGGGAAGCTTAGAGGAAGTGGGAAAAGGCAATGATGCCTACTTCAGATGTAAAGTGAAGAATAAAGACAATCAGGAGGCAGGGATAGTCATCAAAGCAGAACATATCAGAGCCGCCTTACAGTTCTATCCCATGGGCACTAAACTGGACCAAAGTTTTGTCAAGAAAAATAAGGAGACTTACACGGGGTATGTAAAGTTCACTGACTTCAAGGGAAAAGAAAATGAAGAATATGCTATAAGAATGTTCTTGCAGTTCTTTTGTTTTCCGAAATTACCAAGGTACACCATGCCTCATAAGTCAGTAACTCTACTAATGTTCAATAACAAAGATAAAACCAAGCCATTTGGGGTGATGGATGTCTCACCTTACATCCATGAACAGCTGAAGGAAGCAGCAAAGCATTGGGAGCAGAAAAAATTCATGAATGGAGCCCAGTTTTTGACAAAAATCATTTATCATGTTCTAGGTATGGAAGAACAGTTAAAGTTAGCTCCTGAGGCACAGTACTTCAGAAATTTGATGTCAGGAATCAAAAGTTCCCCTAGAAAAGCACTTGGAAGAGAATCAGAAGGACAAACTCGCATGAGGGGAACAGGAATGAAGAGAAAAGTAATATCTGAGGAAGTGATTCCAGTAAAGAAAAGAAAGTTGGACCCCAGAAAAGTAGAGTTAGAACAGGCGGAAGAAACAAGAGAGGAACAGGTGGCAGCACAGAAAAAGGTGCAATCCTCCAGTGAACCTCATCCTCCGCAGACAAGCAAAGAACAACTTTACACTTATCTCACTCAAGGAAACAGCAAAAGAGCCATATACGAGGCACAATATCAAAAAATGTTGGAAGATTTTTCATGTAAAGCTACCGATTGGATCCAAGAAGAGGTGGAACATTATGAAGCATTGCATGAAGAAATGATGGCAGCAGAAACTGAAGAGATATTTGTAAAGAAGGAGGTAGAATTGCTGGCATACTTCAAGGAGTTACAAGGACCTCCAGAGGCCAGAACTACGGTGATAGTGAAAAAGAAGATGCCAAGGAAACCTGTTCAAAAGAAGAAGATGATAAAGAAAGGGAAAGGAAAGATGGCAGAGGAACCTGTGATAAAAGAAATGAGACAAGTAATTACCAAAGAAACACAAAAGCTAACCTCAGAGATGGAAGTATCAAAGCCTATAGAACAAGAAGTGGGAGGATCTTCACGATTCTCATCGGATTCAGATAGCGACATTGAGAGTTTTTTGCTAAAAAGTTTAAATCTGTCAATACCCAACACTCCCAATATAGCTGTACAGGCTGTGGAAAAAGTGAAGACACCTGAGGATTCAAGTAAGAAACCTCAAGAGAAGCAGACACAGGAGGAAATAGTTCCACAGATGAGTGCTGAAGAAAAAAGGAGGCAGTTAAAAGGAAAGGCAAGGATGACAGAAGAGGAAGACCAGAAGAGAAATGAAGATAGTTCTGGAATAATGAATGTTGACAAAAATTCAATATGGACCAACCCATCACAGACACAGTTCAAATTAAATGCAAGATTGACTGCAAGTTTGGAGGAACTAGCAAAGAAAGTATTCGGCAGTGTACTTAGCTCAAATAATCAGCAGAAGGATGCATTCAAAGAACAGGAAAGTAAGGAGTTAGAATCAGAAAAGAATGCTCAGGAGGTCTTTGGACAAGTAATAGAGGAAGGAATTGTTCAAAGTATAAAAGATGTGTTGCAGGATATAAAAAGCAGTGAGGAATTTACATCTAAGAATGATCAAGAACAGGAAGTGGAAGCAGATTTTATGGATATGGAGGAGCAAGATCAGGAATGCATAAAAGAGAAAAGTAATGACCAGGTTGCTGGTACAAAAGAAATTGAATCAGTTGAAGTTCAGGAAAAGCAGGAACAGGAAGACCAACTCAGGAAAGTTCAACAAATTCTTGTTGAAAAGGACTCAAATAAAAGTCAGGAAACCCTAACACAAGAGAAGGAGATACTAATTAAGGGAGACCAGCTCTTCACAGAGAAGCAACAAGTAGTGGAAGAAAAGAAGCCATTAGAAGAGAAGAAAGTTTCAGATTTCTCAGAGCAAAAGAGTGCAAATGACAGAGCACTAGTTTATGAAGAGGATGATAACAATCAGGATACAGAGAACTATGATCACAGTAATGAAGAACAAGACATGCAGGACATAGAAGATGAAACAGCAGCAGAAGAAGATGAGGAGAATAAAGAAGATAAGCAAATTGAAGTTAGACAGACAGAAATAGAAGTAGGGTTGGAAAGAATACCCAAAAATATAAGATCAGCTTGTCAAATGATTATGAGCAACATTGAACAATTCAGACCATCTAGCAGGAATATGATCATATCAGGAATGGTGGCTGAATCAGAATTTGAAAAAGGCAGTTTAATTATCAAAGAACACAAGAAAGAAAAAGAGCAGATGACAGAGCAATTAAGGTTGCTAAAGGAAAGGAATGAAGAATATCTCAATAGAATCATTGCTTTGGAAGAAGCTGAGGTTCAGAAGCAGAACAGGATCCAATATTTGGAAGAAAAGAGTGTAAAATTATCAGAACAGAATGCCAAAATGGATATGGAATTAAAAACCATTGGAGGAAGATACAGAACTTTACAAACATCTTATCAAATTCTGACTAGAGCTCATGAAGAGATTAATAAAGTGTTGTTAGAAGAAGGTCAACTACAAGGTGGAAGCAAATCTGTTCAATTGACAGAGGAAGAAAAGGAAGAGCTGCATAAAGAAATTCAAAGACTTCAAACAGAATTAAAAGAGGCCAAAGAAATGGAGAAACAGGCAAACACTCATGCTGCCACATCAATGAGAGGATATCATCAATTACATTTGGAGGTAGAGAAGGAAAGAAGTGAATGGCAAGCAAAGATGGAGGAAGAAAGAAATGAGTGGAGGAAGGAAAAGGAGTTATGGGCAGCTCAGAACAAAAGTTCAATGATGACTATAGAAGAACTACAGAAACAGTTGGAGAAATCAAAAGTTCCAGAAGAAATTCAAGATCAAGTACAGGCAGAAGATACAGACAACAGGGAATATGAAACAGGGGATTTTGACAGGGAACAAGAGAACAAGGAGTCAGCAGCCAAAGAAACAGAGGAAGAATATTCTGAAGATTTTGTACAGAAGTTATTGACCAATAGAGAGTCAAGAATGGAATTTATCAGGAAAATGCATGATGAGTATGAAGATCAAATAGTTACCTTTGCTCTGAATAAAGGCATTAATCCAGATCAGCATCATTGGGCTGCAGATGGATTGGGAATACCTTTCTGTATGATTTTGGAGAGTATAAAGAATTATCAATTAGCCAGAGTAGGGCTATCTCCGAACAAACACCTTGAGTATGAAGAAGATATTAATGTCACGAAGGAGTTATTTGAAAGAGCAAATCCTAAATGGAGGAATAAGTGGTTGGATGCCAATAAGGAATGCAGGAAAATCTGGAAAGAGGCACCTTTGAATTTAAAGATCAACCCAGCCTACTGTCCAGTTGCCAGAAGAAGAGAATGGACTGTTTTTTGGGAAAGGAGGAAAACAGGACAGATTCCAGCAAAATGGCTGAATTTTCCAAAAATAGCAGGTCCAAAGGCAGGCACTTGGCCTACAAAAAACTACATGGTGAATACTGCTGAGTCAGTTTTAACAACATATAAAGATGTTAATGATCCAGCCTGTATATTACTTGTCAGAATAATGAGATTGATTCTAGCCTGTATCGAGACCTACACTGATACAGATATCAGAATTTTGAACTACATAGGCTTTAATTCACCAACTGATGCTCTTTTGTTTGATTTGAGTGAGACACCAGACAGGATCTGCTTAATGGCCTACTACAGCAGAATTATATTTTTGGGTAGTCATTACTTACAGATTTTTGAGGATGCTTTTGATTATGGGTTTTTTGAGAGGGAGTCAGAGATTTTTGGAAACCTATCAGTTGTTACAAAAGCAAGACTTACTGCCTATGAAGTTGCTTACACAGAATATTTGAAGAAGGATGTTATAGATAGGCCTGAAGCTGCAGTACAATGGAGGAAAGCCTTATTTGAAATGGTCAATAATTTGAATGTCACAGAAAGGAAGAGCCATGACTTGGTGTCACAAGTGTATCAAAGGAAGAAGAAATAAAGCTGAGCTCACATAAGAAAATCTTTCGTCAGGAGCCGAAAGGCTTAGGAGGGGAAGGATGTTGGAAGGAGTAATTTTGAAGGAGCATTTTTGATGAAAAAATTAGTAAAAAATCAAAAAAAACTTGTAAAATATTTATGCAATGATTGTAAAAATAAGGAAGAGTCTTCCTTATGTGGTTGAGGATCTCATGTAATTTTTGTAGAATTTTTAGAAACTCTTAGATAGCATTTCTTTAGAAAATTAGAGAAAAAGACCTAATTTCAAGTGTGAAAAGGGACACTTGAAAATGTATATAAGTCAATTTTCTCTATTTTGGAGAGGTTGGTTAGCCATTTGCTCAAGCTATCAATAGAGAAGAAAGAGTTTCTGCAAAATCGTGTTTTCTCCTGTTGAGTGTATTTCTTTTGATGTGTGAGCTTGTCTCTTGCTTAATCATGGAGATTTGTGAGTCTTAATTGTGTATTACTGAGTAAGTTGTATGAAGGGAGAGACCTATTGCTGTAAATGAGTGGAAAGGACTGCAGGAAGTTTCAAAATTGTGAAAATCGTCTGTTGGTACAGAATCGCGATTGTCTCGTCTTGGTGATACAGGTGATATTTTTCAGTTTTGAGTTCATATTTGTATTCTGCTAATGAAATGGCATGGTTTTGACATAAAGAACATGGAAAATGATGGAGATTTGCCTTAGTTATGGTAAACTCAAGATTTTCTCTTCATCTTCAATTTCTCTCAGCAATCCAGCCATCAATCTCTTATTTCCTTGAATCTATTATCTTGAAGGGGCTGTGGTCTTGTGGATATTCCTAGGATTGACAAAATAAAGATGATTTGTTGATTCTTTGTTACTTCATGATTGGAGAGGACAACTTGGAGTCCAAAACAAAACAAAAGCCTTATCAGAATATTTCATCCTGTTTCGTGATTGGGTAGGTTCTCTTATCAGAATATTTCATCCTAACCAATTTGATGCATTGCATGGCATCAACTTGGGGGCATAAGTCGATGCCTGGCATCGACTTGGGGGCATAAGTCGATGCCTGGCATCGACTTGAAGCATAAGTCGATGCCTGGCATCGACTTGGGGGCATAAGTCGATGCCTGGCATCGACTTGCAGCATAAGTCGATGCCTGGCATTGACCTGCAACAAAAGTCGATGCCTGGCATCGACCTCGTGGCAAAAGTCGATGCCAGGCATCGACTTAGGTCCCAAGGTTGATGCCAAGCATCGATTTTCAGTAGAAGGTCGATGCCTAGCATCTACCCCAACAAGAAATCGATGCCATACATCCGTTCTTTATGTTCTGTTTGCTGTACTGAAGAGCTCTTTTAATTGTCTTTCCAATTTGTTCTGCAGAAACCAAGGAAAAGTAAGTCTACAGAGGTACTAGATGATTGCCCCCCTGCATTCCTTGCTCACATTCAAAGAGCAAGGCATGAGAAATCTAGACTGAAAGCGAAGGAGATGGATTTTGATGATGAACCTGATCTTAAATGTTTCTCCAATCCCCTAGACCCCCTTAGGCCTGTATATTACAATGTGTTCTGTAGTGATGTAAATAATATTGTTCTGTTGTGCCTAGAAAACATTTCTCCCTTCTCATAGCGGACATACCCTATGGATTTAGGATGTTAGGATCAGCTAATGATGATGAACCCTTCAAACACCCTCAGATTCGGAAGATGGTCACTGATTTTGCAGAGTTGACTATGTCTCCTCTTTGGAGGATAGTAATTTTCCATAGCAGAGACCAGTCTTTCTCTGTTTCAACTGCTCTGAAGGCAAGATGTCATGTTGTGGAGTGCCTCACTTGGTAAGTAATCTTCTTTCTATCTCCATGGCTTTAATGATGCCCTCTGTGACTCATAGTTCTTTTTTGCAGGGTGAAGACAAACGTAAATCACACTCCTTTGCATCGGTTTGTGAGCGCCACTGAATGCATTACAGTTGGCTATTATGATGAAGTAAGCAAAAGGAGAGTCAGGGAGCATTGCAATGAGAATGGGATCTCAAATGTGCTCATGTTCCCAGCCGTTACCAAGAAACTTCGTCATGTAGCTGGGGACATGACATTGGTTAACCCTTATCAGAAGCCACAAAAACTCATAATGAGATTGCTTCAGCTATTTTCCAATGATGATGACTGGGTCCTAGACCTTTTTTCGGGCACAGGTAATTTCAATTTTCACAATTTTCATTAGTCATGGTTGATTGAAGCCTCTAAGAGGTTTTCTGCTGTTTCAGGAACGACTCTGGCTTGCTCCTTAAAGATGTTCAGGCACTGCATAGCTGTGGAGAAGGATGATGCTCAAGTGAGCTTCATTAGAATGAGAATCAATGGGCTGAATGAATGCCCAGATGAAGACCAAGAGGTTGGAAGGAAGCACATTGCAGATACGGAGAGATTCCAACCAGCTTCAAGGGAGCCTGTTCCCCCACTTGCAGATGAACCTGGGGACATGGCTGACCTTGAAGAGCCAATCTTGGAGCAAGAGAGGCAAGATAGGTGTTCTAATGTGCCAGAGGATACCAATACCCTTGAGCCTGAGGAAAGCTATGATCAGCTTCTATTGTAGATTCACATAACTCTTGTAAAACACATGAAATGTAAAAGATCATTTTAATGGAAATATAATTTGGAGTTCTGCTTCCACTTGGTGTTCAGCTTGATTTATCTTGAGCATTTCTCTGATCATGTGTGAATGTTTCTTAGTATAATTTTGTTGAATATTATCTTCTCTTGGGAATGCTTTTGTGAAGTGTATTTCATATTCTGTTAATATGGCCAGGCATTCAATGGGGATCTTAACCATACAAAGGGGATGATCTTAATTGCCTTGTTAAAATGCTCTGATTTTTACAACACATGTACTCTAATTTTCGAGTAACTTTTAATTAGCTATCATCTGTGCTTGTTGAGGTTATAGATGTAATGAAGGAGCTTCGCGAATTCTTACTTGTACCTTTTCAACTCTAATCTATTGTCCAAGATCATGATGTGGGATTCTTGGTCATGCTCAACAACTAGTTTTCATGGCAGCAAGAATTTTAGTATATCTATCTTGACTACTTGGGATATGAGATCAAGCTTCTAAAGACAATATTTACAAGCAAGACTCGTGATGCTTTCTAGATATTGTAAAATGCCCACTTTTTTGCTTCATATAATGGTATTTAGGTAAAAAGAAAAAGAGAACATGTCTTTGTTCTCCTTTGTTGTGACTCAGTGTTAATGGATCATAAATAGACAAGCAAGGAAATATGTATGTTGTTACTAGTCAACTTGATAGGAAGAATGCATTTGGGAATGTTATCTGAGAGTCAAAAGTTTGAGATACCAAATAGGATGATCTAGAAGAGATTCCATCCACTCGTAGGAGAAACACAATATGAACAAGAATCATAGCGACAACAAAGATACCTCAAAAAAATGCCATCATAGAGATTTATGCTAACATGGTTATTGAAGAATCTTTTTCGAAGTTCAAGTCAAATAGGCCTCAAAATAAGCAGGAGTACTTAGTATATGAGTTCAAGGATCCATATGTTCCAAGGAAACCCACCTACATGAGTCATGGTTCAGAACGAATGTATCTCTTATTATAGTAAACAAAATCAATTTTGGAAAGGCCAAAAGATTTTCCCCTTTTACAAGCCTTCAAGTAGTAGAGATCAAGCAAAATCCTTAGGATTTCATAGAGAGAAAGCCAAGGAAGATCGAAAAGTAATTTTCATGCACAATCTAGGGAGAGACAGATCAGAACAAGGCACGAGTAGACTAGAAAGGGATAGGACTAGAGGACATAGATCATACAGTGATGATGAATATTTTCGTCTACCGAGAGAAAGACAACACTCTAGAACTTTAAGACCCTATCAAGTCGTTAGGACCATGAAGAGCTACTTTGATGGCACAGGATATCCCTATGATCATGTAGTTGAATTTAAGCAGGTATTAAGAGCTGAACAATTAGAAGACATGTTCACTCACTACAAAGCTTTTGGGCTAACTTTGAAGAACACAACCCTAGTATGGTTTTAACCCATTGTGGGAGCGATTTGTGACGATTGGTGGATCAATTCAATCATCTCACTAACGGCGCACACAGAGTGACTATGCAGAACAAGTATTTTTTTTCTAAGGTCCGTAAGGCAAAGCGTTTCTATATCTTTCAATTGCATCTAAATAGGATGGTAAGATTAAATCCTCACTAACTACTTTATCTTTAATGATTTCTGTTACGTTTAAATCTACTTGAGAATTATCAATGTTTCTAGCTATGGATGGAGGAAAAAGATTTTCACTATTTTCAGTACTAGGTGGAACAAAGGAAATTAATGGTAAAGTTCTAGATAATCTACGGTCAAATTCTCTTGAATGCAAAGTTTCTTCTACAATCTTATCTTTAACTAGTTCTTCAATCTCTGTAATTTTGAGTTTCATTAACATCAACTAGTCTAGGAAATAATAATTCAAATGTAGATGGAGGTAAAAAAGTACTACTAGATGAAGCCTCTTCAGACATATAAGATGAAATGTAATAGATTAATGATAGATTTCCTATACAAAGCTATAAGATACTGTTTATAAAATGATATCCTATACAAACTAAACAATAGATTTTCAGCTAAGTAAATTTCTTTCCACACTTCAAATCTTTAGTTTGTCTTCAACAGGGCTGCATATCATCTGAAAAATCACATGAGAAATATAAGTATGCTTTTATAAAAAGATTAAACACTCATTTAAAAGTTAACATATTTAAAACTCAATATAATATAAGATAATTAACCTTTCTAATACATAAATATTATAAGTTCATACATTTATTTTAATATACACATTTGTTGACAATCAAGGTCACACACAAGCAGAGAAGTGCATCAATGAAGTGGAGACACAAGAAGAAGGAGCATGTAGGGAGCTCCAAGAAGCACATGTCAAATTTTCAAAAGAAATCCCTATAAATATAGTGACTTTCATCACTAAAAACCATTGTAAATACCATTTTCCATTTTTACAACTCCATTTTGTTCAAGTCGAGGAGTCATCGAGCTTGAGGAGTATTAGAAGTATCATCATACCAATTTTCATAATTTTTAGATTCCGTTTGAATCCCCAAATAAGCCTTGGGACCTAATTTTTAACTAGGCCGAACACTAGGTCTGGACAGGGCCAAAACCACTCAAAAAACTATAAAAAGGGCTGGAGAGCTCATTTGAGGGGGGGCTTGTTGTAGATTTCAGCTTTGTAAGAGAGTTCTTTTGTAATTGAAGTCCTTCCATTGTTCCACTCTTTGCTCTTACCTTGTGCGCATGTGTGTGTATGTGTGTGCATGTTTGTATGCTTTCACTCACGTACTTGTGCACTTCACTTGCTCTTGGTCTTCATACCGGTCCTCATGTCTCCACCGATTGACATTTATGAGGTGAAGCTTCTCACGTTGGTACTTGCCATTGTGCTAGAGTGACACCAAATTTGGCACCGTTGGCAAGGAGAGAGCTTGGAGGACGAGCATGTGACGGTAAGACGTAGAGTAGCGATGTTGGAAGGTAAAAAAATCACCATTTTTAGTTCAATTTCTGAGTTTTTCTTCTTCTTCATCTTCATCATCATCACCATCTTCTCCCATCTTCATGTTCTCTGCTTTTTTCTCATTTTCGAGCATACATTCACCTCTTTTTTCACTTGCAACCGTGATGAACAAGTGCAAAGCGTGTTCAGAGCATAGAGCTAAAACGTTGAAGAAATCGCCTTGAAATCCACCTCAAAACGTGAAAAATTTGAGCGGCAGTATCACGGAGTGACAAGGACTGCGTTTGGTATCGCGCGGGTGGTATCGCCAGTTTTGGAGATAGATTTTGCATCTACAGGCACATAGGAGTGATAAGGAGAACCTAAGGTATACACGTTTGCAAAAAAATTTGAATTTGGGCTGAAAAAACTCCAAGTATCGTGTCCGGTTGAGTTTTGGTATCGAGATATTAAAATTCCCGAGTATCGCGATACTTTTCAAGGTATCGTATCGTGCACGCCCACTTGAGGTATCGCAATACCAATTTGATATCATATCGTCAAGTGCTGGTATCGCGATCGCGATCGCCTCAATGGTATCGTATGGTTGATCGGGCGGTATCGTATCGCGTGCTAGTCTGGTATCGTATCATGCCCAGTCTAGTATCGTATCGTGCAAAAAGTGGTATCGTATCATGCAACCCTTTGGTATCGTATCATCCATAGAACTAGTATCGTATTGTGAGAGTTCTAGTATCGTATCGTATAAATTTTTGGTATCGTATCGTCTGTCACCTTGATATCGTATCGTGTAGTGGTCAAGTATCGTATAGTCCACTAACTTGGTATCGTATCGTCGAATGTAGAGGTATCCTATCGTGTAAATTCTGGTATCATATCATGACCATGTCCAGTATCGTATCGTGTGGATAGCAGTATTGTATCATGGAATTGATGGAGAATGTTAATCTCCAAAAGAACAACTTACTCTTGTGATTAGAGCACCTCTATACCAAGAGTAAGTCAAACACTCCACTAATTTAGAGGATCAATTGCTAACTATCAAAAATTAACAAATCTATGAAGAAGATGATACACAGAAAAATCTGCTGCACTATTTCTTCACATTGACCTATCAAACGTGTAAAGTTTTTGATGAAACTTTGTACGAATCATCTCCTAGAGATTGCGCATCTACTCCAAGTTGAATCACTTCAAAAAGTTAAGTATAACTTGAGAAATCAACTTCTCAAGTTACCTATGTCAGAAACTGTCATCCAGAACAGTCGACTTTACACCTGTAACTTTTAAGACTTGGTTCTCCTTGAATAGAACCCGTTTTACAAAATGCTTCTAGACATGAGTAGCTTATCTTCCAACTTAAAGATTAAGCCCTCACTCATGCAAAACTTTAAACTGTGCTAGGAGAAATGACCAAAACATTAACTTCGAAATCTGCGCCTGTTTTAGGAACCTGTGAACACACTTCACATATGAATGTTCCTACACTTAATTCACTCAGCCTGATTACAATTGGAAGCTAAAACTTTGCACAGAGGTCAAGCATCTTCCAACTTAGACTTGTACAAAAGCATTTCACAATTGATCTACTGTAGAAGGAGAACACGCAGAAACATCGGGCGCAAAAATTTTCATTTACTCAGAAGAAATACAGTTGAGTGATGAGAGCTAACTCAACTAACTTTTCCTCTATCTCATGACTTCTAACTTCCTCAATTTTTTGCTTCTAACTATTGTCACATATGCTCTCATACTTGCCCCGACTTTTCTCAAAGTATTTATAGATAATTTGTACAAGATTCTTACTCAAACAAAGATCTAAGTCACCTATGACTATACTAATGTACATATGTGTACACTTCTCTTGTCCTCTGAATATAATCTTCTTCCACACTTTAGGAATTGACTCTTCCTTCATCATTTGATCTTCCAAGTCTTCAATTGGTGATTGGTATGCACCAACAGCTCCCCCTCAATCATCAATTGAGGTTTTCTCTGTCTTCTTTATACTTGCCATGTCTTTGAACCTTTGTAACTTTGGTCCATCCAAGCTCTTTGTCATCATATCTGCCACTTGTTCTTTTGTTGGAGTATACATCACTTCAATCTCTTTATCTAGTACCTTTTCCCTCAAGAAATGATACTGAATCTCTATATGCTTAGTCCTGGCATGAAAAATAGGGTTAGCTGCCAAATACAAAGAACTCATATTGTCTCCAAAAATTATTGGAGTACTATGATCAGTCTCAAAACTTTTCATCAAGGTCTTCAACGATATCACTTCCTTTGCAGCTTCTACCATTCCCTTATACTCAGCTTCTGTGGATGATAAAGCAACTTTATGTTGCTTCTTTGAACACCAAGAAACTAGCTTATCTCCAACATAACAGAGATATCCATGAGTAGACCTTCTATCATCTGAGTCACCTGCCCAATCTGCATCACTAAACACTTTGATTCTTGTGTCAGAAGTGAAACCATAATACAAACCTTCACTTAGTGTTCCTTTGATATATCTGAGTACCCTTTGGGCTGCAATCCAATGAGTCTTCTTTGGACAATGCATGAATTGTGACAACACACCTACTGCATATGATAGATCTGGCCTTGTCAAAGTAGCATAGATTAAACTACCTACCAAACTCTGATATTTCTTCATGTCATTGAACTCTTCTCCTCCATACCTGCTTAGTTTATGATTTACCTCCAATGGTGTAGTTGAGGTCTTGCAATCTTCCATGTTAAACTTGATCAGAAGATTCTTCAAGTATCTCTCTTGTGAAACATATACTCCATGTTGAGTATACACAATCTGCATTCCTAGAAAATAAGATAAGTTTCCCAAGTCACTTATCTTAAACTCCTTCTCTATTTGTCTTTTGAGTTCATTGATTCCTTGAGCATCTGTTCCTGTAACAATAATATCATCAACATAAATGCACATGTAAATGTATCCATTTTCACTTGCATTCACTAGCAAGCTACTATCTGTCTTTGATGCTTGAAATCCACATTTATTCAAGAACTTGACCAATCTGTAATTCCAAGCTCTTGGGGCTTGCTTCAACCCATATAAAGCTCTCTTGAGCTTACACACATAATCTGATCCAATTGATTCGATGAAGCCTTCTGGTTGCTCCATATATACTTCATCTGCAATGTAACCATTTAGAAATGCATTTTTCACATCCAATTATGATAATTTCCATCCCTTGCAAGCAGCAATAGCAATCAATGTCCTAATTGTAGACATCTTAGCAACAGGACTAAAGGTTTCATCATAATCTACCCCATAAGTTTGGGCATAACCTTTGACCACAAGTCTAGCCTTATATCTAGACACCTTACCATCTGCAAACCTCTTTGTTTTATATACCCACTTGCATCCAATGACCTTCTGATTCTTTGGTCTTGGTACTAATTCCCAAGTTTCATTTTCAAGTAGAGCATCATACTCTTCCTGCATTGCCTTCTCCCAATTCTGTTTACCTTTGGCTTCTTCATAAGTTGTTGGATCTTCTTCTGTCTTCACAATGTAGGCATAATCTTTTGTTGTTAGGAAAGATGTATCATAACTATACCTTATAGGTTCTTTCCTTTCCCTTGTAGATCTTCTGATTTCTGCACTTCTTGAAGTTTCAGCCTCATTTGATTCTGGATCAAATCTTGGCCCTTCTTCTACATGATCCTGCACTCTACATCTAGAGTCAACTTCATCAACAATTTCTTCACATACTTTTACCTTTGCCTTTCCTTTCCTTTGAATTTCTTCAACACCTGTATACTCATTTGGTGATCCTGTATACCACATATTTTGCTCATCAAATGTCACATCTTTAGTAACAAGAAATTGCTTTGTGGATGGACTCCACAATCTGTAACCCATCTGTCTATCATCATATCCAATAAACACATACTTCTCTGCTTTTGGTTCTAGCTTATGTCTTAATTGTGAAGGAACATAAGCATATGCAATACATCCAAATACTTTACAATGATCAAGACTAGGTTTCTTACCCCACCATGCTTCATAAGGAGTTCCTCCATCCAAAGCTTTGCAAGGCAACCTATTCACAAGGTATGTTGCAGTGTTAATGGCTTCTGCCCATAAGTAATTTGGACAATTCTTTTCCTTCATCATGGCTCTTGCAAACTCTACAAGAGTCCTATTCCTCCTTTCTACTACTCCATTCTGTTGAGGGGAGTACCTGCAAGTTACTTCTCTTTTAATACCTGCATTCCACAAATAATCATCAAACTCTTTAGAGAAATACTCTCCCCCTCCATCTGATCTTAGTCTCTTTAGCTTTTGTCCTGTGATCCTTTCTGCATAGGCATGAAAATGTTTGAATGTCTTGAAAACTTCTGATTTATCCTTGATTACATACAAAGTAATCCACCTGGTTGCATCATCAACAAACAACACATAATATCTGGATCCATTTATGCTATAGTCCCTTGAGGGTCCCCATACATCTGTATGAACCAATTCAAGCATATTTGAATACTTGTACCCTGTTTTGTTATAAGAACCTTTATGTGCTTTACCTAATTGACAAGCTTCACACTTGTACACCATATGTTGCCCCTCAATGTTTGGCAATCCAAGCACCACCTGATTCTTTGACATCTCCTTTATAGCTCTCTCATTGAAATGACCTAGCCTTTTATGCCATAGGTCTAATTCAGATACCTTTTGACTTCCATAGGTAAATAATGCATGTCCCACATTACCTTGGACTTTGAGAGTGAACAATCTTCCTTCCTTTTTACCTGCAATTATGTTTCTATATCCCTGATTTGGATCTTGTACATAAACACCATCATTTGTGAATCTTACTTCATATCCTTTCTCCACAATTTGCCCTACACTTATCAAATTTTTAGGAATAGTAGGAACATAAAGTACCTTGCTCAGAAGTGTACTTCCACTCTTTGTCTTCACTGATCCAATGCTCTCCACTTTGTGTTTGGTATTGTCACCTGTTTAAACTGTATGTCCATTCACCCTTGCTTCCATATCAGTCATCAAGGATAGATTCCCACTCAGATGGTTGCTGCACCCTGAGTCAATATAAAACACTCTTTGATCTTCTCCCATTGATTCATGAGTTGCATTCAAGATAAGAGTCATGTCATCCTTCTGATCTGATGCATAATTGTAATAATTATTGTTGTAGGACTGAGATTGGAAGTTTCTTCCACCTCCTCTACCATATGATGTCCTACCTCCTCTTCCTCTGTAATTGCCTCTTTGGTTTCTGCCTCCTCTACCTCTTTGACTATAATTCTGATTATTGTTTCCACCATTTTGATTGTTATACCAACAATCATTTGCCAAATGATTTGTTCTGCCACAAATCCAACAAGCTTTAGCATTATCTTTGTTCTTACCTCCTCTTCCTTTACCTCTGAAATTTGTCTTCCCTTTTGTGAAGTTAGCTTGATTTGAATTCCCTTCATCATCATTTGATTGCTTTCCCTTGCCATTCTTTTTCTTGTCTTTAGAGTACATAGCTTGACTTGTACTTCTATCATTGTCTCCTTTAAGATCCTGCTCAAAGGTTAGCATGTGTCCTAGCAATTGATTAAGATCAGGAGTAAAGTGATCAAGTGACAATTCTATGGACAATATAAAAGGCTTCCACTTCTCATCACCTCTTAGACTTGTAAGTATTTGCCTTACCAACTTTTCCTCTTCAATGTCTTCATCCACTGCTCCCAAGCTATCTGCAATATCTTTCATCCTTGCCACATAATCTGAAATTGATTGTGAGCTCTTCTTCTTGAAGGTTGTGAACTCAGCCCATAGTGAGGAATTCCTTGACTTAGTTGTATTTTGGAAATGCTCTTCCAAGGCATTCCAAACATCTGTGGCACTTTCCAAACCTCTGATGTGAGGTAAAAGGTAATCATTTACAGCCATGTAGATGATACTCCTTGCTTGAGCATCCTTTCTCATCCAAGTCTTCAACATTGCAAGCTCTTCCCTAGTAGGAATACTTGGATCTGCAAACTCAGGTTTTTCTTCATCTCCTGTAATAAATGATATAAGATCTTTGCTCATGAGGTGTGCTTCCATCCTCATGGACCATGCTGGATAGTTCTCCCTATCTAGCTTATCAATCTGCAAGCTTTCTCCCATCTTGTGTCCACCTGTGTATTGAAATCTTCAAGCTTTACAAACAATGTATGTACCTTTACTTCGAATTGAACTCCTTTTGCCTTTCTTGATGTCAAATAATCTTCTCCTCGAGCTTTGACTCCAAGCTTTCACTTCTTAGTCCTTCAAGTGTTGAATTTCTTGAATCTGCAGCAGTCGGGATCCTCCTTTCTTCAAATTGATGTCTCCTGCTCTGATACCACTAATGGAGAATGTTAATCTCCAAAAGAACAACTTACTCTTGTGATTAGAGCACCTCTATACCAAGAGTAAGTCAAACACTCCACTAATTTAGAGGATCAATTGCTAACTATCAAAAATTAACAAATCTATGAAGAAGATGATACACAGAAAAATCTGCTGCACTATTTCTTCACATTGACCTATCAAACGTGTAAAGTTTTTGATGAAACTTTGTACGAATCATCTCCTAGAGATTGCGCATCTACTCCAAGTTGAATCACTTCAAAAAGTTAAGTATAACTTGAGAAATCAACTTCTCAAGTTACCTATGTCAGAAACTGTCATCCAGAACAGTCGACTTTACACCTGTAACTTTTAAGACTTGGTTCTCCTTGAATAGAACCCGTTTTACAAAATGCTTCTAGACATGAGTAGCTTATCTTCCAACTTAAAGATTAAGCCCTCACTCATGCAAAACTTTAAACTGTGCTAGGAGAAATGACCAAAACATTAACTTCAAAATCTGCGCCTGTTTTAGGAACCTGTGAACACACTTCACATATGAATGTTCCTACACTTAATTCACTCAGCCTGATTACAATTGGAAGCTAAAACTTTGCACAGAGGTCAAGCATCTTCCAACTTAGACTTGTACAAAAGCATTTCACAATTGATCTACTGTAGAAGGAGAACACGCAGAAACATCGGGCGCAAAAATTTTCATTTACTCAGAAGAAATACAGTTGAGTGATGAGAGCTAACTCAACTAACTTTTCCTCTATCTCATGACTTCTAACTTCCTCAATTTTTTGCTTCTAACTATTGTCACATATGCTCTCATACTTGCCCCGACTTTTCTCAAAGTATTTATAGATAATTTGTACAAGATTCTTACTCAAACAAAGATCTAAGTCACCTATGACTATACTAATGTACATATGTGTACACTTCTCTTGTCCTCTGAATATAATCTTCTTCCACACTTTAGGAATTGACTCTTCCTTCATCATTTGATCTTCCAAGTCTTCAATTGGTGATTGGTATGCACCAACAGGAATTTGGTATGGCGATCTTGGTCTTCTCGGTGGTATCATATCGTGGCAGTCACGGTATCGTATCGTTGACCGGGTGGTATCATATCGTGGGTTCTACTCGTATCGTATCGCCTGATTTTTGGTATCGTATCGCCAGTCACCTTCGTATCGTATTGTGAGCAAGCTGGTATCGTATCGCGTGATTTCCAGTATCGTTACAGTAAAATTAATACGTGGATTATTAGATAGGGTATTTTGAAGTTGACCCTCAGGTTGGACTAGGAAGCAAGGGGTTCCACAAGATTTTGAGGAATTCAAAGGACAATTTTTGACTTGTAGACAAGGCTTATGAACCTAAGCTCAAGTTGATACTTAGGAAGAGATATATAAAGTACCAAATCACTTGAAACTAAGGTCAACCACACAACCAAGTGAGGGACTCACAACTCAGTGGTTAACACTACGTGCTGAGTTCATAGACACGTGAGTCATAAATGTCATTTAACTGGGAGAGACTCTTGGCTTCTGAAGGCATGCATAGATCCATACCTAGGGAAGGTCTTATGTCTATAGTGGAAGGGGAATATAGGATGTCTCTTCAATACGTATCCACTAACCTGCAAGGAAATCCCATCTACCTCGACGGTCTATACAGGTCAGTAGCAATGAGAAACACTACTGAATTAGAAATAGTTCCAAGACCAACTTTCAAGTACGAAGATGGAGTCTACATGGACAAGATGGGCTAGATCTATGTAGTAATTGAAAACCGTGATCAGATTAATGAAAGAGGAGAGTTAGCTCGAGATCATGCAACTACCTCAAAAAACCCAGTCGAGACCCAGCAAAGAATAGAAAATGTGATGTTAGGACAAATGAGCCAAGGTAGTATACTCGATCGACCACATGAGCAATTCACCATGCCAAGAATTAACCCACACGGCCACACTAGCCAGAGAATGGGAAATATGAATAGACCTACCTTTAGGACAGAACCGCCCCAAGATGTCCCCATCGTAATTCGATCCCTAGAGCCCCATAGAAGACTGAGACCAATCCAACTGGCCAAATGTATGCAAAATCTTTACAATGGCACAGGAGAGCCATATGACCACTATCACATAATCCTAGTAGGAGATGGTTGAACCACACCTTAAGAGAGAGGATTAGGAAGTAATCCTCAACCATGGCTTTTGGGGCAAGTGGTTAGCCCATCACACTCCTAACCGGGAGGTCATGAGTTCAATTCCCAACATTGGTATCGGAGCCTAGTTGAGAAATTGGGCGAGATGGAGGTTCACGCCTCATTCGTGGGCATGGAAAAAGCGCTTATCCGTGGTGAGTGTGAAACTGGCCTTGGATGAAGGTGCATGGGCATTTGGGCACCCATGGAGGGTGGGATAGGTCCAAATTCGGTCCATGTGCTGGAGTTTGAGGTTGGTGGAAGCGCTCATGCATGGAAAGTGGGTCCAAGAGTTAGAAGGGTCCACAAGTGAGCATTGAGGACAATGTTCAGTCTAAGGGGGAAGGAATGTCACATAATCCTAGTAGGAGATGTTTGAACCATGCCTTAAGAGAGAGGATTAGGAAGTAATCCTCAACCATGGCTTTTGGGGCAAGTGGTTAGCCCATCACACTCCTAACCGGGAGGTCATGAGTTCAATTCCCAACAACCACATTGTAGAATTCAAGCAGGTATTGCGAGCGGAGAAAGTGGATTAATTTTTTAGGCAATATGAATCCTTTGGGCTAACCCTCACGTGAATAGCCTTAGCTTGGTTTCAATCCTTGGATCCAAATTCCTTTGGCAATATCGAGCAATTCTTCCAAGAATTTGTTTGGGAATTCACTAAGCGAGGGATCAAGCACAATTTGTCATCCTTACTACATAGTTTCAAATAAGCTCCTAATGAGACTGTAAAGAATGCAGCACGAAGATTTAAGCAATATGTAGACCGATGCCCTGTGACAGAGAGACCTTCTCAGCAGAAAATGATATCCTGATTTTTAGAAGGTCTAACAAATGGAACATTGAGAATCTAAGTGTATGTAAAACGATTGCAAACTCTGAGTGAGTGTCTTCAAGAGTGCATAGATTTTTAGAAGACAACTTAGCTGAAGATCTCAAAATCACACAAGATCCTACCAAAACAGAGGATACAAAGAGCAATGAGACTTCTAGTTTGAGTTATGTGGAGGAAGTGGCAGAGTTAGTGGCCAAGAAATTAGGAGTACAAGGACAAATGAACATCCAGAACTCCTCCTTGAGAGTGCCAATGTTAGGAAGTTGCACACTTTGTGGTGGAGATCATCCATCTCATGTCTGCACCAGAGAAGGATTAGGGTTGTCACAACCTTACCCATACGATAGACCATCAACTCAGGAGCCTAACATGTACTCTTATAGTGAGCAGAAGTACCCCAACCACAACATCGAATACTATCCAGTGAATAGACAACCACGACCACTTGTACCACCTCAATGTAGACCATACGGGTACCCTCCGAGAGAACAAGACAGAGAAGTTCCTAGTTATAACCCATGCCCAAGACCACAAGGAGCAACTAGACCATATGAACATGGAGGATATAGCCAACCGCAACCTATACCAGGACAACAACCACCCCAACCACCATCTCCGACACAAGGGAGAACATCACAGTACAAGTCGTTTGTCTTGAGTGTGGCAAAGAACAGCTCCTTAGAGGTTGCCCCGGACATCTCTCTAGTGCACCAAAGGTTACACCCGTTAATGTGGTAGGCTTAATGGGGGATTCAAAATCTAGTAGCGATAATGTGGCTCCTATACATGCAGTTACTAGGGCACAAGCCTTACAACAAGCTAAAACAACTGAGCAATCAGAGCTAAGTGAGTTAGGAGAGCCTACTAAGAGAAAAACAAGAACATGGAAGTATACTAGAGAAAAGGCCAATCGTAAGTGGACCAAAAAGTTATCTGAACTAGAAGAAAGCCTGAAAGATGCAAAAACAAAAATAGAAGATATCGCCTCTCAAAGCCCCTCGCATGTCAAAATTCCATCCACATCACCTCATCCCCACCCACCAACCATTGTAAATAGACCACAACCAGGGTCTGTTCTTGCAGATCCAACCCCAGAACACTTGGAAATGATGTTCAAGGCATACCAGGCTCGACTTCAAGAAGGGCCAACACCTAAAAACCTAGACAAGAGCTACCCTAGAGCAGATCTAGAGATTGAACGGAAAAAAATGTGCATAAAAATGGTCAAACTAGCTCAAGCTATGTTCAAGGCCAATCAATCATTCAATCAGATGAATGCTATTACACCGGGTTTGCACTTTTAGGGCTTACTAGATAGATTAGAGTAGTTGGTAAATAAACCACAAGTTTCTTTACCTCCATAGGCTCAACCAACTGTTGAAAGAGAAAGCTCAACACCAAAGAAAGTCTATGTTCCAGACTTCATAGATGACGGAGAACCTCTTTCAATTAAAAAACACTCTCAAAAGTTCTTGTGAGAAATACAAGAAGAGAAATGGGCCAAGGAGACTGATAAACCCCCTCCAATTCTAGAGATTGATGACCTTCATGATTAGCACGAGGAAGGAGATAAGGAAGAGAGCTCACACACACACTCTCACTCTCAAGGAGAAGCAAACACACAGATTGAGGCAAGGAAGAATGATCTTCTTCTTCTTATATTACATAAATGGAATATACAAGAATGTCCTAAAAACAAGAATACAACAAGTGCAATATATAAAGACCAGTACATAAGGAAAAACCTAATGTCCGCGAATGAGTGAGCTGGCAAGAAAAAAATGTGCCATCACTCTCGGTAGATAAATCTAATAAAGCTCAATGAAGTGTCCCTGACATATACTGGCATGACCACTATACATGTCAGAGAAACGAAAAACTGGTACGTGTCATCCTGGATCATCACATGTTGAGCTTGATATCTCAACACTCCCCCTCAAGCTCAACGCCATATCCTGTAATCCAAGCATCTTCTGAAACTTCTTCAACTTCTCAGCTCCAAGTGCTTTGGTGAAAATATCAGCAACCTGCTCATCTGTTCTCACATAAACAAGATCAATATCACCTGCTAATACCTTCTCTCTGATGAAGTGATAATGTACCTCGATATGCTTTGTTCTACCGTTGTGCCATATCTCTATATCTGCGATAGCTCCAGCACCTTTTGCAAACATGGCTGCATTCATTTCAGGAATCTTCACATTTAAGGTGAACATCCTACCCACTTTGTTTCCTTTGGCAACCAATCGTCCATCTTGCTTGTACTCTTCTACATATAATCCATCAGCATTGAACCTGACTTGCAATCCTTGTTCAAACATTTGTCCAACAGAAACCAGATTCTTTGTTATATTTGGAACATGCAACACATCAGCGAGATGTTTTACCTTTCCGTCCTCCATAGACAATGCTATGTTTCCTGTATGCTCAATAGGATGTGATGTAACTGGTCATGTGATTTGAAGCACCTGAATCAACATACCAGACATTATCATTCGATTTTGAAACACCAACAGACATTGTATTCATCATGTGATGTTGAACCATAAACAGCTTCTCAGAATCATCTACACTTGTGGATGCATAGTTGTTTTGCTGCCTTCTGTTATTTTGATTCTTTAACCTGCAATCACGTTCAAAGTGTCCAGGTTTACCACAATTCCAGCATCCTTTAGTATCATTACCTGAATCATTTCTTTGGAAATTTCTACGACCTCTTTGGCTCCCCTTGCCTCGAAACTGTCCTCTTCCTCCTGCATGATTCTGTTGTTGACCTTGGTCTTGGTTACTGTTTCCTCTTCCACTTCCAAAACCTCTACCTCTGCCTCTTCCTCTGCCAGAGTAGAATACCTGCTGAGAACTGGGCTTGCCTTGGGAGTTTGAATCCTCACCAAGATTCTCTTCTTCAATAATCAGCATAGATACCAAATCAGCAAAATTCGGAATATTTTCCCTTGTCTGAATAGAAGTTTTGAACTGCTTATATGCAGCTCCTAAACCACGAAGGCACACTTCCACCTTATCATCATCATCTACATTCACGCCAATAGATGCAAGTGACTCACATATGCTTTTGATTTTTAGAGTGTAGTCACTTACCGACATGCTCTTTTTCTCCAATGTATGCAGCTCGTTCTTGAGTTGCAATTTCCGTGCCTTTGTATTGGTCTCGTACAAAGTGACCAAACTATTCCAAGCCTCTTTTGGAGTCTTGGCATCCTATATGTGTCCAATCATGCTATCCTATATGCTAAAAGATAGCCAATACATTACCTTTCATGCTCCTTGATTCCATTCCTCATATGCTCTTAACTGTTCTGCAATCCGATTCATTTCTAGTAACTACGGAGCATTTTCATTCTCTCCTTCGATGTACTTCCAGTAGCCTTTTCCCATTAGGAAATTTGTCATTCTGAATCTCCAACATGGAAGTTGTTCTTGTCCAGCTTATCGCTCATAAGCTGACTCATTCCATCTGCGTTTGCCATTTCTACAACAATTCACAACACCGCAACACACTACAGGCAACACTTCTACTTGAACACTATCGCACTATGACGTGACAGTTCGATCTCAGAAAAACACAGTTTTCGTGTATCAACAGTACACGGAATCGCTTGAAATTCTGAATCTGGAATATATGAGTGTCGCCAAACACAACGCAAGTTACAGTTTCTGAAACTGACATGGTTTTTCTGTGCGCCCCACCTTGCAGGCTTGAAACGGAGGTCGAGATGGCTCCGAAACTTCGATCTGACAAAAACGAGTGACCCTAAAGAGTTAACTCACGAAAATATTTTGAGGTCTTCTACCTTCACGGCGATTTTTGTAGCAAACGGAGGCCGTTTGTGAAATCACGTTTTCTCCATGCCTTGCCACGTAGTCTGTACCATCGCCTTCTCCACGAGCTCTCTATAGCCACGCTGGCTCTGATACCATGTTAGGAGGAAGGAGATAAGGAAGAGAGCTCACACACACACTCTCACTCTCAAGGAGAAGCACACACACAGATTGAGGCAAGGAAGAATGATCTTCTTCTTCTTCTTCTATTACATAAACGGAATGTACAAGAATGACCTAAAAACAAGAATACAACAAGTGCAATATATAAAGACCAGTACATAAGGAAAAACCTAATGTCCGCAAATGAGTGAGCTGGCAAGAAACAAATGTGCCATCACTCTCGGTAGATAAATCTAATAAAGCTCAATGAAGTATCCCTGACATATACCGGCATGACCACTATACATGTCAGAGAAACAAAAAACTGGTATGTGTCATCCTGGATCATCACATGTTGAGCTTGATATCTCAACAATGATCAATTTCCGCAAGACATTCCATCTATTTATGGAGACCAAGTGGAGCAACAAGAGGAAAAAAAATTCATGATTTGAATCCAATTCTTTACAAGAGTTGCCACAGTTCACAGGCCCATGGGAATCTGAATCTCTTTAGATCAGAGCTCCCACAATATTGATCAGAAATGAAGACTCAGTGGTTCCTAGAAACACGGATGTCGTGAAGAACACTAAGGTTCAGTGTCATCTCACTGTAGAAGATCTGCTCAAAGTAAAACCTGAGTTATGTAAACACGTGGCAAATTAGGTCCCAGAACTAGATTCCAAGATACCCAAAGTAGGCTCTAAGCAGAAAGTTCCAGAGATACCTCTAGACAAAATAGGGGACATGAGCGAAGGTGAGGAAGGTAATACTTATCTTTTGATCACCTACCAAGGTTACACAACCAAAGCGATCATAGATTCAGGTGCTCATGTTGCTATTGCGACCACTTCCCTATGGAAGCAATGGGGTAAACCCACATTAATACCAACTAGAATGAAGCTTCAGATGGCTGATGGCCATGTGGAGAGACCTCTAGGATTTCTAGAAGGGATAACTCTAACCACTTGTGGTGTAGAGTTTGAGCACACCTTTGCTATATGTGACTTTGGTAAAACTACTACTTACGAAATGATCCTAGGAAGGCCCTTCCTATGACAACTGCAAGTTTTACAGGATTGGGGAAACAACTCCTTATACTTGCAATGCTAAGGGGTCACAACCAAGGTCAATTTGAAGGATTACACCTTCAGAGATGTACTACCCCTATAGTGGAATTCTATCCACAAGGAGCAAGAAGATTCAATCTCTGTGCATTCTAAAAGTTCATCTGAGACATCCTGGATGCATGATGATACTCATTTGTGGATGTGCAAGGTCGCAAAGGAAGAGGACAAATGCCTAAAAGCGAGAGAAAAAGGAACTTCTCAAGGAGATAGAACAATTAAAGACCCAACCTATACACCGATGATCTTTCCAGATGAGGAATTTGAGCCACATGGTTGGGCAGAAATCTTAGCTACCATGGACATTGCAGTGAATGAATAACAATGGACACCTCATTGTGATGAGGAGGGTTATGATATATCAGTGTTCATGTGTCAGCCCTTGCTAGAAGAATGTGACCCTAGTGACTTTATAGAAAAAGAAGAGAACGATGACGATCTAGAGTCCATTGTGATGGATAGTTGCTTTATTTCAGAGGAGCACTATCTAGAAGACATAGGAGTATTTACCCAAAAGGAACAAGAAACTCTCACAAGCATTAAAACTGACAATTCAAAGGATGGAAGTGAAGGGGGCCAAAAGAAAAAGGGAAGACAAGGAGTGAAACAAGAAGAGAAGGAATCATTGTTCGAAGGACCAGCGAATTTCAAGAAATATGAAGTTGAGGACCGAAAAATTTTGGTACGAATGCCTAAGAGAGAGGCCACCACAGGAGAAGCGTATGATAACAAAGAAAAGACCAAAAAAGTCGTAGTCACCATAGAAGAAAACGAAGAGAGATGTACGTACATAGGAGATGACCTAAGTAAAGAAGAGGAAGCAGAGTTGGTAGCTTTGTTAAGGGAATATAGGGACATGTTTGTGTGGCACTATAGAGACTTGAAGGGAGTAGATCCAAAAATTTGCTCTCATACGATCCCCATGACCGCTGATGCCAAGCCCACCAAACAAAAGCCCTACACATATAATGACACTTATGCAGCCAAAATAAAAGAAGAAATTGATAGATTGATTGAAGTTGGATTTATCTATGAGATTGAGCATACAGAATGGGTCTCCCCCATTGTAGTACCCAAGAAGAATGGAAAGTTGTGTGTATGGATTAATCTTAAAAGACTTAATGCTGCCACAATAAGAGATAGTTATCCGCTTCCAATCACTGATCATTTATTGGAGCATAATGCAGGCAAGGAAGTTTATAGCTTCCTTGATGGATTTTTGGGTTACAACCAAGTAGCCAATTCCACAGAAGATCAACATAAAATGGCTTTTGCCATAGAGTGGGGAGTCTTTGCATTTCGTGTGATGCCATTTGGGCTCACCAATTCACCTGCAACATTCCAAAGGCTCATGTGTCATGTCTTCAAAGAGTTCTTGCGAAAGAGCTTAGAAGTATATGTGGATGATTTATGTGCTCATTCCCAACAAAGAAAACACCACATTCCTGAGCTCAGACAGATCTTCAACAAGTGTAGAGACTATCGAGCGTGTCTGAACCCTGAAAAGTGTGTGTTCATGGTACGACAAGGTAAAATCTTAGGTCATATTGTGTCTAAGAACGGAATATCAATAGATGAGGATAAAGTAAAGGCCATAGCAGAGTTGTCGAGACCAAGGAATGTCAAAGAGGTACAAGCCTTTATGGGTCATTGTGGATATTACCGTAGGTTTATTCACATGTATGCAATTATAGGTAAGCCTCTTTAGGCCTTGTTGACAAAATTTGAGTGGAACGATGAATGCGAGAAGTCCTTCAATGAGCTGAAGAGACACTTGTGCACATCACCAATACTGACCACTCTTGATTGGAATAAGCCATTCCATGTACATGTGGATGCATCCAATTATGCAATAGGATGTGTGTTGTCACAACCCACAGATGAAGGCAATCTAGATTTTCCTATAGCATATGCGAGCAGACAACTAAATGCTATAGAACGAAATTATACAACAACTGAGAGAGAAGGCTTAGGCATGGTGTATGCTGTAAAGAAGTTTAGACACTACCTATTGGCCAACAAGTTCAAGTTTTTCACTGATCATCAAGCTTTATTATATTTGGTCAATAAACCTTGCAATACAGGATGCTTAGTAAGATGGTTCCTCTTACTAATGGAATATGACTTTGAAGTGGTTGTTAGGAAAGGTAAGACCCACCTCAGAGCGGATCAGCTTTCTCGCATCACCTCAGGCGAGTCACCGCAAGGAGTGTCTAATGAATTGCCCGATGCTTATCTGTTCAATCTAGAGGTTGTTCCTAAATGGGCAAATAAGTTGGTACCAGTCCTAACCTTTGGACCTACAAATAACAGACAAGCATGTACAAATCACAAAAATATCAAATATTGGTAGGAAGCATGTACAAACAAGATGCTGAAGGTGTATTAACCTGTTGTGTCGAGGACGATGAATATAGTAGTTGGTTGCAACAAGCCCATGAAGAATTTCTAGGAAATCACTATTCTAAACAACGAACATTGCAGAATCTAAAACGTTTAGGAGTGTATTGGCCTAATATGGATAAAGAAATACATGAGTGGATTATGAATTTTCCAGTGTGCCAGAAGAGATCCCCTGTGGACCATGCGACTCTTTATCACGTATCATTAACTCCAGATTGGAGTGCTCCATTGGTAGAATTCATGAGATCAGGAACATTACCCAATCAGGCTAGTCTAGCAAGGAAACAAAGCATGGAGCAAGAGGCTAAAGATTATGCCTTAGTAGGTGATAACCTATATCGGAGAGGCAAAGATGGTTACCTAAGACTGTGCGTCCATGAATCAGACTACTTGAAAGTCTTGGAGATGGCACATAGCAGTGTTGCAGGCAGAGATTTTGGTCCTGATCGAGTAATTAAGACTATTCTATTCTCAGGACTTTGGTGGCCCACTCTTCATATGGATGCACATACCTATGTGAAGAAATGTGACACATGCCAACGTGCCCAATACCCAATTAGAAAAGATGAGATGCCTTTGAGGCCAATGATGGGAGGACGTGCATTCTCGAAGTGGGGCATAGACTTTGTAGGTCCTATTAACCCCCCAGCTAGAAACTCCCATGCTGAGTACATTATTGTAGCCACCAAATACCTTACAAAGTGGGTAGAAGTAAAAGCCACTACAAAGAATGATGCTCAAACAATGGCTAAGTTTTTATTCGAGAATGTGTTCACCCGATATGGACTACCAATAGAGTTAGTGAGTGATAGAGGTACACACTTCTTGAATGAGGTCATTGAAAATATTCTCCAAGAATTCTTGGTGATACATAAGAAGTCTGCCCCTTATCATCCACAAGCTAAAGGACAAGCCGAGAGCACAAACAAGATCCTATGCAATGTATTGACAAAATTGGTAAATAATAAACGCTCTGATTGGGACAAACAACTTCATCATGTTGTTTGGGCTTACAGAGTTGCCTACAAAACGGTACTCAATGCCACCCCATTTCAGATGGTCTTCGGACAAAATGTTGTGCTACCTTTGGACTTCCTCATTCCAACTTTAAAAGTAGCACAGGAGCATGACTGGAATGGACATGAGTTATCCTCGAGGATCTTTTATTTAGAACGATTAGGTGAGACGAGGCTATGAGCGGCTGCAAAAAACTATGCTGCAAAGCAAAGACAAAAGGCATACTTCGATGCACATATCAAAGATAAAGGCTTGAAAGAGGGAGACCTAGTGTTGGTTTATACACTAAAGCAACATGCCCATAAATTGGAAAAAAGAGGATATGGACCCATGATCATTAATAGAATTTCCACTAGCGGTGCAATTCAATTGGCCACACTAGAAGGTGATATCCTGCCAAACTATATTAGTGGTTGCCGAGTCAAGCTATATCAAGAACCTCTTACAAAGGATATGATAAAGAGACTCAATACTGCTAAGAAGCGAAAAGAAGAAGAGTTAAGGGTTAGAGAAGAAGCACAGGCAGAGGCTAGAGAAGGCATTAGAAGAAATAAGTTAAGACGCCTAAGCCTAGATATCAATCATGAGGCCCCAAGATACCACACGGCCATGTGTCACACCTCAAGTGCAATTGCTTCTCGAATAATTGATCGACGTCCCTTTGTGAATATCACGGTAGGACAAGGGAAGAATGCATGGACTATGAGAGCATTGATTGACTCAGGTGCAACAACTAGTGTAGTTAGACTTTCATATTGCTAGGATCTGCAATTGAACATCAATTCCATTGAAGCCTATCTCATAGGATTAGGAGGAGTGGAAACCCTCTGTTTGGGTAGAGCTTCCCATCTATATTCAAGATGTTCCAATGAGAGTCAAAATGCTAGTGTGTGAAGATGAGGACCTTATAGAACCACTTGTCCTAGGTCAAGACTCGATCTATGACCATGCAGTCAACTTAAACCTTAATAGCCAACTTCTTCATGTTTGGGTACATGAACAATGTATTACCTTAGAACTAGACAATTGCATGCTCACAAATCCAGAGGTCACACATTCTCTTAGTTCTTCCGAAACTAATGTTCGCAAAGAAAATGTTGTGTATGTCAATAGTCCTACGAAGCAAAAGGACTCAATCATGGAAGAACATGCTCAAAGGCCAACAAACCTCTCTTCTTCTTCACAGACTAATGCAAGCATACCTCGACCAAAGAGGTAAGGAAAACAGACATCTGCTATATCAACTAGACAGACAGATTTCAAGAAGAAAGGAGCTCATGGCATGAAGCAGATTTGGGTACGAAAAGGAGAACAACCATCAGCTTTGCCACAACTCTTCCTAGTGAGGCAAGCCAATCATGCTAAAAGAAGCACCAAGAAACGAGGACCAGCTCAATCCCACGGTCTTCGACAAATTTGGGTACCAAAGAAATCGATGAAGGCCGACCATACTAATGTCCAAATTTGAGTGCCAAAGAAAGTAGCTACAGCTCAACAAGGGCGATTACAAATGTGGGTACCCAAGGCACTCTTACATGCACAAAACCATATGATCTCCCTCACGAGAAGAATCTCAGCACAAACACCATGGAGAAGCAAGAGTCGAAACCATGGAAGGGTATGGTTATGGAAGCCAAAAATACCACTAGCTTCCATAGGGCCAAAGAGCTAACCACGCTGGATACCAAAATTGAGAAACCACCCAAAGCTATAGAGGACAGAGCTTATGTCTATAGGGACAAATACTATCCTGAAATGGATCCCTATATGAAGGATTACATCATTTCAAGATCCATTGGTTAACTCCAACAAAGACTGCATCAACATCCACTAGCAATATTGAGAGCTTCGACGTGCAACAACCATGTGCCTTTGGCATAACCTTGTCATTTGCACCATTCAGGTCATGCATTTCCAAAGTATGCATTAATATAGGGCCTCCTTACACGGCCGTGCATAGACACAATTGAGAATCCCAAGCACTTGATACACATATGACATATGAAAAATATTTTATTGATACTAACACCTTTCTTCTTGTTCGATTCCATTGTCAAAAGAGAGAGAGAGAGAGAGCGAACGGACATGGGTGTGCGTTTGAAGAATCTCTAATGCGAACCATCAACAAGAACATCCATCAACAACAGAAGATAAGCCGATGGTCAATCACCATGATGGAGTACAACACGAAGAGATGAAGATCGACGGACCTTTCAACATGGTAAGATGTGCATGCTTCAACAACACTATAACCATGATAGATTAGGAAACCTCTTCGTAGGTATACTCTTGAGCACTTAGCTCAAGACCCAACTCTTGCACCATAATTCTTCCAATGCATTTCCCAAGTATACATGCATAGGGCTACATTACAAGGCTGTGCACAAGGCACATTCTTCTTCCAACCCATGCACTAATGCACTTACCCATCATCCATTATGGGGTCCAAGTACTTGGCATGAAACCAAGAAAATCATCTTTGGAAGAACTAGAGGACATCACGGTGCCAACAAAAAGAGCTAGGAAGCAATCCACCACGAGAGTTGCTCATAATCAACATTGACAACCTCTTTTGAGTAGCTCCCAATTTTTGAAAGCTCACAAAGACACCATCAAGCTGGAATACCAGGAAGAAGTCCATACAACGGTAGCAATGACAAAAATGCCGAACCCAAAAACTACCCAAGCTACATTGGAAGATGGACCACTCTTGTGGATACATGATGGACAATACCTCTCCAAGCACCATGGAACAACCACTACAACAAGGGTCTGTCAAGGATGATAGACTCTAGAGGGGGGGAGTGTTGACAATCAAGGTTACACACAAGCAGCGAAGCTCATCAATGAAGTGGAGACACAAGAAGAAGAAGCATGTAGGCAGCTCCAAGAAGCGCATGTCAAATTTTGAGAAGAAATCCCTATAAATATAGTGGCTTTTATCGCTAAAAACCATTGTAAATACCATTTTCCATTTTTACAACTCCATTTTGTTCAAGCCGAGGAGTCCTCAAGCTTGAGGAGTATTAGAAGTATCATCATACCAATTTTCATAATTTTTAGATTCCGTTTGAATCCCCAAATAAGCCTTGGAACCTAATTTTTAGCTATGTTGGACACTAGGTCTAGACAGGGCCAAAACCACTCAAAAAACTATAAAAAGGGCTGGAGAGCTCATTTGAGGGGGGGCTTGTTGTAGATTTCAGCTTTGTAAGAGAGTTCCTTTGTAATTGAAGTCCTTCCATTGTTCCACTCTTTGCTCTTACCTTGTGCACGTGTGTGTATGTGTGTGCATGTTTATATGCTTTCACTCACGTACTTGTGCACTTCACTTGCTCTTGGCCTTTAAACCGGTCCTCACGTCTCCGCAGATTGACATTTATGAGGTGAAGCTCCTCACGTTGGTACTTGCCATTGTGCTAGAGTGACACCAACATTGCAATAAAATATTACTTTCATACATTACTTTAAGCATACATCATATAATTTATATATATATATAGCTTCATACACTTATACATATTCATACATATTACATATGCTAACATACATCACATGCATACATGCACATGCAAACATAAATTACACTAACATAACTTGAACATGCATACAGAACATACATGCACTAACATAAATGAACATGCATACATAACATACATGAACATGCAAATATAAATTACACTAACATAACTTGAACATGCATACATAACATACATGCACTAACATAAATGAGCATGCCTACATAACATACATGAACATGCAAATATAAATTACACTAACATAACTCACATGCATACATGCACATGCATAAATGAACATGCATACATACATACATGCACTAACATACAGACATGATATGCAAACAAAATTATATGCATACATGCACATGCGCAAATGGATATGCATACATAACTAACATCAACATGCAAATATAAATTACACTAACATAACTCACATGCATACATGCACATGCATAAATGAACATGCAAACATGATATGCAAAAAAAATCATATGCATACATGCACATGCATAAATGGACATGCATACATAACTACACTAACATACATACATACCATTCCTATCATGAAATATACAAACATACATATATGAACATGCATGCACTAACATACACATATATGAACATGCATACACTAATATACACACATGCATACATGCACATGCACTAGCACACATGCATGAACATACATGCACAAACACACAACATGCAAGCACTAATATCTAATATACATGCATTAACTATGCATACATTTACTAACACCTAACATGTAATAATATATGCATGCATTAACATATATCTAACATTCATTAACATACTTAATATTTACATGCACTTCCTAACATCTAACATGCACTACCTAACTTCTAACATGCATACATTAACTAACATGAACTTACATGTACTAACACACATGCATAAACATACATGCACATAAATGAACATGTAGTTAACTAACTAATAAACATTATACTTACCAATTATACATGCATGCAAAACATCTAATAGACATGCTCTAACTAACATTTAACATCTATGCACTAACTAACATCTAACATGCACACATTAACTAACATGCCTAATATGCACTAACATGTCTAACATTTATCATGGGTACATGCACTAATATCTAACATGGGTACATGCACTAATATCTAACATGGACACAAACATCACTAAATCTAATGCATTTCTAATAAGTTTCTATCAAGCTAGCAAGTAAGGGTTGAAGAAGCTTGGCTAATGGATAAGAAAAGGAAGGAATAAGTGAATGAATAAAGAGAAGTTTAGATCATATGATAAAATCTTTTGAGAAAGATAAGGGTTAATGGCTAAATGGACCCTTATTTTTGGTAACCTGAAACTCATAAAAGAAGTTTAGGAATTCACTTCATATACATGTAAACAATTTAGATAAATAAACACACACATACATCCTTCATACCCTCCATTTCATACCAACATATCATTTATGTCATTCATCTCAAACAAAACATACTCAATGCATATGCATGTCATAAAAACATTAAAATATAATGAACCTAAGATAAAACACTTTCACACACACACATACATAAATACTTATACATTCTCATACATAAATACATATACATATACCTTTATACATTTACATACCATATTTTCATTTAAGTATATATTTAATAAATATATTTAAATATAAATATAACATAAAACATGAAAATATAACATAATATAATATTAAAATATATAAACATAAAAAAAGAAAGAAATATATCTAAACTATAAAATAAAGATATATAGAGTAAATATATATAAAAACATAATAATATATATAAATTAAAAAGAAAAAGAAAAGAATTAATAAAAAAACTCTCACATTCTCTCTCTCTCTCTCTCTCTCTCTCTCTCTCTCTCTCTCTCTCTCTCTCTCTCTCTCTCTCTCTCTCTCTCTTTGTCGCAGTCCGTTCCGCCGGCTGGCTGCAAGGTGAGGAGGGAATGGAGAAAACTCTTTTAAAATAAGATAAAAAAGAAAAAAAACAAAAATAAAAAAAAATAAAAAACATTTTCTTACTTCTCTCTCTCTCTCTCTCTCTCTCTCTCTCTCTCTCTCTCTCTCTCTCTCTCTCTCTCTCTCTCTACTGTGCACGCAGTGCTACTGCACCGCCGAGAGAGAAAGAGAGGGAGAGGGAGAAAGAGAAGGATAGTATTAAAGTAAGGGAAAGATGGGGATAAAGAGAAAAAAAAAGAAGGAGTAAAAAAGAAAGAAAAAAGAATTGAGAAAGAAGAGAAGAAAACAAGTGCATCAACTAATTTTAAAAGCAAAAAAAATTGCTTTGCATTGAATGAAGTGCAAAAGCAAGAGAGATGGCCTTCTCTCTCCTCCTGCCAGAAGGACAATCATAGAAATGAGTGCACAAATAAATATAGTCTAGAGCATAGAGAAAATAGAGTACCTGAAAAATCACATGAGCTTGTGAATACGACTCCCCTCTTTATATAGATGAGAGTAGCCCACCATAGCCCACATTATCCCTAAGATAATTGATCCATGCAGCCTACATTTACTCCTCTTCAACTCAACATATCTCAACTAGAAATTAGGCGTGGGAAATTCTCCTTTTCTTTTCCAAGAAATTCACAAGTTTTACTAAAATAAATATTCTCTTGACCATCCATTTAGAATTTAATAAATATAACCCTTCAATTCCTTTTTATTTATTTAATCACTTTTAGAATAAATGCAACCCTTTATATTAAATTAAATTAAACCCATCAATTAATTTAATTGTATACATAACCTTAGTGTTAAAATGTCAATTAATAATTAACATAATCAATTAACCATTTATAATTATAATATTTGGTAAGGTTTTATTTAATATATTTTATCCTATTTATAAACTCATTTAGAGACTAAAACCTACTTAATTAACCCTTTTAACCATATGTTTATCCTTAAAATAACTTCAAACCATGTTTTTTAACCCCAACTAACCCATAAACTAATCCTCTATCCTTCCATAACCCTCTAGATTTATTAATTAACCCTTAATTAACCTTGAAATTAAGCTTGAACCCTATAAAACATGTTCAAAACCTACATTTAACCCTTAAATACCCTTGAATTATCTTTCAAAATTTAGATAACCATTGACTAACCCTTAATTTTTAAGCTAAACCCACAAATTCATTAGAAAACACCTTGGTAAATACTTTATATCTTTGTATTAATCATCAAACTTCTTGTCCTGCAAAATTAAAATGAAACATTAGTCAAAATTTTCATAAATTATTCAAACTTATTTCAATCAATTAATCTTTTAATTTTAGTAATATTTTAAGAGTAATAAAGTCTTTTCGACATCCGCCCCCACTAAACGTGCACATTGTCCCGATGGACCAACCTACAGATTCAAGTGGAACATATCAAATTCTTTTGAAAATAAGTTTTAAATTTTTCAAAGTTTTATTTTATCATGCATTCATATTTTGTACAATTAAAAAGATTAGTACAAATCATTTAAAAAACAACATAGTAGATATAAGTCATATAAATATCATGTTATGTCTCTAAATCCACATTTAAACAAGCATTTATAAGAATAAATCATAAGTGTCATAGTCCTTCTGTTCATGTAACTTGCTTGGAATAAGTAACTTATCTTGCATAACATCATATACCAAAACTTTTTCATGAGTTAATAGATATGCCTCTTACTTTTATTTCCTATGGTCTGACTCTCCATTCATTTCTTTTTTTTCATATCATTTTTCTTTTGCTTTATTACTTCATCCCAACTCAGCTCTTTATTTATTTTTCACAAATTGGCCTATACCAAAATTGGGTGCGACTCCTGGACTTGTCCACCCAGCCAAGTTTATTCCACTTGTCTGCCAACCCGGCATAGCACACGACAAAACTATGTCAGCCCTACATGAAATCGACGTCAGCTCGTGGCTTTGATCGGCCGACCAGAGTAACTCCACCCGCCTACCGACCCATGTAGGCGCATGACAACATAAAGGTTAGTCCTATGATGAAACTAGCATCAGCTCATGGACTTGATCACCTAACCAAGGTTGTTCCACTTGCCTACTAGCCCAACATAGCGCACCAACTACAAACACATACATATAAGCTAATTGGGTATGAAGTTTTATTTTTTTAATTCATTTAGAGGTTAGATCTCATAAGGAATAAATAGCAAGATACAAAAATCCCACTTACTAATGGATAAAATTTTCAGCATATACATGTATTCATAATAAGGCTACCATTTCTTCCACAAGCTTCCAATTCCAAAATTTCTATTTAACTATCTGATTCAGTTCATATAAATACAAGTTTTCATGCTTCAATCATAAATATATTAGATATTTAACATCTTAAATTCTACTTGATTTTTTTAAATAAATTTGAACATATCCTTTTAACTCATGCAGTAATACAGTGCATATACACAAAACATCCAAGAATCTTTAATTGAAACTTTTTCACCTGATTTTAAACAAATATTTTAATCATCATCTTCATCTTCATCAACATCAATCTCGTCAATCTCATATTCTTCATTATTTCTCTTCTTGAACAGTTTAACTCTTTTCCCTGCAATCAAATTCTTCAACAAAGAACCATCAAATTCTCTAAGTTTAAATGTACCATTATCAAATACAGTTACAACTACATACTGACCAAACCATCTTTTAATTAATTTCTTCCTAGCATCATACTATGTATCAAAAGTACTATCATAAATTAATACCCAATCATCTACTTCTATAGTACGAGGTCTAAGTCTATGTTTTTTATCAAAATACATTTTATTTTTAAGTCGTGATTCTCTAACTTTCTATACAGCTTCTTCAATCATTTTATTTCCTAGATTTAATTGCATAATCCTAACACAAATCAGATCTTTACGAGTCATCTCATTATTCCATGGAATTTTTGTCCATGAAGTAATCTGGGTCTGGATAGGAAAAATCAGCTTCTGACAGTACATTAGTTTTGCAGGCATAAATTATGTAGATCTAGTATATGTCATCTTGTCTGCCCATAGTGCGAAAGGAAAAAATCTAGGCCACTCCACTGTATCACCATTGCAGGCCTTAGAAATTGCCTTCACAATAGAGGGATGACCCCGTTCAATCTTACCATTAGACTCCGAATTATAAGCAGTAGTGAGAGATAGACAAATCCCATGCTTGTGAAGAGAGATGGTGGATGCAATCCAAAGATGAGTAGGTGCTGCTACAACCAGCTTCACACCAGCCAACTGAGACTTCATAGTTGATTAGTAGACCCTTTGAGCTTCCTAAATCCACCAAAATATCAGCCAAGTACTTTGGAACATGTATCCCAAAAGTTTAAGTCAAGACAGACTAGTTGCGAAATGACTAGCTCCCAAAACTTGTTATTTTTGGACATACACCTGCTGGAAAAAATGAACAGTGCTCTCAACCTGGTAGGAATTAGAAACATTCCTTTTGGGAATAGAAAATAGACTTAAGAAGCTTCCGAATCCAAGTTAAAACACTTCAAATGATGGACTGAGCACTGAGAACAAGTTTCATCAATTTCTGGAACATTCCCATAATTCTCGGGGCTCTGCAGAGATAGACTAGTAAGCAGTAAAATGACAATATCTCCAAAAGTATTAATCCAATGACCTTGAAAATTTATATGCACAATGTAGACAGTACGAACTATCCAACGCAAGTTAAATCACTGAAAAAAGTTCAGCAGAACTCGAGATATGACCTTCTAAAGTTACTACTTTGAGTGAGTATAGCAGAGAACAAAACAGAGAAGTAGATGATAATAAATGTATAGATTCACATATGATTACAACCAAATTGGCAATGAATCTTTGCACAATGGGAGTAGAATGATAGAGCTATGGAGTAAGCTCTTCAATCTCTACAAAATGACATCAAGTGGTCACGTACAAGGCTTGCTAATCGCCTCTTCCTTCTTGCTCTTTTTATAGCTATTCTTGGAGGGAGTTTTGAATTTGAATTCGAATGGCTCCACCTAAAAGTGATCCCCAAAGTTAGGAGAGATTCCCTCAGCTCAAAAATTCATGATTTTGGTAGTTGGAGCCACGAATTTGCTTTTACATCATGGATGAGGTAAGCCATCCTTTTCCTTTTTTCTTTTTCCATTTACAAGAGATGAAATGTACTCTTTTACAAGAGGTGTTCACATGACTACTCATGTGACTTACAAATGAGGATAATATCAAATATATCAAGCATGTAGGCTTGGGTAAAATGTACCAACAGCTCCCCCTCAAGCCTAACATGCTTGGCCTTCAAATAAGTCTTCAATTGTCCTTGATTTCGTGCAAGCCAATCATCAACTTGAATCTACTTAATTTTGTACCATCAAGAGCTTTAGTCAACATGTCGGCACATTACATATCTGTAGAGACATAGGATAGTTGAATATCCTTGCTCATTAGCTTCTCCCTTACGTAATGGTAGTGGACTTCAATATGCTTGGTTCTAGCATGGTATACCAGATTAGCTGCTAGATGTAGTGAGCTTGTGTTGTCACCAAAAATGTGAGGTGTTGAAGAATGAAGTCCAAGATCTGTGTACAAAGACTTTAAGCACATGATTTCTTGAGTTGCATTAGCCAAACCTCTATATTCAGCTTCGGTAGAAGATAATGCCACGGTTGGTTGCTTTTTCGATGACCAAGAAATGATTTTTGAACCTGCAAATGATATATATCCTGACGTGCTTCTTCTATCATCTCTAGATCCGGCCCAATCTGCATCTGAGTAGACCTTTAGCTCAATATCTGAAGTATATGAATAAAACAAACCTTCATTCATAGTCCCCTTTAGGTACTTGAGGACTCTCTTGGCTGCTTCCATATGTGGTCTTCTCGGCTTATGCATAAACTGACTCAATATGCTAACACTATAGCATATATCCACCCTTGTAAGTGTTGCATAGTTCAAACTTCCAACCAAGCTTTGATAGCTTGTGATGTCTTCAATTGGCTCTCCTTCATAAGCACTAAGCTTATGATTTTGCTCCATAGGTGTACCTGCACACTTGGTATTTTCCATCTTGAACTTGACGAGCATGTCATGGACATACTTCCTTTGTGTCATGTATATACCTGAATCTGTGTAGATCAACTCCAATCCAAGAAAATAAGTGAGTGGTCCGAGGTCACTTATTTTGAACTCCTCCTTCATCTAACTCTTTACCTGTTTGATTCCTTCAAGATCATTGCCTGTGATAATAATATCATCAACATACACACATAAATAGATCACTTCAGATCCATTCCTCTTTATGAACAAAGAGGTATCCGCCTTGCTAGCTTTGAATCCTTGGTCCTGCAAATAAGTCACCAATCTGAAATTCCAAGCTCTTGGAGCTTGCTTCAATCCATACAAAGCTTTCTTTAGTTTGCATACATAGTTAGGATGATGTGCATCCTCATATCCAGGAGGTTGTGCCATATACACTTCCTCAGAAATCCATCCATTCAAGAAAGCATTCTTTACATCAAGTTGATAGAGATTCAAATTTCTAGATGCAACAAGACTAATGAGAACTCTAATTGTAGGCATTTTTGCAACAGGAGAGAAAGTCTCCTCATAATCAATACCATGGGTTTGAGTAAACCCTTTAGCAACTAACCTTGCTTTGTGTCTATTTATACTTCCATCTGGATTCCTCTTGATTTTGTATATCCATCGAGATCCAATTACCTTCATAGATGGCTTGTTAGGTACAAGCTCCCAGGTGTCATTCTCCTTCAAGGCTTCCATTTCTTCATCCATTGCATCTCTCCAAGCTTTCTTGCTTTGTGCTTCTTCGAATGTGGTAGGTTTTTCATTGGTTGAATCCTTTGCAATGTAGATTGAGTGCTTGGTGACCAAAGAAGTATCATAACCAAACCTCTCTGGTTTCTTCTTCTCCCTCGAAGACCTTCTAAGTGGTTGATGTGAGCTCTCGGGTCCATATGTAGCATCCTGCATCTTTGCTTTACCTTTGTTCTTCCATAGCTTTAGTCTTTCCAAGTCTTCTATGTCAATCTCCAAATCACTTTCTTCAATCTGCTTTGGCTTCTTTGGTTGAAGTGATGGAAAATCTTCATCCAAGTCATATGGCAGCTTCACTTTCCTGTCATCATCAAACCATGATTTGTTTTCATCAAAAATTACATCTCTACTCATAGAAAATCCTTTATTGGTTGGATTGTACAATCTATATCCTTTTTGGTTTTGATCGTAACCAATGAATACACACTTCTCTGCCTTGGGATCCAATTTCCCTCTTACTTGAGAAGGAATGTGAGCATAGGCTAAGCATCCAAAGATTTTGCAATGCTCTAGACTAGGTCTTCTTCCATTCCACACTTCATATGGAGTGGTTCCATCTAGTGACTTAGATGGAAGTCTATTTATGAGATATGTGGCTGTCGACACAGCCTCTGCCCATAGGTAGTTCGACAATCCCTTTTCGTTGAGCATGGACCTTGCAGCTTCGACAATAGCTCTGTTCCTCCTCTCTGCTACACCATTGAGTTCGGGTGTATACCTTGTAGTGACTTCCCTTTTAATGCCTCTTTCATGCAAGAAGGCATCAAATTCAGAAGAGAAGTATTCTCCTTCACCATCTGATCTGAGTCTTTTCAAAGTCCTACTTGTTTGATTTTCAACAAGAGCAATATACTTCTTAAAGCAATTAAACACTTCATCCTTGTGCTTCATGAAAAACAGAATGGTCCACCTGCTACAATCATCTATGAAAGACACATAATATCTTGAGCCTGATATAGACGGCTCCTTACTTGGACCCCACACATCTGTGTGCACTAGATCCAAAGGATTTTGATACATATATCCTTTCTTATTGAAAGGTTGTCTATGAGCCTTGCCGAGTTGACAAGCTTCACACTTATAAATCATGTGTTGCCTTGTGATATTAGGCAAACCAAGTACACTTTGGTCCCTACAAATCTGTTTGAGTGTCCTCTCACCAATGTGAGCAAGCCTTTTGTGCCATATCTCCAACTCTGTTAGAGTTTGAGATCCATAGCTAAACAAAGCTATGTTCTTTGTATCTTCCACTTCAAAAGTGAAAAGCCTTCCTGTCTTTTCTCCTTTGGCAATCCTTCGAAAGCCTTGCCTTGGGTCTTCAACATATGCTCCAAATCGGTTGAATCTAACCTGCAATCCTTTTTCAACAATTTGTCCAACACTTATTAAATTTTTGGTAATTGTAGGGACATACAAGACTTTGCTTAAGAGATTCATATTCCCATCTGATGTCTTCACATTACCTATCTTCTCCACTGAGTGCTTTGTATCATCTCCTGTCTTCACTTCATGCTTGTTATGAGGATCTTCCAAATCAGAAAGTAAAGCCACATTTCCTGCTACATGGTTCGAGCATCCCGAATCAATGTAAAATATGTGATCATCATCCTTACCCTTCTTCGCTGATAGATTCATAATCAATAATGAATCCTCTTGAGTTTGGTCCTCTGCATAGTTATTGTAATCTCTTCTTCCTCTATGGCCACTTTGATAGTTGTTGTTGTTGTTGTAATTGTTGTTGTAGTAGTTGTTGTTGTAGCCTCCATTGTATCTACCTCTATTTGATCCATAGCCACCTCTATTGAATCCTCTTCCTCTTGAGTTCCTCGGGTTCCTGAAACATTCTTCAGTAGTATGGTTAGATAAGCCACATATGTTGCAAGGTTGAGATGATTGGAATCTCCCCAAGCCTTGCTTTCCACCTCTGCCTCTTCCTCTAGCTCTTCCTCTACCTGCAAAGTTTGCTTGGAAAGAGCTTCCTTCATCTTCATTCTTCCTATTCTTTGACTTGTCCTTGACCTTAGCTTTATCAGAATATAAGGCAAAAGTTTGATTACCTCTTGAGGACTCACCACCTTTGCTAATCTTTGCTTCATGAGTGAAGAGTTGGCCCATGAGTGCGTTGAGGTCGGGTACATGCATATCCATGTATAAATCCATGGCTGTTGTGAATGACTCCCACTTGTCGTCTGCTTTGATTCCATTCATGATTTGTCTTATGATTTGCTCCTCTTCAATTACCTCTCCAATGCTTCCAAGTTGGTCGGAAATCTCCTTCATCTTTGTGACATAATCAGTCACATTTTGCTTCGGGCTTTTCTTCATTGTTGTGAACTCCATCCACAATTGGTTCTTCCTTGCTCGAGTGTTGGAAGAGAAGAAAGAAGCAAGTGCATTCCAGGTTTCTCTTGATGTCTTGCATCCCTTGACATGAGGTAAAAGAAAATCAGAGATTGAGTTTAGAATATAGGACCTTGCAAGTGCATCCTTCGAACACCAATTTGAAAGTCCTTCCACTTCTTCATGTGATGGTTTCCCTTTGTTCCTCATGGTTGGCATTGCTTCATCTCCGGATATGAATCCATATAGATTTCTCCCTTGAAGGTAAGCCTCCATCCTTAGAGACCATGCCGGGTAGTTGTTTCGATCCAATTTGTCAATTATTGATGGAAATCCATCTCCCATGTTGCTTGACTATGCTCTGATACCACTGTGAAGAGAGATGGTGGATGCAATGCAAAGATGAGTAGGTGCTGCTACAACCAGCTTCACACCAGCCAACTGAGACTTCAGAGTTGATTAGTAGACCCTTTGAGCTTCCTAAATCCACCAAAATATCAGCCAAGTACTTTGGGACATGTATCCCAAAAGTTTAAGTCAAGACAGACTAGTTGCGAAATGACTAGCTCCCAAAACTTGCTATTTTGGACATACACCTGTTGGAAAAAATGAACAGTGCTCTCAACGTGGTAGGAATTAGAAAAATTCCTTTTGGGCATAGCAAATAGACTTAGCAAGCTTCCCAATCCAAGTTAAAACATTTCAAATGATGGACTGAGCACTGAGAACAAGTTTCATCAATTTTTGGAACATTCCCATAATTCTCGGGGCTCTGCAGAGATAGACCAGTAAGCAGTAAAATGCAAATATCTCCAAAATTATTAATTCAATGACCTTAAAAATTTATATGCACAAAGTAGACAGTCTGAGCTATCCAAAGCAAGTTAAGTCATTGAAAACGGTTCAGTAGAACTCGAGATATGACCTTCTGAAGTTACTGCTCTGAGTGAGTATAGCAGAGAACAAAACAGAGAAGTAGATGATAATAAATGTATAGATTCACATATGATTACAACCACATTGGCAATGAATCTTTGCACAATGGGAGTAGAATGATAGAGCTATGGAGTAAGCTCTTCAATCTCTACAAAATGACATCAAGTGGTCACGTACAAGGCTTGCTAATCACCTCTTCCTTCTTGCTCTTTTTATAGCTATTCTTGGAGGGAGTTTTGAATTTGAATTCGAATGGCTCCACCTAAAAGTGATCCCCAAAGTTAGGAGAGATTCACTCAGCTCAAAAATTCGTGATTTTGGCAGTTGGAGCCACGAATTTGCTTTTACATCATGGATGAGGTAAGCCATCCTTTTCCTTTTTTCTTTTTCCATTTATAAGAGATAAAATGTACTCTTTTACAAGAGGTGTTCACATGACTACTCATGTGACTTACAAATGAGGATAATATCAAATATATCAAGCATGTAGGCTTGGGTAAAATGCACCAACAATGCTGGTCAAAGAATTCTCTAGCCTCATGAGCATCTAACTCACCCCTATCTTCTACTATCTTTTCTACATAGCCAAATCTAGAAATAACTTCTTCTAACAAAAATTTACATATGTTATAAGTAGTTTTAGTACGAAGAGCTCTACCCTCTACATGATTAGTCAAATCTTCCCTAGCTAATACTATATACCTCATCCTATCTAAACCTTTAGGCATGGTCACTAAATCAACTACCCACTTGTAATGAATACAAGGAGGATATGTAGGGTGCAGAATTTCTCTATGTCTAACTGAGGAATGTACCTGACAAGTAATACAAGAACTTACAAAGTCACATATATTCATATACATACCTGGCCACCAATAAGCTTCTCTAATTTTATCATACATTGCATAGAAGCCTTTATGTTCTGCCCAAAGAGTTTCATGCATATCTATCATAACTCTATTTTGAAGATTTTCCTTTTGCATGACGCCAAATAAAAACCATCTTTTAAAAAGAAATTAAATGCACATTTCCTAATGTCTCTAAATCTATTAGCTGACCAAACAGGTAATTTCTTCAAAGTTCTAAGATAATATCCTATATTATACCAAATTCCCTCATACTCATTTTCATTAAATTCTTCATACACATAAACATGAGAAATATAATTAATCACATTTAATTGAGTTTCAATCATGTCATCATCTTCAAACTTAGCCCTAGAAAGCATATCTGCAACAGAGTTAGTTTTTCCTGAAATATGATTTAAAACAGAATTAATAAACTTAATATAAGATATCCACCTTAACATTGCTATATCTGGAGAAGAACAATTGGTAATCATTCCTATTAGTGGTAAACAATATGTTTCTATTACTACATTAGCTCCTATAAAATACTCCTTATCAGTCTTTAACGCAGTAACTAAACCCCATAATTCTCGTTTTATTTGTGGATAAATTTTTTGAGTTTCATGTAAAATTTTAGTCCCAAATATAATAGCGTATCTATTTCCCTCACTATCATCTTGACCTATTACCTAGCCTATTCCTATGGGACTAGTATCTACAATTAAAATAATTGGTTTATTATTAGAGTAATTTACAGGTTTTAAAACAGGTGCATTAGAAAGTAAACTTTTTAATTTCTTCATTGCTTTAACATGAATTTCAGTCCGTTTAAATTTTCTATTTTTCCTAAGTAAATCATACAATGGATTAGCTACATGGGCATAATGAGGAATCCAAATAGCATAAAATACACATGCTCCTAAGAAACGTCTAACCTCACTAATATTCTTACAAGTTTCAGATAATTTATTTATAGCGTCTACTTTTGGAGGATAAGGCCTACGACCATAGTAACCACATAAATGTCCTACAATTAAAACTTCATTAACACCAAAAACTGATTTTTCTATGGAAAATGTTAATCCTACTTCTTCAAATCTTTTAAGAATTTTCTCACAATCTAAAATATGATTAGATACAAACTTCCTACAACCTAAAGAATCTAATGTTTCATCTTTTTCTTTTTCTTCACAGCCTTTAATTGGAATATCATCTATAAACGGCATGGTCACATTAGGAATAAAGTCATGAAGAACCATACTCATTGCATTCATCATATGTGCTACTGAATTTGTAGCTCCTTGGGGAAGAGTACACATACGAACTAATCCTAAAGGAGTCTTCATCGTAGTAATATCTCTACTCTCAGTAGCAAGCTAGAACTGATCATATCCTGAATATAAATCACCCATAGAATAGATAGAATGTCTAGCAAAAGCTTCACCAAATTCTCCTACAATAGGGCCGGTTCCCACATTCCTAATTGTAACTTTATTTACAGGCTGTAAGTCTTGGATAAATCTAAGCTTATCATTCTTTTTAGGAACAGTAAACCATCTATTAGAATAAGGTGCGGAGGAAGGTTCTAAAATTTTCATATGCATCTTCTCCTTAAGCAATTTCATTAGCTCAGGTAAATGAACCTTTGGAACTGGTATCGGTCGAAGATTCCAAAGTATATGAGCTATGGTCGTAGATACTATTCTAGGTTCAACACATCCTATTTCATGAGGATAAAGAGAAAAAGCTTTTCCATGTTTTCTTATCATTTCACGAAACAGTTCAAGCTCAGTAGGCAATAAAAAAGAATCTTCATTTCCTATTCTTATCAATTTAATAGTTTCATCAATAAAATTATGTCCTATTTTTGAAATATCACGTAAGATAGGATCATTAGCTACTTGTTTTATTTTCTAGTCACTTCCTTCAGGTAAAGCTTGAGCTACAGGTTTCACTTTTTTATCTATTGTTTTATACTTTGTATTAATTTTAGCTTCATGAAAACCAGAAAAAAAATTTTAAAATTAATTCATATTCTTTTAATGAGTTCAAATGTATAACTTGTAATAATTTTTCATCATGAAAGGTTTCATTAATTTCTTCAAGTAAAGTAGAAGAAAAAGAAGTTTCAATTACATTTTCAGTATTTTCATTTATGGACATATATCCTTTATCTTTAAAATATTTTTCATGTTTTTTCATTATTTTCCTAGGAATATATATCTTTACTATTTAAAATTTGTAATTTTGAAGATGTAAAATAAACAGAAAAATTTTCTATTTTGTGTACACATTTCTGCAAGATTTCAAACCAGTTACCACTGTTGTCCCGCTCAACAATGGTGTCTAGTAAAAATTTGGATCAAAGTATGTTCCAAAATCACTAAGAGGTAGATGACTCTCGTGAATCTTCTCTTGTGATCGGATAGGTGTTTTCCTAATTTGTTCTCTATTTCTAATATGGTTTGGATTAAGAGTCATTACTTGTAAGGATTGTAAATCATCTTTTGACCTAAATCTTGCATATGTTGAGCCATCTTCCATTATTTTTGTTTCCATTTGTGTTTCACAAATGAAGGGTTGTCCTAACATGATTTCATAAGAACAATTATCTTGTATAAAAAAGTGAAATGTTTCACTTATTCCACCTATTGAAATTGGAATGTTTGCACAAGCTCCCAGAAGTGCACCACATCCGTTGTCTACTGTTCTCATAATCCACCCATGTTGTTTATCTATAGGCCATCTAAATTTATCATATAATTCTTTTGATATTACAATAATTTCTCAACCTGAATCTAGTAAAGCTAAAGTTGTACATGAATTTTTCCTATCTCCTAAATTTAATTTGATCTCAGGTGTTCCCCTGGCCCAAAAGCTCTTTTTGTAATGACTTTCATATTTTTCCTGTATATTATTTGGAAGAATTGGTCCTAAAAAATTTTTATTAATGTATCCTTTACTTTCTTCCTCATCATCAGAGTCAGAAAAAGAATCTTTAGAAATATGAGATACATCTACATTGTCTTGCATTTCAGTATCAGTATTTAGTGGAAATCTTCTCCTTTTAATCATTTTAATAAAGTTATCTTTAAATTCTAATTTAGCTATAGTAAATAATTGTTCAAGTGACATAGTCACTTGACTTTTTAAAAGAATATCATACAGTATTTCTTTTGTGTCATTTTTTTGTTCTAGTTCTGAAGTCAAAATAGCTTTTGGAATTCTTTTGGGTTTCTTTGTTTTTCCCTCATTTTTATCTGTTTCTTCATTAGTCTTTGAATCTAATTCACTTGGCTTTGATTCTAAAGGTTTGTTTGATGTCTCAGGTTGTTTGCCCTCCCTTATATCTCTTCTTTTCTGCTCATTTGGATCTAAATTTGTATTTTCATTGAATTGTCTATTTTTAGGTTCTTTTCTCAATTGTTTTCTAGTAACTCTTTGATTAGTTTCATCTAAATCTTGAGTTTCATCCCTTTTTATCTTTTCTTTCACATTTGCTATATGTGAGAAGATAGAGAAATGATCTACAGGTGACTTCCAAGCTGTTTTGTTCATTATATCATTTCTAGCTTTTATTAATGCTTCTATTGAATAATTTTTGGTTTCATTTGATGTTTCATCATCTAGATCACTCTCATCGCATTCTAATCTTACCGCAGATGAGCTTCTTTGTGCTTTAGATATATTTTCATATAGTTTTTGCATTCCACCGTTTCCCCAATTTACAGCTAATGGGAGGTGGGTGCGGTAATCACATAGTTTTTTATCAATATCAATTACTAGTTTTCTTTCTTTTGCCTCTTTTAAAGATTCACAGGCATAAGACATATGTTCTGTAGAGTCGCACCAAACACATCGTCGGGTGGGTGCGCCCCTTCGTTCATTATTCTGGGCTACTGGTTGATTCATTAAAGATGCAATAGGTATAGGATTTATTTGTGGGGCATGAGTAAACTGAGGTCCTAAAATTGTCCTATCTTGACTAGTTAAAGAATGAACTGTGTTTTGAAGTGTAGCCACTTCCTTAGATATACTCGTATTCATTTGCATCATATTATCTAATTTGTTAAATAGTATTTCAAACTATAACTTACTAGGAATTTTAGATCTAGATGCTTGCTCAGTTGTACTAGAATTTATATTAATTTTAGGATTTTGAGTAGTCGGTCGTACTGTTGGAAAACTAAAATTCATATCATATAGTAATGACTGCATTTGTTTCATTTGTGCTACTACTTCTACTACTTGTTTTAGTACCACCCAGTCCTCTGTTAAACCATATCTTTTCCGAGGTTCCTCTAGTCTCCTTTCTACTTCGCTTCTAATGTCTGTAGGTAAAACTTTAAAAAAATATAAAACTATATCTGGTGTGAGAGCAGTTCTATCTTACTCTAGTAATTGTGAACATCTCTTCATAAATTCACCATGTAGTTGTGTAAGGGATATTTGGGACTTAGGAGTGCTAAGCCATTTCATAAATCCTTCCCTAATGTGTTGACTATAATCTTCTAAGTAAAATTCTTTATGCATTTGTTTTTTAAATTCTTCCCACTCAAGCGTACTATGAGGTTCTATTACACTAATGGCTGAACCTATTGCAAGTCTTACTAAAAATGTTACCCATTTAGTTACAAGCAAACCATGTAGTTTCGCTAGGTCTTCAAATGTATCTAAATAATTAGTTATGTTAACTCCAGTGAATTTCCCTTTTTCTTTTAGCATTGCTTTAACTACTTTCTGTCCTTGGGTTTTCGACATCATATTTTTAAATAGTTCATCCATTTTATTATGTATGTTAGAACTAGACTTAAGTTTTTTAATATAATCTTTAATTTCTTCTTGAACTTTAGTTTTTTGTTCTCTTACCAAACTAATTAAATTGTTTGGTTCCAATTTTACTTAAGTTTAAAACCTTTAAACAATTCTTGAAAAATAGATACTAACTTTCAAATGAAAATTCTTGTTGAATTTTCAAACTAAAATTGTGCTAATCTAACAATCCTTAATAATTTAATAAAAACTAGATACTAAATTTTCAAATAAATTTCTTTTTGAATTTTTCAACTAAAAACGTACTAATCAAACAATCCTAAATAGATACTAACTTTCAAATGAAAATTCTTTTTGACTTTCAAATCTAGTAGTTCCTAATATTTTAAGTTCGTCTAAAGTCCTATTTAAATAGTAACAAATAGATTCAAGTTTAGAAAATATACCTGATAGTTGATGCAGAAGCTATAGTGCATGTGAAATTTTCAAATATATATTTGTTGAGAAATAAATGCCTAATACAAAGAATCTAAGTGTTGTGTGTGCAAACATATTTCTTCAAGTACTTGATGGTAAGGGTGAAAAGATGAGGTTCAGCTACTTGCCTATTCCCGTGGAGGTGCTCAGAGCATAAGCTCAGCCCTCAACATCTAGGGAATTACAAGGTTTGTAAATTCTGCCTCTACAAGATGACCACCTCAAGCTGCTACAACCACATAACATAAACCAAGCTATTGCGTATGCAAGAAAAGGAAAAGAGTTTATACCTGTCCTGTTGTGCCATTAATTCATGTCGGGTTCAAATGTGGGAGCGATTTATGACGACTGGTGGATCAATTCAATCATCTCGCTAACGGCGCACACAGGGTGACTATGCAGAACAAGTATTTTTTTTCTAAGGTCCGTAAGGCAAAGAGTTTCTATATCGTTCAACTGCATCTAAATAGAATGGTAAGATTAAATCCTCACTAACTACTTTATCTTTAATGATTTCTGTTACGTTTAAATCTACTTGAAAATTATCAGTGTTTCTAGCTATGGATGGAGGAAAAAGATTTTCACTATTTTCAGTACTATATGGAACAAAGGAAATTAATTGTAAAGTTCTAGATAATCTACGATCAAATTCTCTTGAATGCAAATTTTCTTCTACAATCTTATCTTTAACTAGTTCTTCAATCTCTGTAATTTTGAGTTTCATTAACTTCAATTGGTCTAGGAAATAATAATTCAAATGTAGATGGAGGTAAAAAAAGTACTACTAGATGAAACCTCTTCAGAATATAAGATGAAATGTAATAGATTAATGATAGATTTCCTATACAAAGCTATAAGATATTGTTTATAAAACGATATCCTATACAAACTAAACAATAGATTTTCAGCTAAGCAAATTCTTTCCACACTTCAAATCTTTAGTTTGTCTTCAACAGGGCTGCATATCATCTGAAAAATCACATGAGAAATATAAGTATGCTTTTAATAAAAAGATTAAACACTCATTTAAAACTTATCATATTTAAAACTCAGTATAATATAAGATAATTAACCTTTCTAATACATAAATATTATAAGTTCATACATTTATTTTAATATACACATTGTAATAAAATATTACTTTCATACATTACTTTAAGCATACATCATCTAATTTATATATATACATAGTTTCATACACTTATACATATTCATACATATTACATATGCTAACATACATCACATGCATACATGCACATGCAAACATAAATTACAGTAACATAACTTGAACATGCATACATAACATACATGCACTAACATAAATGAACATGCATACATAACATACATGAACATGCAAATATAAATTACACTAACATAACTTGAACATGCATACATAACATACATGCATTAACATAAATGAACATGCATACATAACATACATGAACATGCAAATATAAATTACACTAACATAGCTCACATGCATACATGCACATGCATAAATGAACATGCATACATACATACATGCACTAACATACAAACATGATATGCAAACAAAATCATATGCATACATGCACATGCATAAATGGACATGCATACATAACTAACATGAACATGCAAATATAAATTACACTAACATAACTCACATGCATACATGCACATGCATAAATGAACATGCATACATACATACATGCACTAACATACAAGCATGATATGCAAAATAATCATATGCATACATGCACATGCATAAATGGACATGCATACATAACTACACTAACATACATACATACCATTCCTATCATGAACTTACATGTACTAACACACATATATGAACATGCATGCACTAACATACACATATATGAACATGCATGCACTAATATACACACATGCATACATGCACATGCACTAGCACACATGCATGAACATACATGCATGAACATACATGCACAAACACACAACATGCAAGCACTAATATCTAATATACATGCATTAACTATGCATACATTTACTAACACCTAACATGTAACAATATATGCATGCATTAACATATATATAACATTCATTAACATACTTAACATTTACATGCACTTCCTAACATCTAACATGCACTACCTAACTTCTAACATGCATACATTAAATAACATGAACTTACATGTACTAACACACATGCATGAACATGCATGCATAAACATATATGCACATAAATGAACATGTAATTAACTAACTAATAAACATATATACTTACCTATTATACATGCATGCAAAACATCTAATAGACATGCTCTAACTAACATCTATGCACTAACTAACATCTAACATGCTCTAACATCTATGCACTAACTAACATCTAACATGCACACATTAACTAACATGCCTAATATGCACTAACATGTCTAACATTTATCATGGGTACATGCACTAATATCTAACATGGGTACATGCACTAATATCTAACATGGACACAAACATCACTAAATCTAATGCATTTCTAATAAGTTTCTATCAAGCTAGCAAGTAAGGGTTGAAGAAGCTTGGCTAATGGATAAGAAAAGGAAGGAATAAGTGAATGAATAAAGAGAAGTTTAGATAATATGATGAAATCTTTTGAGAAGGATAAGGGTTAATGGCTAAATGAACCCTCCTTTTTGGTAACCTGAAACTCATAAAAGAAGTTTAGGAATTCAAATCATATACATGTAAACAATTTAGATAAATAAACACACACATACATCCTTCATACCCTCCATTTCATACCAACATACCATTTATGTCATTCATCTCAAACAAAACATACTCAATGAATATGCATGTCATAATAACATTAAAATATAATGAACCTAAGATAAAACACTTTCATACACACATACATAAATACATATACATTCTCATAAATAAATACATATACATATACCTTTATACATTTATATTCCATATTTTCATTTTAGTATATATTTAATAAATATATTTAAATATAAATATAACATAAAACATGAAAATATAACGTAATATAATATTAAAATATATAAACATAAAAAAAGAAAGAAATATATCTAAACTATAAAATAAAGATATATAGAGTAAATATATATAAAAACATAATAATATATATAAATTAAAAAGAAAAAGAAAAGAATTAATAAAAAAACTCTCACATTCTCTCTCTCTCTCTCTCTCTCTCTCTCTCTCTCTCTCTCTCTCTCTCTCTCTCTCTCTCTCTCTCTTTCTCTGTCGTCGTCGGTCCCGCCGGCTGGCTGCAGGGAGAGGAGGGAATGGAGAAAACTCTTTTAAAATAAGATAAAAAAGAAAAAAAAATTAAAATAAATAAAAAACATTTTCTTACTTCTCTCTCTCTCTCTCTCTCTGCTGCACGTGTAGTGTTGTTGCACCACCGACAAAGAAAGAGAGGGAGAGGGAGAAAGAGAAGGACAGTATTAAAGTAAGGGAAAGATGGGGATAAAGAGAAAAAAAAGAAGGAGTAAAAAAGAAAGAAAAAAGAATTGAGAAAGAAGAGAAAAAAAAGAAACAAAAGAAGAAGAAAACAAGTGCATCAACTAATTTTAAAAGCAAAAAAAATTGCTTTGCATTGAATGAAGTGCAAAAGCAAGAGAGATGGCCTTCTCTCTCCTCCTGCCAGAAGGACAGTCATAGAAATGTGTGCACAAATAACTATAGTCTAGAGCATAGAGAAAATAGAGTACCTGAAAAATCACATGAGCTTGTGAATACGACTCCCCTCTTTATATAGAGGAGAGTAGCCCACCAGAGCCCACATTTTCCCTAAGATAACTGATCCATGCAGCCTACATTTACTCCTCTTGAACTCAACATATCTCAACTAGAAATTAGGCGTGGGAAATTCTCCTTTTCTTTTCCAAGAAATTCACAACTTTTACTAAAATAAATATTCTCTTGGCCATCCATTTAGAATTTAATAAATATAACCCTTCAATTCCTTTTTATTTATTTAATCACTTTTAGAATAAATGCAACCCTTTAGATTAAATTAAATTAAACCCATCAATTAATTTAATTGTATACATAACCTTAGTGTTAAAATGTCAATTAATAATTAACATAATTAATTAACCATTTATAATTAAAATATTTGGTAAGGTTTAATTTAATATATTTTATCCTATTTATAAACTCATTTAGAGACTAAAACCTACTTAATTAACCTTTTTAACCATATGTTTACCCTTAAACTAAATTCAAACCATGTTTTTTAACCCCAACTAACCCATAAACTAATCCTCTATCCTTCCATAACCCTCTAGATTTATTAATTAACCCTTAATAAACCTTGAAATTAATCTTGAAACCTATAAAACATGTTCAAAACCTACATTTAACCCTTAAATACCCTTGAATTATCTTTCAAAATTTAGATAAATCCTTGACTAACCCTTAATTTTTAAGCTATACCCACAACTTCATTAGAAAACACCTTGCTAAATACTTCAGATCTTTGTATTAATCATCAAACTTCTTGTCCTACAAAATTAAAATCAAACATTAGTCAAACTTTTCATAAATTATTCAAACTTATTTCAATCAATTAATATTTTAATTTTAGTAATATTTTAAGAGTAATGAATTCTTTCCGACACAGTGCAATGAGGTCACTTTAGAAACATTGTGTAGCTATTGGAAGCCTTTTTCATAGAGTTCTCTAAGAGGGGAATCAGGCATAACAGCTTATCCTTGATTCATAGTTTCAATTATACACCCCAAGAGACAATAAGGTTAGCACGATGTAGATTCAAGCAATACATACATAAATGTCTAGTCCTAGAGTTACCTACACAGGCCGAGCATGTATCATTGTTTTTATATGGCCTCTTAAATGGAAATCTTAAATCGTACGTGTATCTAAAAGAGAAAAGCACCTCAGGCCAGTGTATGAGAATGTGCATAGACATTGAAGGCAACTTAGGAGAGGAGCTAGAACTGTCCAAACTCTATAAAGGATCAGAATGCTTAGCTAATGTCATGGCCTAACTTGCATCATTGTTAGAGGAATTAGTTGCGATAGCCACACAATAGCTAGAAGGAAACTTCTAGAATAGGTACCAACAGAAAGTCTTTGCAATCAAATGTTGTTGTACTTGTAGTGCTGATCACATGGAAAATGCTTTTACTATGTAGAACATGAGTGCGATAGCTCCAAGCATGTACTACTACACCATAGAGAGGAAAAAGACAAACCATATGGCACAAGACTACCCCTACAAAAAGAAAGCATTCAAGGAAAACTATCGACATCCATATCAACAGCCATATAGGTTTCATAATCAGTACCAATAGTAGCTCTATTTTAGGCCACATCATAATTACCAACCAGAATGTTGGGGATATAAGGGTCATGTGACATTATCCCCATATATATATATATATATATATATATATATATATATATATATATATATATATATATATATATATATATATATATATATATATAGCATTACCTTAGAGAGATCATTATGTGGATTTCAAGGCTCCCAAGCCTGTGTGCTCATATTTCCTCTCCTCTCTCTTGCTCCATCTACTCATTGATCCTCTTGTTCAGTACACCAAATCCCTTCATTGGTATTAGAGCTTGCTAAAGGCTTGTTTGCAAGGAGCTTCAATGGAAGTTTAGGGGTGAAGAGGTGAATGTGCAGGTCGGCACTCTCTTGACAGTTGCGTGGTATCTTGGTCATAACTTAGCTAGGAAGCTTGGATATGTGCCTTTTAAAGTTGTGTGCATAGCTAATATAGAGGCCTACAAGTTCACAATAATCCAGAATCTCGTTTGAAGTTTTAATCCACCAAAATTTTGAAGGCGTACCACTTCATCCTTGATCCATAGCTTTAAACAAACACCTCAAGAGATAGTAAGGCTAGTAGGTCATATGTTTAGGCACTACATGGAGAGATGCCTACTTCCAAAATTATTCACACTAGGGAAGCAAGTGGCATTATTTTTGGATGGCTTTCTAAGTGCAAAGTTATAGTCTTATGTGTACTTGAAGGGACCTAGGACCATAGAACAATGTTTGCAAATGTATTGATATTGAGGATAACTTGGGAGACAAGTTGGAACTTTCAAAAATCTACAAGGATTCAGAGCATTCTATTAGTTTCACATCAAAACCTTCCACATATGATGAATTGGCAGAAAGCGTAGCTCAAATGTTAAGAGTCTCAAGCAAGAATACCCCTAGAATGTTGTCAATGAGGTGATGTTATAATTGTGGAGCAGACCACATGACCAATGTTTATCCCATCACGAATCAGAACCAAGGGAATTCTAATAGCGAGTATTGCATGATAGAGAGAAGGTGCACCAACCATATTGGGCAAGATTTCCCTTACAACAAACAGGTGGTTAGGAAAAATTATCAATAGCCATATTAGTAGCTAGAAAGGTACCCAAACCAATACCAACAACAACCATACTTTAGGCCCCAGCAACCTCATGAACCTCACTACCAAGATCATCAGAGACCACAACCAATGTTAGGTCAACAACCTCCATCTCCTACTAACATTATTCCAATCCAATATGCTACAAAGGAGTATAATATGAATAGATCCTTAGTGCTTACACCCCCACTAACTTCAGAAAGTAATACACATACTTAGAGCTTTGACTTAACCCATGTGGATAGCCCACTAACTTACTACATGGATTCATTTGGGCATAATGAGGTTCCTGATAATGTTGAAGCAAATTGAAGTTACTCTCAAACACGCTTGTCAAAGAAAAGGTACTTTTTATGCTTAGTGAGTAAATGTGCAAGGATATGTATTCTTGATCAAGCATTTAGGTCTTCGGGTACCTTCAACTAAGAGGCCCCTTCACCATGGATGCACCTTGGGTACACTTTCATACAATTGCATCTCTTAGCACATCATGACAGCCCGAAATTGTACATTCAACCTTCCTACATGTGAATACCATTAATCAAGTTCTATATTTTTTTTTCAATCAAAAAGGAAGTTTGGCCTTGGCCTACTCTCTCAGACTTTAATTAAAAAGGAAGAAAATGTTACAAGTGAATGGGACTGATGCCCTTGGGACCCCCTTGAATCCCACAAAGCGAGGGCAAAGCTTGCGGATCTAGAGCATGTTGCAAAGGAGGTTAATAACCCTCTCGTCCCCCTCATGTGGGGCCCAGTTGGCTTTAAACTTGTTGTTCTCAATGAGAAACACTTTATGATGCCTAAAGGGTGGGGACCTCTTGCCGTTGGAGATTCTTTTGCCAAGGAGGAATAGAGACTTCTCAATCAACCACTCTTTCGGAGGGTGTCCAAAATTGTAGGCACACCGCTCCCTCCAAATCTTCTAGATGTTTTCCCCTCTTATAGCGTTCCACAATGCAGTAGAGAAACCGATCGCTTTGCCCAAATGTGAGAACTTCCAATGCACCTCCAATGCTTCTGCTTCATTAAACTCCTCTAAATGCTTCAACACTTCTAGCGTGATAACTTTAACTGTAATGCTACCATCAGAGTACTTCTCGGCAATCGTAGAGTAATGCTGTCATTAGAGTACTTCGAGTGCAGTCGTAAAGTATTCTTAGTCCTAACGCACTTGTGATGCTGTCATAGAAGCTCCATATGCACTTTCAATCTACTTGTGACTCCTTCAACCTTCTTGTGAGCCTTCGAGAGGTTGGCCTGGCATTTGTGATATGTCTCTCCCCACAAACACAAGGTGTTTTTTTACACGCTTGGCTTCGCTTTATGGTTCACGTAATCCTTTCCATGCATTTGCGATGTCCTTCCAAATATTCACCTTCGATGTAGTCAGAAACACCTTCGATCTTGCGTTCTCACGTTCTAACGCAGTTCCGATACTACTTCAACTAGCGATGCTCCAATTTCCTTCAGCATGCACCTCGAGTGTAGTGTGTGTACTACACTCACGAACTCTATCAATCAACCCTACACTTGCGATGCCTTAGAGTTTTGGGCACTTGCAATCCCCTTGAAATTTGCATTCGCGACACCTCCGCGATGTGACCCCGAGGGCCTCTGGTTGTTGCAACCGTGATGCAACCAACACCTTCGATGCTACTCGTGTGTTCAACACCACTAATCACTACGTGAGTTTATTCAATCAAATACACTTGCATGGGCATGCAGATAGCCCTTACGGTGGACTTTTAGTACCTTCGACTTCGTCTCCTGCACGTACGAGCCTCTATGAGTAGAGTGTACATAAGATGCACCTGTGCTTTTTACCGAAAAAAAAAGCAACCTGTGTAAAAAAAGCACTCCCGATCCGTAGCTAGCTTTTACACTTTCGATATAATTACGCACTTTCGCTGTAGCTTTTTGTACTTATACTCGTGATAGCATCATGTACTTGCACTTTCAATAGATTCATATACTTGCACCCTTAATATTGAGGACATGCACCAAAGATATCATGTTGTTGACTTCGAATGCTTCTTGGAAGGGCCTGCCGTGGTAGTGCTGCCAAAATAAGGCTAATGAAGCACTCGTGATATATCCACTATAGATAGGTTCAGAGCCAAAAGTACATGCCCTTTGAAGTTCACACCAGCAATGCTCCAAAGAGTGTACTTGTGTTGCGTATGAGTTTAGGAGAACCACATTCAGTCTTCTTATATTTTGTACTATGTCTCTGCATGCCCATCATGGAGCAAGAGTATAGTAGACTATTTGAAATACGCCACTTATCCTTCTGAGATGACCATCCTAAAACAAAGAGCCTTCCATGAAGAAAGAAAAAATTACGCTCTTATTGGCAACATGCTTTACAAGTGAGGCAAGGATAGACCTCTATGTACATGAAGATGATTATTTGCCACTATTGAAATCCACACATTCAAGTTTACTAGGTGGATAGTTTTCGACAGACTAGATAATACAAATGATTTTTTTTGCTAGTTTATGGTGCTCCAACTTATGCATGGATGCTCAAACATTCATGGGTAGATGTGACACATGCCGAAGAGCTAAATATTCATTTGAGAGATATCAAAGGTCTTTAAGGCAAATGGCCATAGAATGCACATTTGCAAAATGGGGGATAAACCTCATTGGTTTGATCAACCCACCTTCCAAAGCATTGAATGCTAAGTACATAATAGTAGCAATGGATTATCCTATGAAATTGATATGATTAGTAATTTGACGGCATAAGCAACTAAGAATCCAATATAAATAAGTATTTCTAAAGAACCAAGGTACATGCAGCTACAACAAAAGTGGATGCTCAAGCAACTATTTTTTTTTTTCTGGACATATTTTTGCACAATTTTGGCCTCCATATTTGAGATAATTGATTGTGATACTCAATTTTTCAATGAAGTCATAGAGGCTTTATTAAAAGAATTTTTGGTTGTTTATAAAGAATTCATTCTATACTATCCACAAGAAAATTGGTCAACCTGAGATTTCCAATAAAATAACTTGCATAATGTTGACGAAATTTGTGAATTTAGGATGCTCATATTGGGATAAGCAATTGCACCATGCAGTTTGGGCCTATAGAGTTGCTTAGAAGACCATTTAGGAGCTAGCCCTTTCAACTATGTATATGGATAACATGCCATTTTGCCTATTGAAGTCTTGATGCCAACTCACAAAAATGCAAGATAATATGAATGAATGGACATGATTCGTTTGCTTTGGTAGATACACTTGATGCTCTTCAACAGATGTGCCTTAGGGCTGGAGTAGGCGTCTATGCACATAAGAAACAACAAAAAGCATATTTTGATGCCCATATCAAGGATACAAAACTGCAAGAAGGTGATCTAGTGCTTGTTTACACCCTAAATCAACATGCTAAGTAACTAGAAAAAAGAGGTCATGGGCCTTATATATTACATTATATCCTACCTAGTGGTGCCATCCATTTACCCACACTTGAAGGGGATATTTTTCTAAGTTATATGAGTGGCTATAGATTCAAGATCTACCAAAACCCCTCACTACAAACATCTTAAGATGATTTCAAATGGCTACTAATAGATGCCAAGAAAAACAACACATTAGAGTCGAAGCTCAACAAGAGGCCTAAGAGCATATCCTTAAGAAAAGCCTTCTTTTAAAGCATGTAGATCAAAACATGCACTCTTATGTGCATAGAGAAATACCAATGGATTCATTCATGGAAGCACAATAACGTCCCATGGCTATGTGTCAAGAGCATTCAAATGTAATAGCTACTCAATTAGGGCACTCCCCAAAACATATAGTCAAATTTCTTATTGATATGGGTGTTCCAACTAACATGATTAGCCTATCTCTCCTATACACATTGAAGGCTAAATTGAAACCCATTGAAGCCTACTTGATAGGCTTGAAAGGTATTTAAACCCCATGTGTTGGAGAAGTTACCTTTTTCATGCATTTGCGTAAAGCCAAAGTATCTATAAAATTTTTAGTCTGTGAAGATGTAGCTGTAATCGAATAGGTCATCCTTGGACAAGATTGACAATTTGAAAACTTAGTAGGTCTAAACTTATCCAATGGAAAATTGATACTCAAGTGGGAAGGAAAAGAAATATCATTGTACCTATTTTCACTTCCTCCATAGTAAGAGTCTTGCTACCTAAATAAATGGACTAGGATGGGATGGAATTGGACAGAAAGTGAATGGTTAAAGAGGTTATGATGTGGACGTTTGGGGTATGGGAGGGAAATAAGAGTGGTGATTGCTTTCTATCCCTAAACGTGGAGGTTCTTGTTTACTCTTTGAGTTTTGAAGATCTTCCACTGTCTAAGAGTGAGATAAGTTAAAATCAAGGAAGTACTTAAGTGAGGCTTCTATGGGAGGGTCTTCTTTGCCTTCTCTCAATGCTAGATGGGATTTCCAACCGCTCATGATAGACATGAGTGAGTGTGTATTGGCAATCATTTGTGTGCACAATCAATAAAAATAGTCACTTTTCATTCCTTGCAATCATATTTGATACACATGTATCTTTGATAATGCTCCTGCAAACACATGGCATGCTCGTTTGGGGTGTTAATACTCCCCATATGGGATGCACCTATGATACTATGTGCACCTTTTATGGTGCATGATGAGACTCCAATGGTGAAAAAAGGGAAGATAACTAACTCAGATTTTACCAACAAGGATTGCCGATGGTGTGCATATACACTCTTGATGGTGTTAAAGAGAAATACGCTCTTGATACTCTTTCCGAATGGTACTTCCATTGATCCCTCAAGTGCTTACAATATTGCACTTATGATGGTGCCGATGTTAGTGTGCATATACGCTAGAGGTGGCCCAAACACCCATCTATGAGATATCTATCAGAGAGTCATGTCCAGTTTTTTAGTATACTTGTGTGCATAGGTGGTCTATTTTAGTTAGTTGAGTATCATGACCAAAACTCATCCAAATTACTTGAGGTTCAGCTTTTTGGAAAGATATTTGTGTGCACTACCTATGTATAAAATATCTTTCTCAAACGATATATATTCAGGGAGTTATCAGTCTGAGAATGAAGTTCAATTCTTCAGCATACTTGTGTGGACAGGTAGTTCATCTTCTCAATTGTGTTTCCTAATAAAAACTTATCCAAATTAAGTCATTTATAGCTTGATAGAACTTTCGCTTTGTCTAATTTGATTGATTAAAGGCAAAGGTCCATTTGAGTTTTATATTGAGAGTAGAAGGCTATCTAACGTTTAGTTGTTTGTCCAAGTGTTGGACATACAAGGGTTCACTACATGTTTTCGTTGGGCATAGGAGAACTCATTCTCCAAAAATATGACTCTCCTATCTCTTTCTATCCATTCATTAAGTTACTTGACCTAGCCTTGAAGTGGTGGATCATGTACATGAGGCATTGGCTCTATGGCACTCATAATCCCCACAATCCTTTGCCTATATGGTAGTTGCTAATTCTAAATTTCCATGGTTGATAATTGCCTTTCTCTAACTTTTCTATTTGTGCATTATACTCAACCATATTGAGATCTACGATGCTCCTCTACCTTCTCCTCAAGTGTTTTTATGATTTAGAAGATGTATATATTACCTTTTGATAGCTTCTCCCTTGCTAATCTTCAACTAGTTGAGATATTGATCGATGTAGCCCCTTTCGATGTCTTCTTGCTTTGATAAGTCCTCTTTGTGCTTCCACGAGTTGTCTTGATCCATTCAATTCTTCAATAATATGCCCACTGATTTCTCCAAGCCTTCAAAATGGCTCTGATACCACTAATGGGGGATGATTCTAACACCCCAATGCAACAATGGAAGATGGCTGCCCTCCACTACGTCCATAAGCAGTGATATATGCTCACTATTCTAGATGTTTCTCTACACTTGAACAAAGATTTAATATGAAACTTTGCCGACTTATAGTAGACTATAAGAGCTACCCAAAAACTTTAAATAATCCCAAATGGATATTCCCATTGGGAGTACTATCCTCTATGAGGCTACCTGTTTGCAACACTCTCTGCCTATGTGCAGAGATATACCTTCACAAAGCTGGCAATTTCTCACAACTCACTCAGTCAAATAACTTAAAACTTTGGAAACATTCAGGGACCTATATGAAAGACCAAATGAATCTTGAAATCAATGAAAATGAGTAAAATAAGAGAGCAAAAAATGCTCTACAATCTGGTACAATTAGATTTGGAAAAGCCTAACTACATTTCTAGATAGAGAGGAGCCAAATCATGTGAAAATGAGGTAAGAAAGCAAGGGGATTTCTTTCTAGAGTTTATAACTTCACTAAACTAATTGGGAAACTCATGGAATGCATACAACACAAGAAACAAAGGCAAGATGGTGCTTATATAGAGTTTTACTTTTCCTGCAATCTAACTAACCACCCACCAATCCATGTAGGTGCACTTTTTGGTGGTTGATTGATAATACTTGAACTTGAATGAGTTTGTTGGAGCTTCTAACTTGATTCCATGACTTTGGGTCCTTGTTTTTTATTGTTCCACTTGCAAAACTCATGGTTGAGCCCTTTTGCATGACTCAGAGTTGATTTTTAACAATGTTTTATTTTTTGTTTCAAAACTTTATAAATTCAATTGTGATATGATTGAACAAATGGATTTGGAAATTCAATTCAAAAGAGGAAAGTAAACTTGTATAAATATGAACATATAGATATTCTTGCTTCTACATGCATCTAGATCCTTAGCTCGGAATAAGGGGCTCAACCTTTCCTCTTTAAACAAAAAGGTTGTGAATGAAAAAAATTATTATGAACAGAAGTTTATACTTTCTTGCACCCTAAAAAGGTAAATTATGAATTACACCTACATGAAGCTGATACTAATGAAGTCAATGATGAAAATAAAATATTATGAAGCTAATATGAAGACTAGTTGTGGAAAACACTTTTAGTATTAAAATTGGGCAAACAAGGCAGATGTTTGTATGAGTAGAGGTACTTGAATTTCTTCGATATGAATGACTGTATATATGTGAGTATTTATATAATAGGAAATCTAAGTTTGAATGAATGGATGATGGAATTTGTTTCTTAACCATCTCTACAAGATTTATGAATGTTTTTTAACCTAAACTGAAGTATTGTTGACCAAAACATTTATTAATAGAGCTTTAGATTTGATTTTTCCATCAACCAGATTTTGATATGAAAGAAAGCATTTGCATCTTGCATAAAAATTAAATAAAATTTTGAAAATTATTTGATTCCCTTAAAAGAAGTTTGATATTACTTAATTTCAAGTTGGCCCATCAAGATGCTATGTAGGTTTGGAGGGGGCGAATGTTGGAGTGATTCGCTTCCCCTAAAAGGGATTACGATTGGATTCACGAACACCATGATGCGATCCATTTGAATGATCAAGTCAAATATGTGATGCATTTGTGGCTATCAATGGGATCAAGGTCATCATTTCTTTACTATGTTTTCGGATAACATATCTTTTCAACTCTTGCCAGATGGATGTATGACCATCAAGGAGACATTTCATATGGAATCAATGGGATGAAGACCATCATATGCAATGGATATGAAATAACAGGAGATGACCATTGAATATGAAGTTTTAAATACGTGAAAAGAATCTTCATTGAAATGTATTTGCAATCATGGCTAAAGTAAAAAGTTATGAAGAGCACATTGTGGGTTCAATCCCCACAATTGGATTCGATAGGCAATTGCTTTTTTGCTTTTGCTCTAGAAAAAATAGCGATGACCTCCTATGAGCATTTGAAGTTCATTGTCTCTTCCAAACATAGTAGGTTTTTTGAGCTAGTCGATGCACAAACCTATCTGTTTTGTATCAACTCTTTCTCCTTCATGCTCCAAAGTACATAATGCATGTTATTGCACTTATCACATGCCTATAAGTTCTATTTGAGTCTCCATAAGCTCACTTTTCATCAAACTTCATCACTTTACAACTCACGTTTCTACCTCCTACAAGCTTCTCCAAGTTCTTTCATATTTGCACATGCTCTTAAAAGTGAACCACGTCTGTTGTCTGTAGTTCTCATAACCCAACCATGATTTTGGTCTATCAACCATTTAAATTTATCATATAACACTTTTGAAATCACATTAATCTGTGACCCAAAATCAATCAAAGCCAAAAGTGAATATGATTTCTTTTTGTCACCTAAAGTGATCTTCATATCGGGTGTGCCTCTTGCCCAAAACTGATCTTCACCTCATGTGTGCTTGAGATTCATAATTAATTGCATTAATATGTAATTCTACTACTTCATCTTCATCATACCTAGCTCTAGAAAGCATATGAGTAATAGAATTAGACTTTATTGCAATATGTATTAACACAATATCTATAAATTTAATGTATGAAATCCATCTTAGCATAGCCATATCAGGTGATTAATAGTTTTTTATCATTCCTATGAGTGGTAAGCAATCTGTCTCTACAATTACATTGGCTCTAAAAAAATATTCTTTATCACTTTTTAATGCAATAACTAAACCCCAATATTCTTTTTTAATTTGTAGATAACTCCTTTGAGTTTCATGTAATATTTTGTCTCCAATTCTAACTGCATATCTATTCCCCTCTTCATCATCCTGATCAATAACCCATCCTATGGCTATTGGATTTGTATCCAAAGTCATAATGGACTTTTGTTCAGAATAATTAACACATTTCAAAATAGGGGCATTAAGAAACAGTTTCTTTAATTTCCTCATAGCCTTTGAATGCTCTTTTGTCCATAGAAACTTTCAATTCATTCTTAGCAAATCATATAGATAGTCAGCAACATGTGCATAGTGAGGAATCCAAATTGAATTAAATACACAAGCACCAAGGAATCATCTCACTTCACAAATATTGCTACATGTCTCCGAAATCTTATTTATGGCATCAACCTTAGGTGGATACAATCTATGACCATAATTTCCACATAAATGTTCAACTATTAGAAACTCATTAACACCAAAAATAGACTTCTCAATTGAAAAGGTAAGACTAACCTCTTCAAATCTTTGAAAAATTCATTCACAATCAAAGATATGGTCCACAACAAATTTTCTATAGCCAAAAGAATCTAGAGTTTCATCTTTTACATTCCCTTCACATCTTTTTATAGGTATATCATCTATAAAAGGCATAGTTACATTAGGAATGAAGTCATGTAGGACCATATGCATGGCATGCATCATGTGTGCTACTATGTTTGTAGCTCCTTATGGCAAAGTACACATACAGACTAAGCTTAGAGGAGTTTTAATAGTCGTGATATCCCTACTCTCAATAGCAAGCTGAAATTGATCATAGCCAAAATATAAATCACCCATTGAATAGATAAAATGACCAGAAAATGCTTCAGCAAATTCTCCTACAATAGGACTAGTTCCTACATTCCTAATCGTAACTTTATTAACAGGTTGTGAATCTTGTATAAACCTCAATTTTTCAATTTTCTTAGATACTGTGAACCATCTATTTGAATATGGAGCTGAAGATGGCTCAAGAATCCTCTTGTGAATATTCTCCTTGAGTAGCCCCATCAACTAAGGTAAATGATCTTTTGGTATGGGTATAGGACGAAGATTCCATGGGATATGTGGTACAATAAACATAATCATTGGAGGTATGAGTTGTGAATTGGCATAGCCTATTTCTTCAGGATGTAATGAAAAATCTTTACCATGATTTTTAATAAATCTTCGAAATAATTCACGTTCAGTAGGTAACAAAAATTGATCATCATTTCGTACTTTAATTAGTTTTAAAGTTTCATTAGTAAATGTATTACCTATATTTGTACACTCATGTAAACTAGGATCTTTTGAGACCTGTTTGAATTTCTCTTCACTCCCTCTAGGTAAGGGTTGAACAATAGGTTTGATTTTCTTATCAACTATTTTATATTTTGTATCAACTTAAGCTTCTTCATAGATATGATTCATAACAAATTTTGCAATCAGTTCATATTCCTCAATTGAATTTAAGAGCACAAGTTGTAAAGTATCCTTTTCATGCAAGATGCATTGACTTTCTTCACATAATGAAAATGTGGATGGTTTCAATCACATGTTCAATATGTTCTTCAGATAAAATATAACCTTTTTCTTTGTAGTATTTTTCATAATTTTTTATAACTTTTTAAAGAGATTTTTTTAATGTATAAATTGCACATCTAGGAAAAATTTTGATCAAAGCAGACTCTAAATTCATGAAGAGGTATATGATCATCGCATACCTTCTCGTGTGAATGGATGGGATTCTTCCTAATTTTTCTCAATTTTGAATATGGTTAGGATTTATTTTCATTACTTGGAGTGATTTCAGATCATCTCTAGTAGGATCCTTGCATATGTAGACCCATCATCCATAACTTTTGTTTCCATTCTAGCCTTGGATATAAAATTATGACCTAAGATAATCCCATATGAACAATTACCTTAGATGAAGAAGTGAAATTCTCAGAAATTCCACCTATCATCACTACATTCACAGATGCTCCTAAAATTTAATTACATCTATTGTCTGTCGTTCTCATAATCCAACCATGGTTTTTGTATATAGACCAATTAAATTTATCATATAACTCTTTTGAAATCACATTAATCTATGACCTAGAATCAATCACAGCCAAAGCTTAATATGATTTCTTTTTGTCACCTAAACTGATCTTCATTTAGTGTGCCTTTGGCCCAAAAGATTTTCCTAAAGTTATTTTCACAATGCTTGCTTTCATCATCTGCCATAATTGGACCTAGAAAATTTTTATTAACTTTGCAAGCATTTTTATTTTCTTCATCTGAATCAAAAGAAAGAGAATCTTTCATCCATTGAGTCACGTCAGCAACATCTTGCATTTCCACCTCTTGTGTAAGAGGGAATGTCTTCCTTTTGATTAATGTGATAAAATTTTCTTTGAATTCAAGCTTAGCAATTTAAAATATCTTCTCAAGTGTCATTGTCACTTGGATTTTCAACAAAATATCATATAATATCTCTTTTGAATCAATTTTGTGCTCAACCTAAGATATTAAAATAGCTTTTGGAGTTCTTTTAGGTTTTCTTAACTATTCTTTGTCAGGTTTCTTTCCATCATTTTGTTTTTCATCAATAGGAGTTTCCTCTGGTTTTTCTAAAGATTTATTTTCATTTTTATTAGTTTGTTTTGGATCACATATGTTAAAAATAAAGAAGTAAGCTCATATATATTTTTGCAAAAAGGATTTTCTTCAAGTAGAAGGAAATACAAAATGAAAAATAGAAGCATTTACTTTAGCAAGTAGTGGAGAACAAAAGAGAATCATTCAAAAGAGAATCAAATCCAAAAACTGAACTGTAAGAGGAGTGGCTATCCAAAGTATTGGAGAAATGATGGAGAAGAGCTCTCAAACTCATCATGAGAGTTTTTGGTCACTTGGCTATAAAAGAGGTAAGGGAGGACACTCAAGGAGAGAGGAAGAAGGGGTGGAAGCCCCCTTGTAGCTACTTCATTTGTTTTGAGTCATTTCGTTCAGTTCACTCTCATAGAGTATGTCCAACAGCACACCCATTTCTGGATGGTCTACTTGTGAGAGTCATATCTCTCAATATATGTATCCAATTTTAGTGTTAATACATTTTTTGGAAAGCTTATCGCGAGTACTTCCTCTGTCTAGAACAGTTTTATGAAATTCTTTATGCTTTATGAGTTGTTCAGTTTTTAGTGAAGTCCAGTTTTTAGCCTAACTAAGTGGATAGGTAGCCTGTTTTGTATCAACGAGTTGCCAACCCCAATCTACTTCAAATTGAGTGTTTAATAGCTCATTTTAAAGCTATAGGTGTCTACTTTGAGTGATCAAAGTTTCAAGTTCATTGCATTTTTGAGTTGGTAACAGTTTTCATTTGAAGGTTCAGCTATTGGCAAGAGTCTTGATCATGAGAATGTCTTCTACACTTTCCGCTGCGAATAGGAGAGGAATTCTCCAACAATTGGTATCAGAGCATTGGATTTTGAAGAAGCAAAGCATTGGAACTGAAGTGAAGCAAAGGAGAAGCTACAAATCAAAGGGGAGCTTTGTGAAGTCAAGCAAGAGTGCCACAACACACTTGAGGTAAACTTCAATCTTGGAAGTTTTCCATGGCTGATTTAGGACAACAAGTTGAGAAGTAGACAAAGACAATTTTCAGTCTTGGAGGTATAGAATGATAAATTACCTTAAAGGTAAAGGTTTATGGAGTCTAGTAGTGGAGACGATCCACAACCGGTGGACCTTGAAGATCCCAACATTACTCCGGCACAAAGGAGACAATTTGATTTGCTGATTGGGAAGAGAGGAATCGAAGGGTGATGTTCCTCATCTCACAAGTTATTTCTAACACTATGATTGGTCATGTGCGAAGCTTAGAAACAGACAAGGAAGTTTGGGAAGCATTGGAGAAGGTGTATGCTACCTCAACAAAGTCTCAGAGGATGCAACTCAAGAACGAGCTCAACAACATGAAGAAAAGCTTAAACCAAAGCATTAGGGAGTATACATTGAGGATCAAGGAGCTTCGAGATTAGCTAGCATCGTTGGATGCAAGATAGAAGAGGAAGACATCGTCCAAACAGCCCTCAATGGCTTGAGAAGTGAAGAAAAGTGGAAGCCCCTCATCACAAACATTCTTTATAGAGATCCTCTTCCAGCATTCGACGAGATTATACCAAATCTTGTGGCTGAAGAGGTTGCTCAACAAGGAGAAGGCAACAAAGGTAAGGACAGCCATAGTCAAATGTTATATGCAAGACGAGGTAGAGGAAGGAACTCAAGAGGAGGCTCGAGAGGAAGAGGAAGAAGCTACAACAACACAAATTTTAGCCAACACAACTCGGAGGACAACAAGGACAACTCAAATGACAACACACATGGAAGAGGTCGAGGAAGAAATAGAGGAAGAGGTCGAGGTTCATACAATCCTCACAAAGGTATAACGAGTTATCATTGTGGTAAACTAGGACATTATGCAAATGATTGTTGGCAAAAGAATGGAAGGCTGAATGGAGGCAACCAAAGGAGCCAAAATAAATATGCTAGTACATCAAGTGAAGGAGACAAGCAAACCATGCTTGCCATGAAGCATGACTACAACAACTCGAGAAGCGATGACAAAAAATGGTTCATAGATTCAGGTTGCAGCAACCATATGACATGCCAAGGAGATTTATTCACAAAGCTACAAGCTCCAAGTGGAAAAGGATGTGTGGAGACTGGCGATGAAACTCAACACGTAAGTGAGCATGTTGGAGATATCAAGCTTGGAGATAGAAAGGTATTGGCTGATGTTCTTCATGTTCCTACTATTGCAAAGAATTTGATTTCAGTAGGACAAATGGTAGAGAAAGGATATCATGTTATCTTCAATGAAAAAGGCTGCTTTATAAAGAATCCAAAAGAAGGATTCAAGGTCATTGCTCAAGGAAGGAAAGAAGGTAGGATGTTCACTTTGGACATTCAACAACCACATGGAAAGGTGATGTATATTCAGTTTGGAAACAAGAGGATTGCTTAAATCAATTTGTGGCATAAAAGGTTTGGACATATCAACATTCCCAAGCTCAAGGACATGAGCAACCATGAAGTGGTAAGAGGTCTTCCAAGATTCAATGATGCTGGACTACATGAGTTTTGTGAAGCATGCCAACTAGGAAAGCAAACTCGAGAACCATTCAAGAAGAGCAACTATGTGGCAAGGAATGTCCTCGACTTGATACACACGGATGTATGAGGACCATCACAACAACCATCAGTGGCTGGTAATATATATTTTGTCACTTTTATCGATGATCATTCAAGAAAAGTATGGATGTTTTGCATAAAACAAAAATCAGATGTGTTCTCCATGTTCAAGAGATTTAAAGCACATGTAGAAAAGGAAAGAGGATGCTACATAAAGACCTTGAGGTCTGATGGAGGAGGAGAATATTTCGCCAAAGAATTTTCAGATTTTCTTTATGAAAATGGCATCAAGCGACAATTTACATGTAGGTACACACCTCAACAAAATGGAATAGCTGAAAGGAAAAATAGACATATCACAGAGATTGCAAGATGCATGCTCAACGAGATGAAGGTGCCACTAAACTATTGGGTTGAAGCAACTAGTACGGCCGTTTATTTGATGAACAAGTGCACAATGGTTGGAGTGCATAATCTAACTCCTGAGGAGGTTTATTCCGGTAAGAAACCGGACCTTACACATCTCAAAGTTTTTGGATGTGTGTGTTATGTTCACAGCCCTCAAGAACTCAGGATAAAGATGGAGGCAAAGTCCGAAAAATGTATTTTTATTGGATATTCATCGGAGCAAAAGGGATATAGGTGCTACAATCCGGTGACAAAGGAGCTAGGAGTCTCACGAGATGTGGTATTTGATGAACTAAGACCATGGTTTGGAGACAAAGGGAAAGAGAAGATTCTTGAAGAAGATTGCGAAGATGATGGAGGTGCTGTCCAAGAAGAATTTCAGCAAACAAGCACTCAAATGTCAGGTCCAGAAGCTTCTACATCACTTGGAGAAAGCTCAACATGGAAGGGGAGGCTAAGGAGTCATTCCTCATCACCAACATCAGCTTATGAAAGATCTAAAGCTAAAAGTGCTGCCCAAAATAGTGATTCAAATGCAAGTGAAGAAGAGTATGAAGAGGTGATCACACCAAAGGTAAAGTTGAACCGGTTGAAGAAGCAATGTTCAAAAGGAAATGAAAGGAGGTCTTCAAGAGCAAGGTATCCAATTGAAAGCCTGAGCTATGATAGTTTTATTGGAAAGCATTTTGCATATATGACATAGGGGGTCAAAGACAAAGAACCGCATGCATATGAAGAAGCATGTACACAAAAAGAATGGCAAGAAGCTATGCAAGAAGAGATAAAAGCTCTCAAGGACAATCACACATGGGAGCTAGTTTCAAAGGTTGAAGGTATGAAGATTGTTCCAAATAAATGGGTGTTTAAAATAAAGAGAAATGTTGATGGTTCTCTAGCTAGGCATAAAGCTAGACTAGTAGCAAAAGGATTCAAGCAAACTCATGGCATCGACTATGAAGAGACTTTCAGCCCGTTTGCAAAGATGGGAACAATTAGAACCTTGATTGGAGTGAGTGCAGCAAGGAGATGGCCATTGTACCAACTTGACATTAAAAAAAATGCTTTTCTCAATGATGAACTTCAAGAAGAGGTATACATGAGTCAACCGATTGGATTTCAAGATAGAAAGCATCCAGATTTTGTTTGTAGATTGAAGAAAGCTTTGTATGGGCTGAACCAAGCACCACATGCTTGGAATCAAAGATTGGTCGAGTACCTCACAAGGTGTGGGTATAGTCCAACTAATGCAGATCCCTCTCTCTACATGAAGAAAGAAGAAGGCAAGCAGGTATATATTTGCATATATGTTGATGATCTCATCATAACAGGAAGTAATGTTACAGGAATGCAAGAGATCAAAAGGAAACTTGGTAAGGAGTTTAAAATTTCATATCTTTGTGAGCTGAAATACTTTTTAGGCATTGAGATAGTCTACGGGAAAGATGACATTTACTTGATGCAAAGAAAGTACTTGTTGGATGTTCTTTTCAGATTTGGAATGAGTGAATGCAAACCACTCACTCAACTTATGGACACAAATGTGAAGCTATGCTCAAATGATGGAGAGAAGTCACATGATCTAACTACATACAGGAGTATTATAGGTTCATTGATCTATGCTACGATCACAAGACCAGATTTGTGTTATATTGTTGGAGTTCTTTCTCAATTTATGCAAGCTCCAACAAGTGAACATTTAAATTCAGCCAAACGAGTGCTAAGATATGTAAAGCACACCGTCAATCATGCATTGTTTTATAGATATGCTGAAGAATTGTAGGTAAAGGGCTTCAGTGATGCTGATTGGGCTGGTTCGAAGGAAGATAGAAGATCCACTTCAGGTTATGTGTTCATGATAGGTAGCAAACCTATCACATGGAGCTCAAAGAAGCAACCTACTGTTGCACTATCATCGACAGAAGCTGAATATAGAGGATTAGCCTTTGCAACTTATGAAGCTATGTGGATTAAGAAGCTCTTGGCTGATCTTGATGTGCACGTGGAGACCATTCCAATTTATGGTGACAACATGTCAAGCATTCACTTGACAAACAATCCAATGTTTCATGCACGGAGCAAGCACATAGAAGTGCATTATCATTATGTTCGAGAAAAAGTTTTGAGCAAGGATGTGGATATAAAGTTCATTAGAACTAATGACCAGGTTGCAGACATGCTTACAAAGTCCGTAGATGCTTCTAAGCTAAAGAGGTTCAAGAATGACATCAACTTGCAGGATATGGCTGAAGGTGCAAGCTCACATGTGAGCTTGAGGGGGAGTGTTAAAAATAAAGAAGTAAGCTCGTATATATTTTTGCAAAAAGGATTTTCTTCAAGTAGAAGGAAAATACAAAAATGAAAAATAGAAGCATTTACTTCAGCAAGTAGTGGAGGCCAAAAGAGAATCATTCAAAAGAGAATCAAATCCAAAAACTGAACTGTAAGAGGAGTGGTTGTCCAAGGAGTGGAGAAATGATGGAGAAGAGCTCTCAAACTCATCATGAGAGTTTTTGGTCACTTGGCTATAAAAGAGGTAAGGGAGGACACTCAAGGAGAGAGGAAGAATGCGTGGAAGCCCCCTTGTAGCTACTTCATTTGTTTTGAGTCATTTCGTTCAGTTCACTCTCATAGAGTATGTCCAGCCGCACACCCATTTCTGGGTAGTCTACTTGTGAGAGTCATATCTCTCAATATATGTATCCAATTTTAGTGTTTAAACATTCGTTGGAAAGTTATCTCGATTATTTTCTTTGGCTAAAAGAGTTTTATGAAATTCTTTATACTCTGTGAGTTGTTGTTCAATTTTTAGTGAAGTCCAGTTTTCAGCTTAACTGAGTGGACAGGTAGCCTGTTTTGTATCAACGAGTTGCCAACCCAAATCTACTCCAAACTGAGTGTTTGATGGCTCATTTTAAAGCTATAGGTCTCTAGTTTGAGTGACCAAGGTTTCAAGTTCATTGCATTTTTCAGTTGGTACCAGTTTTCATTTGAAGTTTCAGCTATTGGCAAGAGTCTTGATCTTGAGAAGGTCTTCTACACTTTCCGCTGCGAATAGGAGAGGAATTCTCCAACATATCATACGTTGTTTACCTTCTTTAATTTCCTTTCTTCTTTGTTCACTTGCTTTTGAAAAATTTCCCTATTCAAATTGAACCTTCCTTGGTTCTTCTCTCACCTATCTCCTTGTAATTCTTCTTCATGAATCATTTAAGTCTTGTTCATTGTCCTTGTTTTCTCTTCTCTTCAACATCTCCAATATGTGAATAAATAGAGAATTGATCAAAAGGTGAATTCCAAGCAGTCTTTTGAATGATATCATCTCTAGCTTTAATTACAGCTTCAATAGAATAATTTCTTCCTTCTCTAGATTGATCACTTTCAAGATTACTATCTACACACTCTAATTTTACTACAGAAGACCCTTTCTTTGATTCTAAAAGATTTTCATAAAGTTTTTGCATCCCTCCTTCTTCCCAATTAACAGCTAAAGGAAGATGTATCCTATAATCACACATCTTCTTGTCAATATCAATGACAAGTTTTTGTTCCTTAGCTTCCTTTAAAGCCTCAAAACTATAGGTGAGATGGTCAATGGAATCACACCAAACACATCTCCTAATGTTGAAAGTATGACACTCATTAAAGTTTCTTTGATTGTTCAGTAAAGGAATAGATGATGATACTATTGGAGTATTAGATGATGAAATAGGCTGAGGAAATTCAATAGGTTGAGTTTGCATAAAGGATTTATCCTGTGAATTTAGTTCATAGGCTACGTTTTGTAAGGGAGACAATTCCTTTGATATATTTGCATGCCTCTGCATCATATTATCTAATTTATTAAATAAGATTTAAAAGGTAAATCAGTTGGTACCTTTGATGTAGATGCTGATTGCTCAACCTTTCCAGCTATATGAGTCTCTCTAGATTCACGAGTAGAGGGGAAAGTTTGAGGAGATGGTTGGATATGCTCTAGAGATGAGCTTGTGTTGCACAAAACCTGCTCTACACCTTCCACGTTGACTCTAGGGATGCTTAGTAGAATCATTTGGCTTCACAATAGTGCATTTACAATCACTAGGTACTTTGGAACATCACTACCAAAAGCTTGCATCAAAATAGATAATTTGCATGTACTAGAAATGTGAAGAAACCTTCTACTTTGGGATTGCAAGTGCTCAATGTTTTGGTATGAATTGACTAGAGATCTTTTGCTTACATCTAACTCAAATGTATAGCTAAGTAACACAAGTTATGTCATGAACTTAGAGGCACTATACACTAAGCAATAAGTTTGACAACTCAAGGGGGGTCATCCCAACATTTCGCGAACAAGATGATGTGCAAACATTGTCGACTTCATCAATTCATATCTCAATATTGGCTGAACTAACAATAATGGAATTTTATAGGTATATATTAGACAGTTTTCTCAAACTATAGCAAGTTAACATGCATCAATTGGTTGGATACACATAGAGAAAGCAGTTTTGCAAAATCACTAAAATGAAGAAACTACAACAGAGGACAGTGGACATAAATGATCATGAAGAAATGCATCAATCAATATATGATAATGCACATATGATACATGGGAAGTGTAGTCGACTATTCATGCATACATTGAGCTCAACGTATGCTCAATGATGTAGCCTCAAGTCTCTCAGAAATGGCACACTATGCCTCGTGTCTAAATCACCTCTGTTTATACTCATCTTATGAGTTCGAAATTTGAATTTCCGTCGCCTAAAATTGTTCCTACACTTGAGGTTCTTAATTTATTTTATTCCTTCACCAAACACGTTGGGTCTTGACTCTCCTAACTCCATGACATTCCATACTTTTTTACCTTCTACATTTGTCCAAGGTAATTATGCCAAAATCACAAGCATGTGTTCACATGTAGTTCCTCATGTGAGATGAAGAAGAAGTTGTAGTCCTAAATATTTAACGAAGCACTTAGGCTTGCTAAATGTACCAAAAGCTCCCAATCAAGCCTAAGATGCTTGAGTCTTTAGTACTTCATAATTTCAAGCAAACCAATCATTGATTTGAACCTATTCAATTTGCTTCCATCCAATGCCTTTTTCATCATATTTGCACATTGTTGATGTATGGATACATATGAGAGTTGTATCTTCTTACTCATGATCTTTTCTCTGACATAATGGTATTGAAATTCAATATGTTTGGCCATAGCATGATAGACAAGATTAGCAACAAGATGCAATGAACTAATATTATCACCAAATATGTGTGGAGTAGAAGTATTCAATCCTAAATTGGAGTATAGGGTCCTGATCCACATAAAATCTTGAGTGGCATTTGCAATTCCTCTATATTTAGGTTTAGATGATGAGAGAACAATTGTAGGTTTCTTCTTTGATGACCAAGAAATCAATTTGGTTCCTATGTATGTGAGATAGCCTGATGTGCTTCTCCAATCATCTTTGGAACCTACCCAATCTAATCAAAAAATAGCTTGACATCTAAATCAGAGGTATAAGGGTAATATAAAACCTTCATTAATTGTGCCCTTCAAATACTTCAATATTCTTTTGGCTGCATCCATGTGAGGCTTCGTTGGTGTGTGCATAAATTGACTTAGCACACTAACTCCATAGCATATATCAACTCTAGTTATAGTAGCATAGTTCAAGCTTCCAACTAAGCTTTGGTACTAGTCACATCTTCAATCAACTCATCTTCATGAGCACTTAGCATCTAATTTACCTCCATGGATGGACCTGCAACCTTTGTATTTTCCATCTTGAATTTGGAGAGCATATCTCCAATGTACTTTCTCTAATTTAGGAACATACCTCTTTCTATATATACTACTTCTAAACCTAGGATGTAAGTGAGTAATCCAAGATCATTGATCTTGAACTCTTCTTTAATTTGAGCTTTGATCCTCTTTATTCCATCTGCATCATTACCTATAATAATTATATCATCCACATATGCACAGAGGTATATGACCTCTAAGATATTCATCTTTATGAAGAGTAAAGGATCTGCCTTGCCCACCATAAATCCTTTATCCTACAAGTAAATGACCAATCTAGGATTCCAAGCTCTAGGAGATTGCTTTAAGCCCTACAAAGCTTTTCTTAACCTGCATACATGTTCATGATATGATTTATCTTCAAAACGAGGAGGTTAAGCCATGTATACCTCCTCTCAAATCCAACCATTTAGAAAAGAAATTTTAACATCCATTTGATAGATGTTCCAATTCTTAGAAGATGCTACACTCATGAGTACTCTAACTGTGGGCATCTTTGCTAAAGGTGAGAGTTTCTCTTCATAATCTATACCTTGGGTTTGAGCAAACCCTTTAGCCACAAGCCTTACTTTATACATGTTAATTGAGCCATCGAAATTCTTCTTTACCTTGTGAATCCATCTTGAGCCAATGATCTTCATAGATTGTTTCTTGGGAACCAATTGCCAAGTTAGATTCTCTTGAAGAGCTTCTATCTCTTCTCCCATGGCATCTCTCCATTCTAGTTTCTTCTTCGCCTCTTGATATGTTTATGGTTCTTTAGAGTTTGTATCTTGAGCAATATAAATGGAATGCTTAGTGACTAAGGATGTGTCATAACCATACCTTTCTGGCTTCCTTTTCTCTCTAGTAGATCTCCTTATAGTTTCTTGAGATGATTCTACCACATCTCTCATCTCCTGCACTTTGGCTTTGTCTTTGTAGTTCCAAGAATTGATTTCTCTTCTTGGAGTCTTATGATCATCATCAGAATCACTTGAGTAATCATGTGTAGGCTCATTCCTCTTTGACAATGTTGGAAAGTCTTCCTCTAGGTCATAGGGAAGTTTGATTTTCTTGCAATCACCTTCAAACCAAGATGTTTTTCGTCAAAAACAACATTACTACCAACAATAAACCCTTTATTACCTAGATTATATAGCTTAGAACCTTTCTCACTAAGGTCATAGCCAATAAAGATACATTTATCTGCTTTTTGGTTCAATTTGCCTCTGATTTGTGAAGGTATGTGTGCATATGCTATGCACCGAAAGATCCTACAATGATCAAGACTAATTCATATTCCATTACATGCTTCATATGGTTTCATCCAATCTAATTCTTTTGATGGGATTCTATTGGTTAGATTGATGGCTATGGACAAAGCCTCTGCCCATAGGTAATTGGGCATTTTCTTCTCATTTAGCATTGACCTTACAACCTCCACTATTGTTCTATTCCTCTTTTTTGCCACTCCATTTTGCTCTAGAGTATATCTGGTTGTCATCTCTCTTTTGATTCCTCTTTCTTGGAGATAAGCATCAAAGTCATGGGAGAAATATCCTCCCCCTTCATCTGACCTTAGCCTCTTCAAAGTCTTTCCTCTTTGATTTTCTATTAATGCAAGATATTTCTTGAAATAAGAGACACTTCATCTTCATGCTTCATAAAGTATATTATTGTCCATCTACTACAATCATCAATGAAAGAAACATAATAACTAGATCCAAAGATAGATGGCTCCTTGCTTGGCCGCCATACATCTGTATGGACTAGCTCCAATAGGTCTCCATGAATATATCCCTTCTTGGTGAATGGTTTTCTATGAGACTTGCCAAATCTACAAGCAATGCATTAGTAAATCATGTGTTGCTTGGAGATATTTGGTAAGCCAAGTACACTCTAATCCCTATTGATATGCCTCAGATCCCTTTCACCTATAGGAGCTAACCTCTTGTGCCAATTCTGATAATGTTTGACTACCATAATTAAACATTAGATCTCAAATGGTCTACTTGACTTTTCTCCTCTTGATATCCTCTTGAATCCCTGATCTGGATCCTCAACAAATGCTCCATTCTTTGTGAATCTCACTTGCAATCCTCTCTCAATAATCAGACCAACACTTATGATATTTTTGGTTATAGTAGGCACATATAGTACCTTGCTCAATAGGTTCATGTTACCATATGAAGTCTTTACATTGCCTATCTTCTCCACTAGAGGCCTTGCGTCATCTCTTGTTTGTACTTCATGTCTATTCCTTGGATCCTCCAAGTATGAGAGTAGAGCTACATTCCCTGCTACATGATCTGAGCAACTTGAGTCAATATAGAATACATGTTGATATGTTTTACCTTGCTTCATGGTCATTTTCATCAGAAGTAATGAGTCTTCTTGATTTTGATCATCTCCATAGTTGTTGTAGTCTCTTCTTCATCTATATTCTCCTTGATAAGTATTGCTGTCGTATGAGTTGTTGTTGTAGCCATTATTATTATTGAATCTCCATCTTGAGATTCCATGGTTTCTTGGATTACCAAAACAATGCTCAATAATGTGATTAGTGAAGCCACATATGGCACATGGAAAGGAGATTTGAGATCTCCCCTTGCCTTGTGTTCCTCCTCTGCCTCTTTCTCTTGAACATCTACCTCTACTCGCAAAATTTTCTTGAGAGGTACTATCTTCATCATTAGATTTTTTACTCTTGCCTTTACGATCCTTATTCTTGTTCTTATCTATATATAGGGAAAAGGATTGATTAGCTTTTGAGTTTTCACCATTCCTTATAATCTTTGCCTCATGTGTGAACAATTGTCCCATGAGGATGTTGAAATCAGGAACCTGCATATCCATGTATAGGTCCATGGCTATGGTGAAAGCTTCCCATTTGTCATTAGCCTTATTGGGAGTAGCCAGAGGCATAGACGTCAAGGAAGTATGTGAAGACAGAGCACAAAGAAGTAGTGGGCAGCGAGTCGAATCACTTTTCAAACAAATCTGTTTTATAAATACTTTTCAAAAACTCCCAATAGTGATTTTCATCACTCTTGTACCATTTGTAACATACAAAAACCCCTTTTGTAATTTCTAGCTCCATTTTGTGCAAGCCGAAGAGTCCTCGAGCTTGAGGAGCTTAGGTAGAATGAGCCTACCAATTTTGGATATTTTTAGACATCGTTTACCCTTTCAAATAGCACATAGAACCTATTTTTTAACTATGCCAGTCACTAGATGTGAAACCGGTCAAAACTAGTCTAGAATCTATAAAAAGAGCTAGAGAGCTCATTTTTGAGGTTGGTGAGTTTGAGCTTAGAGGTATTTTGAGCTTGTAATTGAGATCTTGAGTAATAGAGTCTATTTTCCTACCTTCCATTGTGTCTTGCTTGTCTCTTGATTGTGTGTGTGTATGTGTGTGTGCATCTCTATGCTTCTCACCTTCACTCTCACTACATCTCACATTCACGATCTTCATATCACTCCTATCTCTTCTGTGGATTGACATTAAGCAAGTGGAGCTTCTTAATGTGGTTCTCACCATTGTGATAGAGCAACGCCAAATGCCAGGGATCGAGTCTACGACAAATGTGTGATGGTAAGAGTATAGCAAGAAGTGGCATTGGAAGGTAAAAATTTCAGTTTTTGTTGTTGTTTTTAATTAGTCTTTAGTGTTTTTCATCTCCTCTACACTCCTTCTTCACCACCGCATCATCTCCTTCCACTCCAAAAAAATAAAAAAATTCACCATATCCACCCATTCTCCTCATTTTCCCTCATTTGTGCATGCGAGAGAGAAAAAGAGATTTTGTGCTTGCATGTGCATGTGTTTTTTTGAGTTTTGTTGCAGATACAGAGCTCCAGAGCATCACGAAAGCTTCCAAAAGGTAAGAAAATCCATTTCTGGCAGAAATTGCCGACTGTGTCAAACCATGCGATGGTCTGGCCAACTTGGAATTTTTGGTAAGCGAGTCCACCACGGTGTAGAGGACACTTGCGCACATAGGAATCCAAGGTTGCATTTTGAAAATCATTGATTTGGTGGACCATCGCGATGGGCTCATGCCATCATGATTGTGTCACACCATCGCGATTGGCTCACGCCATCGCGATGGCTCGGCTGGACCATCGCGATGGCTCGGCTGGACCATCGCGATGGTCTCACACCATCACGATGGTTCACTTGAGCCATCGCAACGGTCTTTGACCATCACGACGGTCCCACCAACCCCATGCCATCACGATGATCCTACCACGTGTCAAGCCAGACATCTCACGACAATACCAAGTACACCATCGTGACACCTCGAAGTTGAACCATCGCGATTGGCTCAAGCCATCGTGCCCCGTGACCATCACGATGGGCTCATTCCATCGCAACGGTTGCGTTGATCGTTGATCAACGCCATTGCGATTGCTCGCCGATTAGACCATCACGACGGTTCACCTGAGACCATCGCAATGCTTCACTTTAGACCATCGCGGCGCCTCGCGCCTTCGGACCATTGCGATTGTACCACACCATCGCGACGGTTCATCTGAGCCATTGAGACGGTCCCAGACCATCACGATTGTCCCAGACCATCGCGATTGTCCACCCCAAACGCGAAAATTAGGGTTTCCCTTTTTGGGCTATTTTGAGGCCATTTTTTGAAAATTTTGGGTGATTATGCTCATAGGAGACCTCTTAGCTCATATTTGAAGAAAAAACCTATTTGCCAGTTTTCACCCCTGAGGGCCTAAACGCTCATATCTTTTTCATCTGAAGTCCTTTTTGGAGCTTTATAGCTCATTAGAAAGCTCTTTACGAGTACTACCTGATTCCAACCATTTTTTTCCAAAAAGAAGACACTGTTTTTTAGAGAAGATAGTTTGAGGTTGACCCATTAGTGGGGCTAGAAAAAAAAGGGGGCATTAAAAATTTGGGCAAAGGAAATAAAAAGACCTAAAAAGTGTCTATATTCAAGTGCTTGAGCATCAATTTAAAAAGTGGTCTAAACATTGGAATTTCACAGGTCTAGCAAGAGCTATCAAGGGCAATCAAAGCAAGGTAGTGAAGAACGCATGGCTTGGGAAGTACGACTTCTTGGGCATCAGAGCAACCAAGCAACTGACTTGAGGTTGGAAGAATACTCAACCCCCTCAGTCAATTCTTAGCTTAGGCTAAATGGTAGCATTGTGGATTAAAGAAGATAGGAACAATCAAGTTCAAGAGACTTAATCTTTCAAGTCCAAGACTAAAGCAAAGGTGTGCGATACAAAAACCTAAAGGAAAGAATTAAATTCTGATGGAACAAGAACTCAAAAGTACAACGGAAAGTCGATTCCTGATGCTTACAATAAGACAAGGCAAGAAATTGAAGGAATAGAAAAGAAACAAGCAACAAAGAACAAAGAACCATTGACCATCAGAAGAATCAAGAAGTAAATTCATGAACCTTAGATTGGGCAAGCATATAGGTAAGTCAAATCGACGAAGCCTTAGATCATCAGAAGCAAGTGTAGGAACCACTGCACGATCGTGGGCACAACAATTGAATAGTTACCGCTACGAGTTGAGCTCAGATACTACTGAGTCAAAAATGGCATTTAGCATAGAAAGACCAGAAGGAGGGTTGAACATAGCATATCTGGAAAGACCCAAAGGACCCTATAGAACTCAACTAGAATTTGTTCGAACCAACCGCTTAGGTGCTTGCATCTATGAGGATGGTTTACGAAGACAAGTGGTGCAAATGCACAACCGTGATCAACCCATTGGATTGGAACATCTAGTGGTGAAATTCGAGAGAGACGCATACATAGAAAAAGAAGGAACAATGTACATCATAAGTACTCAACCAAATACCAATGCGTTTGGTGTAATTCAGTTAGAGACGGAAGCTAGAGCCCAAGGAAAAGAGCTAGTAGGAGAAGAATCTAGGACACCTAGAGGGAAATCTGTACTGACAAGAGTGCTTATCCTAGATTGGATCCCTCAGGATAATAGAAGCATAGAATTGTTTGTGAACAAAGAAACTAACAAAGCATTTTGGAGATACACAATGGAACAACTTAGTGAGATAGGCTCCATCATGATCTATGAATTCAAAGACCCAGATACACCTGGAAAGGTTGTATACGTGGATGATACTTCAGAACGAGTATTTGTAGCACCAGATCATGCAAGAAATACCTACACATGGAGAGGTGAGCTAGTCTTCCCTCCATCTCGAACAAATGTAAACACGAGCCATCAGAGTGCTAGAACATCCTCAGCCCATGGCAATCAAAGAGAGAAGAACAAAGAAAGACCGGAAGTAAGTTTCGCTCATCCTATAGGGAGAGATAGAACAACCATGGACACCGATAGAGCAGAAAGACAAAGGGAACCTAGAATATGAGGTGGTAGAGATGATTTTCCTCTACCTAGACCACATGAGCACCCAAGGGTATTAAGACCCACTCAATTAGTAAAGTCAATGAAAAAATACTTTGATGGGAGAGGAGATCCCTATGACCATGTTGTGGACTTTAAGCAAGTGCTACGAGCAGATCAAGTAGAAGACATGTTCACGCAATACAACGCATTTGGACTAACATTAAAGAACACGGCTTTAACTTGGTTCCAACCATTGCAACAAAGGAAATTTAGAGATATCCATCACTTGTTAGAGTCATTCATCACAGAATTCTCTAAAGTGGAATCACTCATGATACGTCTTCGTTGATTCATAGTTTCAAACAAACCCCTCAGGAAATAGTTAGACTTGTAGGATGTAGGTTTAGACAATATGTGGAAAGATGTTTGATGCAAGAGTTACCCTCACAAGCCAAGCAAGTGTCATTGTTTTTAGATGGCCTCTTGACCTTTAAACTACACTCCTATGTGTACTTGAAGGAACCCAGAATGCTAGAGCAATGTGTAAGAATTTGTATAGACATTGAGGACAACCTTGGAGACGAGTTGGAACTCTTAAAGATCTATAAGGACTTAGATTGTTCATCTCTAGCATCCTCAAAACTGTCCAGCTTGATAGAAGACCTAGCAAAAAAAGTGGCCCAAAAACTAGGAGTTTCTAGTAAACAGATGCCAAGGTTAACAACAAACAAGCGTTGTTACACCTGTGGTGGTGATCATATGGCAAATGTGTGTCCCAATGAAACACAACCACAAGCCAACCCTAGTGGCCAATATTATACAATTGAGAAACGATACACAAATCACACGGATCAGGACTACCCATACAACAAATAAGTAGTACAACAGAACTACCCGCAAGCATACCTGCAACTAGGTAGGTATCAAGGTCAATATAATGCCCAGCCTCATTACTATAGGCCTCCTCAAAACTATCCTTATCAGACTCAAAAGAGACCTCAACCTATTTTAGTTCAACAGCCATCCCCACCAGCTAATGTCATCTCAGTAGAATATGTTGATGCAGAAGAGAACCTCAATAGGGCTTTAGTGCCTTCTTCACCCCTGATCAGAGAAAGTGACCCTATGTTGGAAGATGCATTTTTGGAAACCTTTTTTAAGAAAAATAATTGTAAAATGATGGAAATTTGTAGAAATATTTATGCAATTGTTGTAAAAATAAGGAAGAGTCTTCCTTATGTAGGATAGAATCTTATGTATTTTTTCTAGAATTTTTGGAAACTCCTAAATAGCATATTTTTAGAATAATAGAGGAAAGGACCAAAATCCAAGTGTGAAAAGGGACACTTGAAAATGTATATAAGTTAATTTCCTCTATTATGAGGGGGTTGGTTAATCATTTGTGTACATGCCATCCAAGTGAATAGAGAAGGAGTTTCTGCTGAAAATCGTGTTTCTCCTCTTCTATGTGGTTTCTTTGATTTGTGAGTCTAGATCTTGTGTATCCATGGAGATTTGTGAGTTTCTATTGTGTAAATCTGTAGAATGTGTATGAAGAGAGCTGAATACTGTTGTGTTGAGTGATGAGTTGATGAAAAATGGTGCTGGAGCTGAAAATCGTCTGTTTGCACAGAATCGCGATTGTCTCGTCTGTATGATCTAGGTGATATTTTTTTATTTTGACTTCATAATTGTGTTCTGCTGATAAAATAGCATGGAATAGACACCAAGATTCTAGAAAATGGTGTAGATTTGCTCAAGATAATCCAAACCCTAGAAATTTCCTCTTCATCTTCACTATTCTCAGAATTCCAGCCATTATTCTCTTATTTCTTGGATTCTATCATCTTGAAGGGGTTGTGGTCTCAAGAATACTTCCAAGATTGACAAAATAAAGATGTCTTGTTGATTCTTTATGCTAAATGATTGGAGAGGACAACTCCAGCTCTTCATGATCAAATGATGACAGCTGAAACTGAGGAGGTGTTTGTCAGAAAAGAGGTTGAATTGCTAGCTTAAGGAATTACAAGGACCCCCAGAGACCAGAACCACTGTGGTGGTGAAAACGAAGGTTCCAAAGAAGCCAGTAAAAAAAAGAAATTGACCAAGAAGGGAAAGGGTAAATCCATAGCTGAAACTGTTATCACCAAAGAGAGAGAGGAAGTAGTCATGGAAGAAACACAGAAGCCATCCTTGGTGGAAGAAGTATCAAGATCCACAAAACCAGAAAAAGGAGGACCTTCACACTTCTCATCTGATACTGATAGTGATATTGAGAGCTTTCTGTTAAAAAGTCTAAATTTGTCAATACCAAATACTCCCAATGTCATTATACAGACCTCTGAGAAACAAAAGATGCCTGAGGAATTAAAGAAGAAGTCTCAGGAGAAACCACTTCAGGAGCAGGCAGAAAAAGAGCTTAGTCTGGAAGATGAAAGAAGGATAATGAAGGGAAAGGCAGTAATGATAGAACAAGCAAGTGAAATAAGGGAAGAAGTTAGTTGTGGAATAGTGCATAATGGGATGAAATCTATATGGAAAAAACCCTCACAGACCTACTTTAAACTGGATGAGAGCATAGAAGAAATAGCTAAGAAGGCACAGGTGTACAGCTCAGTCATAGAACAAAAAGGCACAGAACAAGATCCACTACAGGAGGCAGAGGAAGTATGTGAGAAAGGTAATGTTCAAAAGGTTACAGGGAAAGTAGTGGAAGGATGTTGGAAGATGCATTTTTGGAAACCTTTTTTAAGGAAAATAATTGTAAAATGATGAAATTTTGTAGAAATATTTATGCAATTGTTGTAAAAATAAGGAAGAGTCTTCCTTATGTAGGATAGAATCTTATGTATTTTTTCTAGAATTTTTGGAAACTCCTAGATAGCATATTTTTAGAATAATAGAGGAAAGGACCAAAATCCAAGTGTGAAAAGGGACACTTGAAAATGTATATAAGCTAATTTCCTCTATTATGAGGGGGTTGGTTAATCATTTGTGTACATGCCATCCAAGTGAATAAGAGAAGGAGTTTCTGCTGAAAATCGTGTTTCTCCTCTTCTATGTGGTTTCTTTGATTTGTGAGTCTAGATCTTGTGTATCCATGGAGATTTGTGAGTTTCTATTGTGTAAATCTGTAGAATGTGTATGAAGAGAGCTGAATACTGTTGTGTTGAGTGATGAGTTGATGAAAAATGGTGTTGGAGCTGAAAATCGTCTGTTTGCACAGAATCGCGATTGTCTCGTCTGTATGATCTAGGTGATATTTTTTTATTTTGACTTCATAATTCTGTTCTGCTGATAAAATAGCATGGAATAGACACAAAGATTGTAGAAAATGGTGTAGATTTGCCCAAGATAATCCAAACCCTAGAAATTTCCTCTTCATCTTCACTATTCTTAGAATTCCAGCCATTATTCTCTTATTTCTTGGATTCTATCATCTTGAAGGGGCTGTGGTCTCAAGAATACTTCCAGGATTGACAAAATAAAGATGTCTTGTTGATTCTTTATGCTAAATGATTGGAGAGGACAACTCCAAAGATCAATAACAAACATTTTTTGGCGCTGTTGCCGGGGAGTAATTCAAAAGCTTCATTGAAGTTGGACCTTGCTGATCTTCTAATGGTGATGGTAACAAACACAAGGGAAAGGTAACACTTTTTAATCAAGAAATGTGAACGTGAAAAGGTAGATGTCTTTTGTTTGTCTGTAGGGAAAAGAAAGCAATAGATCATCTTTTAGAAATGGAAGTGCTGAAATTTTTGTAAATTGATAGTTGCTCATTACATTTTGGAAGTAAAAGTGCAGGTGTGTGGAAGATATAAGCCAAGAAAGCTGAACATGAGGTAACATGTGTCTATTCTTGCATTTTTAGAGTTCTTTTTGACCAAGTACTAGGCACCATGGTTGATCTTGGGAAGATAACATGGTTGCACTAAGGAAAAGTCAGTTAAAGTAGCTAGATGCAGGTATAAAAGATTCATGAGTCTATTCTTGCATTTTTAGAGTTCTTTTTGACCAAGTACTAGGCACCAATGCGGATCTTGGGAAGATAACATTGTTGCACTAAGGAAAAGTCAGTTACAGTAGCTAGATGCAAGTAGAAAAGATTCATTTGTTAACCAAATCTGAGCATAAATCTTGAGTTGAGCAGCATTTTGAAGAAAAATATGTGATTGAGTTTATCTTTGCAAAAAATGCTTGCACTTCATAGCACATTTTCTTTGGAAAAACTTTCTTATGAACTGTTGTGATAGCTGAGCCATAAGAAATCATAACCAATCAAAAAACATAGGATCAATAGATCACCAAAACAAGGAACCCTAAGTAAAGTGTTCACCTTTATTTTAGGGAAAAATACTTAAAAATCATAAAATCCATAAAAACAATCAAACAAATTTCTTTTCTTCTTAGGAAGTTATATTGGAGCTGTGTGGATGAGAGTGATAGGGACCAAGTAAGAGAAAAGCAAAAAATTTGTCAAAAATTAGCAAATTTGGAAAACACGATTTTCTGTACAACATCGCGATTTTCTGATTAATGATGGTGGTTGTGAGCTCAACTTGCAGGTGATTGTGGAATTGGAGGTAGTAAAGGATACTGAAGGGGAACAAGAGTAGAGAATACTCAAATTTTTATAAAATCAGAAGTTTAGAACAAACACGATTTTCTGCACAAAATCGCGATTTTCTGAGTAAGGTTGTGATTTTGGTCTAGAAGTACAAGAGTTTGGTGAATTACAAAGGAAAGAAGGTATTGAAAGAAAACAAGAAGAAAGAATACTCAAATTTGCACAAAATAAGATCTTCAGAAAAAACACGATTTTTTGCACAAAATCGCGATTTTCTATAAGGGAAAATTTTTGGAATTTCTAGCATATTTGGGTACTTTGAGAAAGAAAATTGCAAAAGATGTCATCAAGATTGGGTAAGTAAGGATTGGACAAGTGGAAGAGTGAAGAATTTTGAAAATCACACAAAATTGCGATTTTCTAGACACTATAAAAACCTAGAATTCAAAGAAAAATTCATTTGAGTGAGAGTGAGGGAGAGAGAGAGTGATCAAAATCGCGACTTCTTGCAATCAACTATCAATGGAGAAACTTTCACCGAAGCAAGCAAGGTAAGGAGTCCTAACATCATTCTTGAGTACATATTTTTGCATTTGAGTGATATAATAACACCAAAAATAGAAAATAATCAAAAATCACGGAATCGCGATCTTCTGATTTTTTGGGTTTTCTATAGGAAAAAAGTATTTTCTGATAAATTTCTTTCATTGCATGTTAAAAAATCAATAAGGCGATTCTATTAGGAGAAAGAGAAATCTGAAAATCAAAACTTGAAAAAATTCAAAAAATTGTTCAAAATCGCGATTCTGAAGTCAACACAAAATCGCAATTTTGAGCACTAAGAACAACATCGTGATTCCCAGAACACGATTTTCATCAGAAAATTGTGTTATTTACAATTGTGAGCAATCACGATTATCTGGGAACAAAATCGTGAAAAACACGATTTTGAGCATAGAGTCGTGAAAAACACGATTTTGAGCACAGAATCGTGAAAAACACGATTTTGAGCACAAAATCGTGAAAAACACGATTTTGTACGCAGAATCGTGAAAAACACGATTTTTGTACACAGAATCGTGAAAAACACGATTTTGAGCACAGAATCGTGAAAAACACGATTTTGTACACAGAATCGTGAAAAAACGCGATTTCGAGCACAAAATCGTGAGAAACACGATTCTGAGCACAAAATCGTGAAAAACACGATTTTAGTCATAAAATTGTGAAAAAACAATAGCCTAGTCACAAAGTCGTAAAAAACACGATTTTGAGCACAAAGTCGTGAAAAAACACGATTTTAAGCAGAAAATCGTGAGAAACACAATTTTGAGCACAAAATCATGAAAAACGCGATTTTGAGCACAAAATCATGAGAAACACGATTTTGTACACAGAATCGTGAAAAAATGCGATTTCGAGCACAAAATCGTGAGAAACACGATTTTGAGCACAAAATCGTGAAAAACACGATTTTAGTCATAAAATCGTGAAAAAAACAATAGCCTAGTCACAGAGTCGTAAAAAACACGATTTTGAGCACAAAGTCGTGAAAAAACACGATTTTGAGCACAAAATCGTGAGAAACACGATTTTTGAGCACAAAGTCGTGAAAAAACACGATTTTGAGCACAAAATCGTGAAAAACGCGATTTTGAGCACAAAATCGTGAGAAACACGATTTTGAGCACAAAATCGTGAAAAAACACGATTTTAGTCATAAAATCCTGAAAAAACACAACCCTAGTTAGAAAATTGTGAAAAACACAATTTTCAACAGAAAATAGAAAAAATAACTAGTTTGAACACAAAATCGTGAAAAACACGATTCTGAGTTCAAAATCGTGGAAAACACGATTTTAATCACAAAATCGTGAAAAACACTTTCTCAGGTAGAAAATCGTGGGAAACACGATTTTCAACAGAAATTGGTGAAAAATCACTAATTTGAACACAAAATCATGAAAAACACGATTTTGAGTTCAAAATCGTGAAAATTAGCTGAATGATCCTTAGGTCTGGGAACAAACTAAATTCACTTACCAAGCAAGACCTAGGAAGGAAGGAGGTAGAGTCAGGAGTAGGGGAAGCTCAAGAAAGAAATTTAGGGCAAGAAAACAACATGGAAAATTTAAATGAAATAAATAAGCCCATTGAAACTGGGGATTACAGAAACATCCTCAAGTACATGTATACAAATAGGTTTGGCACCTATGTATATCAGGATGGGATGCATAAGTTTCTCATTAGATTGAGAAACTTAGAAGTTCCCTTAAACATAACACCTGTAGCCCAGTTCAAAGATGGTAGGTATGAGGATAGGCAAGGGTGTGTGTACATCTTCTCCCGAGACCCAGAAATTCAAATGACTTAGGACAATGTGCTGACAAAGGACCTTGGGAACATAACATGGGACAACCAGATTTACCTAGACCACATGAAAACTACACTAATACTGAGCAACAACATGGGAGAAGGACACATGCTTCACCAAATCCCTTTGACAAAGAACCAGAAGGATATAATGAATTTCCACTCAGAAGGAGACACCATTGGCAACCTCAGGGTAGAATGCTTAGACCCTATCAAGTAGCTAAATGTATGAAAAATCAATATGAAGGATATTCAGATCCCCATGCTCATGCTGCAGAGTTTAGGCAATTAATTAGAGCGGAGGAGGTGGAAGATTACAAAGTTCAATTTGAGGCATTTGGTCTAACCCTAACTGGACCAGCATTATCATGGTTCATCCCTTTAAGAAAAAAAATGTACCTAGATATTGAATCCTTCCTAGAGGCCTTTATTGGAGAATTCTCAAAGACTGGGATAAAACATAGCACAGCCACTTTGATACATAGTTTTAAGCAACAAAAAGATGAAAATGTCAGAGAGGCAGCCAGGAGATTTAAGCAATATATTGATAGATGCCCTAAAGAGGAAGTCCCTTCCATGGCTAGACAGGTATCCTTATTCATAGAAGGGTTGAGAAGTGCTCAATTAAGAACCCTAGTATACTACAGGAGATGCCCTGATCTAGGAGCTTGTGTGAAAGAAGCAATAGATTTGGAGGACAATAGAGGCCAAGATTTGTTAGCATTTGATCAACCCAGATCATATGAAGACAAAATTCCTCCAGCAGAAGAGTTGGCTCAGGCCATTGCTAAGGCCCTAGAGGTAAGTACTAAAACCAATTTGATAAACTCCAGGATAAATACAAAAAAAAAATGCTACAATTGTGGAGAAAGTCATCTGATACAACATTGCCCATATCAAAAATCTCCACATTTGCAAGACAGAAAGACACTCAAATACTGTACACTAGAGAGGAAATGGACCAACCATACCAGGGAGGAATGCTTCTATAATAAACAACCCATAAAGGAGAGAGACTATGGGAGCCAAAGAGAATCAGTGTATAGTGAGCAACCAAGACCTGTGCTAGGGCAACAACCTCCTATACCAACAAATGTAGTGCCAATCAAATACGCACCAGTAGAGGAGGGAAATTCAAGAACAAAGTCACCATACAAAGAAGATTATCAATGGAATGAGGGATTTCAAGAAGAATGGGAAGGTTATGAATCAAGAGAGCCAGAATTACAAGCCTTAGACTTGGGAAATGGAAGAATTGAGATGGACACTGCCACTTTCATGTATATAACCAATAATTACATGTCCAATCAAAAACCTCAATTTAAAAGAGGACCAAAGATAACTTGTTATAGGTGTGGGGGAGATCATTTTATTAGAGATTGTCCACAACCTCCTACATTAAGAATAGAAGGAGCATATTGCAAGGATTGTGGTAGGGAGCATTTGATAAAGGATTGCCCAAAAAATCCCCAAAAACAACAAAACACATCTAATAACATACCACTAAAAGCAGTCAGTATCATGGAACAGGAAGAATTGAGTGACATTGAGTTAGTGGATGTAAATGCTGTAACAAGGTCACAAACAAAACAACAAAGAACAACTAAGGAACAAAATGAAGAATCAAACTCAAAGGTGAAGAAAAATAGACAAAAAGGGAAATGGGAGAGGAAGCAAAAAATGAGTAAAAATATGGAAGAAGAAAATAGGGAACAATCAAACAATACTTCTTCTTCAAAGACATAGACCTAGTTGAAAATAGGAAATTCAAAAAGTCTAGACACTCTGATAAAAGCATACAAAGGAAGAATTCAAGAGGGACCAAGCCCTGCTCATCATACAATGGCTTATCCTATGCCAGACTTAGAACATGAAAGAATGCAGAAGTGTAAACAGATCATTCGCGAAGTACAACTCAAAATGGGGGAGACAAGAGGAAAGAGTATCAAGGAAGAAAACCCACAAGTAACACTCCAAGTGAATGTAGACAAAAGATGCACAATTCTGTATCACACCACATGGGAAGATTTAATAAAACAAAATCCTCACCTACAGAACCAAGTGAAAAAATGGGAAACAACACCAGAAAATCTTCACCCACAACTACAGGAAATGGAGGAGTTGTGGTATATTCCCATTGATAAGATAGGAGGATATTGTGAGGGAGAAGAGGGAAACTCAACTTTAAAAATACAATTTGGTAAAAACCAGGCCAAAGCTATTTTGGATAGTGGATCAGGAGTGGCCATCATGACTAAACAAACTTGGGAGAAATGGGGAAAAAGTGAATTATTACCCACAAAAATGAGATTGCAACTTGCAGATGGACACATTGAAAAACCCCTAGGGATATGGGAAAAAGTGATTGTGGACATATGTGGGATAGAGATAGAACATACCTTTGCTATAGTTGAATTCCCACAATCTACTTCATATGAAATTATCCTAGGAAGACCATTCATGAGACAAATGCAAATTGTACAAGATTGGGGTAATAATTGCTTATACCTACAGAGCAAAGGAAGAATAACCAAGGTAAATCTAAGAAATGGGCACTACTGTTACATACCCCCTCAAGAATGGTATAAAATTCATCAGAATCAAGAGTTGAGTGAGGAATCAGAAATGGAGGATCAGGATGAAGCTGAATCATCTGTATGGAGGTGCAATATGATAAGAAATCTGAACAATAGGAAAAGGAGATTAAGAAGAGAGGATTGTGTGGAAGAAAGAGGGCTACAAGATGAGAATTATGTACCTCAACAATTCAAGGATGAGGAATTTGAGCCCTATGGGTGGAATCAAATTTTGGCTACCATGGATCTAGCCAGTGATGAATATGTAGGAGTGGAATTTCAAAATGAAGAAGGATATGATATTTTTCACATTGGAATACAAATGATAAAGGTATCTAGAACAGAAGAGGACATAGAAGAAGAAATAATATTACAAAAAGGAAAGACACAATTTTTGGAGGAAGTAAAAGCTGAAGATGCTATTAAGGATAAGATTTCAGGTAAGTACAAGAAAAAAAAAACACAAAGAAACAGAAGAAAATCAAGAAAATGAGAAGAAGAAAAAGGAAATGAACAAAGACCAACAATTTGATGTACTAGAAAATTTCAAGACTTATGAAGTGGAAAATAGATTACTTCTCAAAAGGAAACCAAAGAGGGAAAAGAAGAAAGGGGAGGCTTATGATAATGAGGAAGAAACTAAGAAGATCATGATCACTCAGGAGGAGGGGGAAGAAAGACACATTGTAGTGGCTGATGACATGACAACTCAAGAAGAAGAGGCACTAAGAAACTTGGCAAGAAAATATAGGGATGTATTTGCTTATAGCTACAAAGATTTGAAAGGTATTGATCCTAAAATCTGTGAGCATAAGATTCTTATGACACCTGAAGCAAAACCTAGTAAACAGAGACATTACACATTTAATGATAAATACTCTGCTAAGATAAAGGAAGAAATCGACAAGCTATTAGCTGCCAATTTCATCTATGAAATAGAGTATACAGAATGGATATCTCCTATAGTTGTGGTACCAAAAAAGAATGGGAAACTTAGGGTATGCATTAACTTGAAAAAGGTAAATGCAGCAACTATAAGGGATAATTATCCATTGCCTATAACAGATCATCTTCTAGAAAGAGTTGCTGGGAAGGAGGTTTATAGTTTTTTAGATGGCTTTTTAGGATACAACCAGGTCCCTATAGCATTGGAAGACCAACATAAAACTGCCTTCTCCACAGAATGGGGAATCTATGCCTTTAGGGTTATGCCCTTTGGGTTAACCAATGCTCCAGCAACTTTTCAGAGATTGATGTGTCATGTATTCAAAGAGTTTTTGAGAAAAGTAATAGAAATCTATGTAGATGATCTTTGTACTTTTTCATTAAAAAGACAAGATCACTTGCAGGACTTAGAAAATATATTCAGGAAATGCAGAACCTACAGAGTATGCTTAAATCCAGAGAAATGTGTATTCTTTGTGAGACAAGGAAGAATGCTGGGTCATATAGTCTCTAAAAATGGAATTTCAACTGATGAGAAGAAAATAAAGGCCATAATAGAGCTTTCAAGACCAACAAGTGTAAAAGAACTTTAAACTTTTATGGGACATTGTGGGTACTATAGGAAATTTGTACACAAATTTGCTCACATAGCAAAACCCTTATATGCCCTAATTACAAAGTTTGAGTGGACCGAGGAGTGTGACCAAGCCTTTGAAACTCTAAAAACTTGTTTGGTAATAGCCCCAATTCTGAAAACACCTCAATGGGACAAAATTTTTCATGTCCATGTGGATGCTTCCAAATATGCTTTGGGATGTGTGTTAGCACAACCAATAGAAGGAAGCAAGTTAGATTTTCCAGTGGCCTATGCTAGTAGACAATTGAATCTAGCAGAGAAAAATTACACAACCACTGAAAGAGAGGGATTGGGCATGGTATTTGCTGTAAAAAAATACAGACATTACCTTTTGGCCAACAAGTTTAAGTTCTTTGTAGACCATCAAGCTTTGTTATATTTGGTAAATAAACCTTGTCACACGGGGAGAATAGTCAGATGGTTTTTATTGCTAATGGAGTTTGAGTTTGAAGTAGTGGTCAGACAAGGGAAAACACACTTGAGGGCAGATCATTTATCTCGAATACAGTCTGAAGAACCCAGTTCACCTTTAGATGACAATCTGCCAGACACTTATCTCTTTAAGGTAGAAAGTGTTCCTGAGTGGGCCATGACTTTAGTACCATTATTAACCATGGGACCTTGTAGAACAATTGGGAATAATGCACACCTAGTTTTGCAAAGCAGGAACTTCATGTTACTAGCTGGGCATTTATACCATCTCAACCACACTGGCATATTAGAATATTGCACTCTTGAGGAGGAGCAACAAGAATACCTGAGGAGAGCTCATCATTGGAACCCTTGCACTCATGCTTCTAGGGTAGTCACCCTAAGTAATCTCAATAGGATGGGGGTACATTGGCCTAATAAAATTCAAGATGTATCGAAATACATTGCCAATTGCAAGAAGTGCCAAGCATTACAAGACTCAGAATTCATAACTCTATATTGGTTCCAGAAAAATCCAGATTGGAGTGAGAATATCATTGGAGAATTGAGAAGGAAGGAGAAAAGAAAACAAGTGAAAACTGGTACAGAATCAAAAAACTTACAAGTAATCTCTGAGGAATATCAATTGATAGGGGAACAGTTGTATAAGAGAGGAATGGATGGATACCTAAGAATTTGTGTTCCTGAGAATAAATATCTGGAAATGTTGGAAATGGCACACTCTGGAGTGGCAGGAGGACACTTCTCAAGTGACAGAACTGCCAAACTCATTTTATATTCTGGCTCTTGGTGGCCAACGCTATTTCTTGATGCAAGAACTTATGTAAAAAAATGTGATATCTGTCAAAGGGTAAGTCAACCAAACAGAAGAAATGACATGCCATTGGTTCCATTAATTTCAGCCAGAGCCTTTAGTAAATGGGGATTGGATTTCATTGGACCTATACATCCTCCAGTAAAACAATCCCATGCTGAATACATCATAGTGGCTACAGACTACCTGACAAAGTGGGCTGAGGCCAAAGCCACAAAGAGAAATGATGCTAATACTACTGCCAGATTCCTATATGAAAACATTATCACTAGATTTGGACTTCCAATTGAACTAGTAAGTGATAGGGGGACCCATTTTATAAACCAGATCATAGAAAACATCACTGAATATTTCTTGATCAGTCATAGAAAATCAGCCCCATATCACCCACAAGCCAATGGGCTAGCAGAAAGTACTAATAAAGTACTTTGTACTGTACTATCAAAATTAGTAAACACAAACAGAAATGATTGGGATCTACAACTTAATCATGTCCTATGGGCTTATAGAGTGGCTTACAAAACAGCAATAGGGAACACACCATTCAATCTAGTATATGGACAAAATGCAATTTTACCTATGGAATTCCTTATTCCAACATTAAAAGTAGGAAGTCACTATAATTGGACTGGACATGAACTATCAGAAAGAGTGATAGAATTGGAAAAGTTGGGAACATCTAGACTCCAGGCCATTATGAGTTTATATGTGGACAAGAAAAGACAAAAAGCTTATCATGATGTTCACATAAAAGAGAAAGATCTACAGGTAGGAGATCTAGTGCTGGCTTACACAGTCAGAGAACATCAGAAAAAGTTCTAGAAAAAAGGACATGGACCATATATTATACATCAAATAAGCAACAGTGGAGCCATTCAACTAGCTAACATGGACGGAGAAATCATGCCAAACTTTATAAGTGGATGTAGAGTTAAGAGGTATGATTGTCCATTAACTGTTGATGTATGGAGAAGGTTGCAACAAGCCCAAAACAGGAAAAGAGAAGAGGAAGACATTAGAAAAGAAGCTCAACAGGAAGCTATGGAAAGGATAAGAAAAATCAATGAGCTTAGGGAAGTCTGTCTGTGTGAATCTCCTCTCAAACCAAAGGAACATGTCCCTGTGATGATAATGGATTTTCAAAATGAAAACATTAGGGTTTTGATAGATTCTAGAGCACAAGTAAATCTGATTAGTTCAGCCCTGGTAAGTAAATTCAACATAAAAAGGAAAGAAAGTAGAACCCTAATCAAAACTTTGGAAGGTCAAGTAGTACAGAGCATGTCTTCCCTGACTATTGAAGTAAAGTTTAATGAAGAATATATGACAATAGACTGTGAAGAATGGCCAGATAATTTGATGACTTAAAAAGTAATTTTAGGTCAACCATGGCTTCAACAAGGTAAAGTGATCTTGGATTTTGAAAAAATGAAGCTTAAATTGAACATAAATGACAAAAGGTTTTTAATATATCTATTGAGCAATGAAAAACAGGAAATTCAATCAGATGTGCATGATATACACTTGGAAGGATTCACTTTTGCACTTGAGGATACACAGACATTACCAATACAAATGCTAAATAATCAAGCTTCATATGATCCAAATCAGCAAAGGATTGGAGGAACAAAGAAGGGTGGTGAGATAAGAAGAAGATGGAAATCATGGCAAGGTTCAAAGAATCAAAGCAATAGAGCAAAAAGCACATGGAATCAAAGTCTACAGCAGGTCTACTCATTAAAACAGGAATCAAGGACAAAATGGATATGGAGACCAAAAGCTCCTACAAAATACTTATCCAAAGGGAATGATTGGTTGCTGGGAACCAGACCAATTGGAGTCAAGAAGTATTGGGTTAAAAAATCAGAATTGTTCCAGTGGAAGAAAGAACATCCGGATTTGAACTATATCTAGAAAATCATAGAAATTATGAAAAATACATATTAGACCTGATTTTCTTTTCTAAAAAGAGAATTAGGAGGGGAAGAAAAGAAAGAAAAAATTATTATGAAAAAAAATGAAAATGAAAAAAGAAAAGAAATGGAAAAAGTATTTGATAAAAAAAATAAAAAAAATCATCATTGCTAAAAAAAAAGAAGAGAGAAAAAAAAAATCTGTTGAAAAAAAGAGAATGAGAAATTGTGAAAAGTTGTTTACTTTCTATTTTTTTTTTTTACAAAAATCATATGTCACAAAGTAAGATCTAGGGAGAAGAATAGTAGAGATCTATTTATTTTTTATGTTTGTATTTCTTGTTAGTTAGTTCTTTAGTTATTTTTTTGTTAATTTTTTGTTTTCTATCATTTGATACATGATTTATCTTTTCAAAAGAATGGTTAGGAAAAGGGACTGCACTAGACATCTTGCTACACTTGTGATGATCACTTGTTGAGTCTTTTCTGGAGAAATGAAGTTTATTTTGGATTTCTCATTCTTATGACATGACTTCTGAAAATGAATTCCTACATACTACTCTTTGATTTCTTGCAACTTATGTGGGTAGAGTTTTTCTTTATTTTAGTTTCCTCAGAAAATGGTGAACACTAAGGAGCTGCCAATTCATGACTTCAAGGCAGAATCAGTTGTGCTATCAAGAGGCCATTGGTTTCTGGATAGTGAAGCTGTGGAGGAACAGGTGGACTTAGAGTCAGAGGAAGAATCAGAAATTCCAGAAGCTGAGAAAGTGGTGAAGGAACTTAAGGAGACCCTAAACATAATTGGCCAGCATATATTCACGGTGGGGGTAGGAGGATACAAGTATACAATGTTGTGTCAGGAATTCTACAGATTCCAAAGAGTGGCAGTCAACATGAAAAGATGGAAGGCAGTAGGGCTGCACAGAACATTGGAAGAGCCTTTCTTTTTCATTGACTTTGAGAGAGTATCACAGGTAATGAACAGTTTGACAGAAATAGGAAGAGGGAATGATGCCTATTTCAGATGCAAAGTCAAAAACAAGGATAATCAGGAAATAGGTGTCACTATCAAGGCAGAACACATCAGAGCAGCACTGCAATTCTACACAATGGGAACCAAACTTGACCCAAGTTTTGTCGAAAAGAATAAGGAGACTTACACAGGATATGCAAAATTCACTGATTTCAAAGGAAGGGAGAATGAGGAATATGCTGTAAGGATGTTCTTACAGTACTTTTGTTTTCCAAAATTACCAAGATATACAATGCCTCATAAGTAAGTCACATTATTGATGTTCAATAACAAAGATAGAACCAAACCTTTTGGAGTTATGGATGTCTCACCATACATACATGAACAACTGAAAGAAGCAGCAAAGCACTGGGAGCAGAAAAAGTTCATGAATGGAGCTCAGTTCTTAACAAGAATCATTTATCATGTTCTTGGGATGGAAGATCGACTGAAATTGGCTCCAAAGGCACAGTATTTCAGAAGCCTTATGGCTGGAATCAAGAGTCCTCCAAGGAAATTGACTGAAAGGGAAACAGAAGGACAAACCCGCATGAGGGGAACAGGTATGAAAAGGAAAATGATATCTGAAGAAGTAATTCCTGTAAAGAAAAGAAGGTTGGACCCAAGGAAGGTGGAACTAGAAATGGAGGAAGCCACAAAAGAGGAACATGAGGAGGCACAGAAACAGGTTCAAGCCTCTAGTGAACCACATCCACCCCAAACAAGCAAAGAGCAACTATACACCTATCCAACCCAAGGGAATAACAAGAGAGCTATGTATGAAGCACAATACCAGAAAATGTTGGAAGACTACTCATGCAAAGCTACAAACTGGATTCAGGAGGAGGTGGAGCATTATGAAGCTCTTCATGATCAAATGATGATAGCTGAAACTGAGGAGGTGTTTGTCAAAAAAGAGGTTGCATTGCTAGCTTATTTTAAGGAATTACAAGGACCCCCAGAGACCAGAACCACTGTGGTGGTGAAAAAGAAGGTTCCAAAGAAGCCAGTAAAAAAAAAGAAATTGACCAAGAAGGGAAAGGGTAAATCCATAGCTGAAACTGTTATCACCAAAGAGAGAGAGGAAGTAGTCATGGAAGAAACACAGAAGCCATCCTTGGTGGAAGAAGTATCAAGACCCACAGAACCAGAAAAAGGAGGACCTTCACACTTCTCATCTGATACTAACAGTGATATTGAGAGCTTTCTGTTAAAAAGTCTAAATTTGTCAATACCAAATACTCCCAATGTCATTATACAGACCTCTGAGAAACAAAAGACGCCCGAGGAATTAAAGAAGAAGTCTCAGGAGAAACCACTTCAGGAGCAGGCAGAAAAAGAGCTTAGTCTGGAAGATGAAAGAAGGATAGTGAAGGGAAAGGCAGTAATGATAGAACAAGCAAGTGAAATAAGGGAAGAAGTTAGTTGTGGAATAGTGCATAATGGGATGAAATCTATATGGACAAAACCCTCACAGACCTACTTTAAACTGGATGAGAGCATAGAAGAAATAGCTAAGAAGGCACACGTGTACAGCACAGTCATAGAACAAAAAGGCACAGAACAAGATCCACTACAGGAGGCAGAGGAAGTATGTGAGAAAGGTAATGTTCAAAAGGTTACAGGGAAAGTAGTGGAAAAAGAAATCATTCAGAGTATAAAGGATGTGCTGCATGATTTGAAGAATAATGAGGAATTCACATCCAATGAGGATCAAGAACAAGAGGTAGCAATGGACATCATGGACATTGATGAACAGGAAGAAGGATACAAAGAAGATAGAGGCAATGATCAGGTCAAAAGTTTAGAATTAGCCGAAACAATTTTAGCACAGGAAAAGGAGAGACAGGAAGAACAAGTAGGTGAATGTCAGGGAAATTTTGGTGAAGAAACTGAATACAATTTGTTCCAGGAAACTCTAAGCCAGGAAAAGGAGATGCAAACAAAGGAAGGATATCTTTCTGAAGAAACTCAACAGGTGTTGGAGAAAGAAAAGGTACAAGAAATAAAGCTGATCTCAGATGTTTTGGAGCAAAAGAGTTCAAGTGTTCAAGAAGACATGGCAGATTTAGAAACATTGGACACTCATCCAAGCCATGAAGAAAACAAGGCCAAACTTATAGAATATGAAGGAGAAGAGGAGGAGGAGAGTGAATGCAAAGAGGACAAACAGCTAGAAACCAAACAAATAGTGATGGAAGGAGGACTGGAAAGAATACCAAAGAGTATTAGATCAACATGTCAACTCATTATGAATAATATTGAACAGTTCAGACCCTCAAGCCGAAATATGATCATTTCAGGGATGGTAGCAGAGTCAGAATTTGAAAAAGGCAGTATGGTTATTAGAGAGCATAAAAGGGAAAAGGAGCATATGGCAGAGCAACTAAGGAAGGTGCAATAGAAGAATGAGGAGTTTTCTAATAAAATAATTGCTTTGGAAGAGCTGGAAGTACAGAAGCAAAACAAGATTCAATACTTGGAAGAGAAGAGTATGCAACTAACAGAGCAAAACGATAAATTGGAAAAAGAATTGAGAAAGATTGAGGGGAGATATAGAACTCTGCAAACTTCCTATCAAATTTTGACTAAAGCTAATGAAGAAATCAATAAGCTACTATTGGAGGAAGGAGAATTGAAGGAGGAAAGTCAGACAGCCCAGTTGACAGAGGAGGAAAAAGAAGGATTACATAAAGAGATTCAGCGATTACAAGGAGAATTGAAAGAAGCCAAAGAATTAGAAAAGCAGGCTAGTACACATGCTGCTACGTCTATGAGAGGGTATAATAAGCTATACTTGGATGTGGAAAAGGAAAGAGGTGAGTGGCAGACAAAGAGAGAAAAGGAACGGAATGAGTGGAAAAAAGAAAGGGAATTATGGGCACAACAGAATGGGAGTCTGATGTTGACTATAGAAGAATTGCAGAAGAAATTGAATAAGCCACAAATCCAGGAAGAGACACATGTGGAAACCACACATGCAGAAGAATATGGGGTAGACAATATTGCGGGAATACAAATGACAATGAACCAGCAGACAAAAGGTCAGAAGAAGAATATTCAGAGGATTTTGTGAAGAAATTGCTGACAAGTAGAGATTCTAGAATGGAGTTCATCAAAAAGATGCATGATGAGTACGAAGAGCAAATTTTCACATTCGCATTGAATAAGGGAAGTCCAGATCAGCATCACTGGGCAACAGATGGATTGGGGATACCATTTTGTATGATTTTGGAGAGTATAAAGAACTACCAGATGGCCAGAGTTGGGCTACCTCCAAACAAATACTTTGAGTATGAAGAGGACATCAATGTCACTAAAGAACTATTTGAGAGAGCCAACCCTAAGTGGAGAAATAAATGGTTGGATGCCAACAAAGAATGTAGGAAAATCTGGAAAGAGGTACCTCTTCATTTAAAGATCAATCCAGCCTATTGTCCAGTGGCACGAAGAAGAGAATGGACAACTTTTTGGGATAGAAGAAGAGAAGGTCAAATTCCACCAAAGTGGATGAATTTCCCGAAAGTAGTAGGTCCAAAGGCAGGCACATGGCCTACCAAGAGTTATATGGTGAATATTGCTGAGTCGGTAATAACTACATACAAAGATGTCAATGACCCTGCTTGCATACTACTTGTAAGAATAATGAGACTAATTTTGTCTTGTATAGAAACTTATACTGACACAGATATTAGAACCTTGAATTATATCAGCTTTAATTCTCCAACAGATGCCTTATTATTTGATTTGAGTGAAACACCTGACAGAATCTGTTTAATGGCCTATTACAACATAATTATATTTTTGGGTAGTCACTACTTACAGATTTTTGAGGATGCCTTTGATCCAGACTTACTGCATATGAAGCTACTTATATAGAGTACTTGAAGAAGGATGTCATAGATAAACCCGAAGCTGCAGTACAGTGGAGAAAGGTGTTATTCGAGATGGTCAACAATCTAAATATAACAGAAAGAAAAAGTCATGATTTGCTGTCACAAGTATATCAAAGAAAGAAGAAATGAAGAAAAGTGATCAGTGTAGAGGAGCAGGAAAATCTTTCCTCAAGAGCCGAAAGGCTTAGGAGGGGAAGGATGTTGGAAGATGCATTTTTGGAAACCTTTTTTAAGGAAAATAATTGTAAAATGATGGAAATTTGTAGAAAGATTTATGCAATTGTTGTAAAAATAAGAAAGAGTCTTCCTTATGTAGGATAGAATTTTATGTATTTTTTCTAGAATTTTTGGAAACTCCTAGATAGCATATTTTTAGAATAATAGAGGAAAGGACCAAAATCCAAGTGTGAAAAGGGACACTTGAAAATGTATATAAGCTAATTTCCTCTATTATGAGGGGGTTGGTTAATCATTTGTGTACATGCCATCCAAGTGAATAGAGAAGGAGTTTCTACTGAAAATCGTGTTTCTCCTCTTCTATGTGGTTTCTTTGATTTGTGAGTCTAGATCTTGTGTATCCATGGAGATTTGTGAGTTTCTATTGTGTAAATCTGTAGAATGTGTATGAAGAGAGCTGAATACTGTTGTGTTGAGTGATGAGTTGATGAAAAATGGTGCTGGAGCTGAAAATTGTCTGTTTGCACAGAATCACGATTGTCTCGTCTGTATGATCTAGGTGATATGTTTTTATTTTGACTTCATAATTCTGTTATGCTGATAAAATAGAATGGAATAGACACCAAGATTGTAGAAAATGGTGTAGATTTGCTCAAGATAATCCAAACCCTAGAAATTTCCTCTTCATCTTCACTATTCTCAGAATTCCAACCATTATTCTCTTATTTCTTGGATTCTATCATCTTGAAGGGGCTGTGGTCTCAAGAATACTTCCAGGGTTGACAAAATAAAGATGTCTTGTTGATTCTTTATGCTAAATGATTGGAGAGGACAACTCCAAAGATCAATAACAAACACCCTAACTCCAATAGTTTTGACTCTAGTCATGTAGATAGTCCACCCGCATATTACACGGAGTCACGAGAACATGTGGAGACATATTAGTATGATAGTCCACCATTGGAACCCAGTTGGGAACCTGATTATGCTAATGTGATGTACACAAGTCCTAACCTACGACCCCAGTTGAGAGAGCAAAGACCATAGGGCCCTAGAGGACCATGCTTTAGGTTCCAAGGTGATCATTTCATAAGTGATTGTCCACATCCTCCGATAGCAGGACAGTAACAATACTATAACATCCAAAGCTTTTGTGCCGATTGTGGTAAAGAGCATATCATAAAAGATTGTCCTAAGAACCCTGCGAATGCTTCAAAAGTGACACCGATCAACATGATAGGTATTGTACATAACGCAGATGGATTGAACCCTACATACGTGCCTATCCAAGCTATAACAAGAGCCCAGGCACTCTTACAAAATCAACAGCTTAATCAGGAGAAAATAGCTAAAACTAGTGAAGTTGGAGAGTCTAGTAATAAAAAGACCAAATCTTGGAAAGATTCTAGAGAAAGAATTAAGAGAAAATGGAGTAAAAAGATAATTGAGTTGGAAGGAAGTTTGAAGGAATCCAGAGCTAAAATCCTAGAATTGACTTCTCAAGAATCTAATCAAGAGAACCCAGCTCAGAGAATAGGATCAGTTTTAGCTGAACCCATACCAGAAAACCTAGACATGATGTTTCGTGCATATCAAGCTAGATTAAAAGAAGGACCCTAGATAGCGGAAATGAGTAAGAATTACCCACGAGTGGACTTAGAAATTGAGAGAACTAAACTTTGCATGAAGATGGTAGAATTAGCACAAACTATGTTCGAAGCCTCATGATATCTTAATTGAAATAACATGGCAAAACCTGAATTACACTTTGAAGGACTATTGGAGAGGCTAGAATACTTGATCGATAGCAAGGAGAAAACGAATCTGTATAGGAACCATATTGCCTCAGAGACACAGGAAAAGAATGCACCATCCCTACCTCAAGTACCCAATATAGAAGTTGAAGAAAACCTGTCCTCCATACATAAATATTCACACGAATTTCTAAGAGAAATCCAAGAAGAGAAGTGGAGAAAAGAACAAGGAACCCATCCTCCTATTCAGGAAATATACGACTTGCAAGAGCAATTTCCCCAAGACATCCTCTCTATTTATGATGATGTAGAGGAAGAACAATTGAGTGAAAACACAGGTTTTGAATCTAATTCTTTGCAAGAATTACCTCAGTTCATAGGATCTTGGGAAGCCAAGTCTATTATCATGAGAGCACCCACTATAATAGTGAGGAATGAAGAATCGGTGATACCTAGAAACACGGAAGTGATTCAGAACACCAAAGTACAATTTCACCTCACTCTAGAGGAATTGTTAAAGGTTAAACTTGAGTTGTGGAAACATGTAGCAAGTCAATTCCCTGAGCTTGCTACTACGCCCTCGTAGATCGGATCACACAAGAAGGTACCAGAGATACCCGTAGAAAGAATCGGAGATGTAAGTGAAGGAGAGGAAGGTAACACTTATCTTCCAATAACCCATCAGGGCTATACCACCAAAGCCATCTTAGATTTAGGAGCCGGACTAGCCATTGCTACCACCACTTTATGGAAATGTTGGGGCAAGCCAGAATTAAGACCTACAGGGATGAAGCTACAAATAGCTGATGGACACATAGAAAAACCATTAGGCTTACTAGAAAGCATATCTCTCACCACTTATGGTGTGGAGTTCGAGCAACAATTTCACCATTTGTGATTTTGGGAAAAATCATGCTTACGAGATGATTTTAGGACGACCATTCATGCGTCAGTTGCAAATTGTACAAGATTGGGGAACAAATTCTTTGTACTTGCAACATTTAGGAGTGACTACGAAAGTCAATCTTAAAGACTATTCCCATCGAGATGTACCGCCAATACAATGGAACACCATCCATAAGGCACAAGAAGAAATAGAGTCGATACACTCATTAGAGTCAGACTCCTCATGGTTGCACGAGGATACTCATCTATAGATGTGTAAAGTAGCCAAACAAGAGGAACAACGGTTAGAAGCAAGAACCTTAGGTTCAGAACAACATCCACGAACCCTTCAAGACCCAGCTTATGCACCCGTAGTATTTTCAGATAAGGAATTTGAGCCTCATGGTTGGGCAGAAATTTTAGCAACAATGGATGTAGCCATCAATGAAGAACAATGGACACCGCACTGTGACAAGGATGGCTATGACATTTCAGTCTTCACAATAGCACCAATCATGTGTGATTCAATTATAGAAGAATGTGAACCTAGCACTGATGCATTCGAGGATGCAAGCGACATTGATCTAGAGTCAATTATTATGGATCCACCTTTTGCATCAGATGAGGAATACTTCTATGAAGTAGAATCTCACCCTCAGAGACACAAAGAAATTATGAATGAGGTGAGATTAGCCACACAAGTGACTATCAAAGTGAAGTTAAGAAAAGAAAGAAGAAAGAAACCATGTTAGAGGAAGAAGAACCACTCATGGAAGTACCAGATAACTTCAAGAAGTATGAGATAGAAGATAGACGAATAATGGTAACAATGCCTAAAAGAAAAGCCGACGTTGGAGAAGTATATGATAACCAAGAGAAAACCAAAAAAATCATAGTCACCATAGACAGAAAAGAAGAAAAATTTACATACATTGGGCATGATTTGACGAATGAAGAAGAAGAGTTAGTTGCCCTATTGCGAGAATATAGAGATGTGTTCGCTTGGAGTTACAAAGACTTGAAAGGAGTAGACCCGGATATATGCTCCCATAGAATCCCTATGACTCCAGAAGCAAAACCTACGAAACAAAAACCATACACGTACAATGATAAATACGCTGCTAAGATTAAGGAGGAAATATATCACTTGATAGAAGCAGGATTCATTTACAAAATTGAGCATACCGAATGGGTATCCCCCATTGTGGTTGTGCCCAAGAAGAAAGGAAAATTGCATGTGTGTATTAACCTTAAAAAAGTTATGCCGCCACGATTAGAGACAGTTATCCTCTTCCTATGACGGAAACATTTATTGGAAAGAGTTGCAGGCAAGGAGGTTTACAGCTTTCTTGATGGTTTCTCAGGCTATAATCAAGTAGCCATTGCTCTAGAAGATCAACACAAGATGGCTTTTGCCACAGAATGGGGCATATTTGTATTTTGTGTGATGTCGTTTGGGCTCACAAATGCACCCGCCACTTTCCAGCGACTCATGTGCCACGTTTTCAAGGAATTCTTACGAAAGAATTTGGAAGTTTTTGTCGATGACATATGTGCTCATTCGAATATGAGGCACACTCATATCCCAGAACTAAAGCAAGTATTTGACAAATGTCAAGAATATCAGGTTTGTTTGAACCCAAAAAATGCATTTTCATGGTCAAACAAGGCAAAATTCTAGGACACATTGTGTCAAAGAACTGAATCTCTACGGATGAAGAAAAAGTGAAAGTAATTGCAGATTTACCTAGGCCAAATAACGTAAAAGAGGTACAGGCATTTATGGGTCATTGTGGTTATTATAGACGATTCATACACATGTATGCAATCATATACAAGCCTCAATACTCTCTTCTGACCAAGTTTGAATGGACAGACAAATGTGAGAACTCATTCAATGAACTTAAACGACGTTTGTGTTCAGCACCTATATTGACAACCCCAAATTGGAGTAAATCATTCCATGTACATGTGGATGCCTCCAACTATGCCATAGGATGTGTGTTGGCACAACCCATGAATGAAGGTAATGTAGATGTCCCCATAGCTTACGCGAGCAAATAGTTGAATGCAGCAAAAAGAAATTACACCACTACAAAACGAGAAGGATTAGGAATGATCTATGCAGTAAAGAAATTCAGACATTATCTTTTGGCGAATAAGTTCAAATTCTTCATGGATCATCAAGCATTATTGTACTTAGTCAACAAGCCATGTTACAGGGGACGACTAATACGTTGGTTTCTATTACTCAGGGAGTATGACCTCGAAGTAATAGTCAGAAAAGGAAAAGCCCATCTTAGAGCCGACCACCTTTCAAGATTAACTACAGGAGAAGCTCATCAAGGAATAGCAGATGAATTACCCGATGCATATTTGTTTAACCTTGAGATAGCACGAGAATGGGCTAAGACGATAGTCCCTATTCTCACATATGGACCCAAGAATCCTAGGATAAGGATCAAGGAAGGAGGGATTACCAAGTCACAAAGATATCAAATCATAGCAGGAAGTATATATAAATAGGATAATCAAAAGATTCTTGCTTGTTGTGTAGATGATTCAGAACATGCAAATTGGTTGCAACTAGCACATGTAGGTGCATTAAAGCAACATCATTCGAAACATCGTACATTGCAGACTGCATAGATTAGGAGTATATTGGCCTTCTACGGAAGCAAACATCTACAAGTTGTGTAGAGAATGCCGTGTTTGTTGTGAAAGACCACCAGTAGAACATGCTACATTATATCATGTGTCGCTCACACCAGAATGGAGTGAACCCTTAGTGACATACTTGAGGACGAACACATTCCCTCAAGGGATGACCTTAGCATGACAATGAAGTCTAGAGCAGGAAGCTCAAGACTATTCACTTATTGGTGATAATCTGTATAAAAGAGGATGAGACGGATACCTAAGACAATGTGTTCATGAAAGCAATTATTTGAGCGTACTAGAGAGTGCACACCAAGGTGTTGCAGGAGGTCATTTTGGCCCCGATAGGATCATCAAAGCCATCCTCTTTTCAGGATTATGGTGGCCCACTCTTCACATGGATGCAAATACCTATGTTAAGAGATGTGATGTGTGCCAAAGAACTCAATTTCCTACTCGCAGAGATGAAATTCCATTGAAACCCATGATGGAAGGACGTGCATTTTCTAAGTCGGGTATAGACTTTGTAGGACCCATTAATCCCCCTTGCAAAAGGTACTCATGCCGAATACATTATTGTTGCGACAGATTATCTTACCAAATGGGTAGAGGCAAAGGCAACAAAAAAGAATGATACACACACGACTGAAAAATTCTTATTTGAAAATGTCTTTACAAGATATGGATTTTCTATAGAGTTAGTGAGCGATCAAGGAACTCACTTTCTAAACCAACTCATTGAATATTTGTTACAGGATTTTATGGTGATTCATAAGAAATCTGCACCATATCATCCTCAGGCCAATGGTCAAGCAAAAATTACTAACAAGATTCTTTGTAAGGTACTGACGAAACTCGTGAACAACAAACGTTCAGATTGGGACAAACAGTTACACCATGCTCTTTGGGCATATCGAGTGGCCTACAAGACCCTACTCAATGAAACTCCCTTTCAAATGGTTTTTGGTCAGAATGTTGTACTTCCTTTGGACTTTTTGATACCGACCCTTAAGGTTGCACAAGAATATCAGTGGACTAGCCATGAATTATTGGCAAGAATAATGGACTTGGAACAATTAGGAGAAACCAGGCTGAAAGCAGCAGCATGTATATATGCAGCAAAGAAGCGATAGAAAGCCTATTTCGATGCACATGTGAAAGATAAAGGCTTAAAGAAGGAGATTTAGTCCTAGTGTGTACGTTGAAACAGCATGCACGGAGGTTAGAAAAGCGAGGTTATGGACATATGGTTATTAACAGACTCTCGACAAGTGGAGCAGTACAATTAGCCACCCTAGAAGGAGACATAAGGCCTAATTACATTAGTGTCTATAGAGTCAAATTATATCAGGAACCTCTTACTAAGGATATGCTTAGACGACTCACATTGGCAAAGAAGCATAAGGAGGAAGAAAATAGAATACACGTAGAAGCTCAGTAGAAGCTATAGAACGCATTAAGTGCATGAAGCTAAGAAGACAATGCTTAGGGAGAGAACATTATAACCATCTGGAAACAACACCCAGATACCCCATGGCCATGTGTCAAGTAAAGTCACAAACTCATCCTCGCATAGTGAATAGGAGACCATTCATTGCAGTCAGGCTAGATCACGGCAATCCTTGCCAAGAGCTGAGGGCTTTAATTGACTCAGGTGCTGCGACTAGTGCGATTAGATGGTCCCACTATAAGGACTCAGGAATATAAATGCAGCTAGTTGAGGCATACCTCATAGGGCTAGGAGGCATGGAAACCCCTTGCATGGGTGAGGTGGACCTTCCTATCCTCATACATGATGTGACCATGATAGCGAAGCTACTAGTGTGCCATGATGAGGACCTGATAGAACCCCTAATCCTTGGCTAAGATTGGCTATATGATCACTGAGTGGACCTAAATCTTAGACAAGGCTCCTTGTAGATTGGAACCTTAGATCACAAGCGAGTGATACTCCTTGACTTCCCTAACGGCACTCCACCTGAGGTATGTAACCCTAGACCATATGAAACGCATGCGACGGAGGACCCAAAGATCTTTGGCCAAATCCCTTGGCTAAGCACGCTTCCTCCAAAGTCAACCCATGAGAGCTTGGTGATGGATAGTTTCCAGACAAAAAGATGTCAGGAGATTTTCCCCGGGTCTTCCAATAGTGGTCAGGTGGGTTACATCAGCGGTCAGGTGGACTGCATGAGCAGTCATGTGGGCACGACACCCTGCGGTGCCCATCCTTCCACACTTACTACGGACTAGCCTAGTTTAATAGTACAAAACGAAGCACTTCCTAATGGGAAAGTTGCGCAAGTGTTGGACCTCCCTTCTTTTCCAAAGCAAAGTGTCCATCCGACCTCTCAATCTCAACCACGAAGGAGTCAACCACAACAAAGGAACCCAAGCCGACGACCATATCAGATGACACAAGGAGGAAAGTAGTATCAGCATCACAAAGCAAACAACATGAGACAAATATGGGTGCCAAAAGGACAGAAAGCACGGATAGATTTCAACAATGCAGACAATGATAAGAAAAAGTTAAAGCAGAAGTAGATTTAGTATTCGACATCTCCTCGACCTTCTTCTACAAGTACGAATAGTCCATAGATTTGGATCTCCAAGAAGTACCTTACGAATCGACCCACACCCACACAGATATGGGTACCCAAATAGTGTATTATAGCTCAACACTCAAGCCATGTAACATATACCCCTCAAAAATCTTTTTCACCCCTCAAAACCACCACATCGAATACCATCTTTTGTCCCCCCATAGAAACATATCACCCACTCAGGAACCCTTAGGAATTGGATACCGAAACGTATCTAGTTGTCTCCTCATGTACCGTTGTCTAACATTACTCCCACCCTGACTAAACACTACCCTTGTAATAACTCATTCACAACTGAACTTTGTACAAATCCACACACCATAACCCAACATCACTTGTAATAACATCTCATCAAGCAATGTATGCACCATCAAAAGCATGAAGGTGTCTAGAGACCTACATTAGTTTTGCACAAATCATTCCATAAACCACCTCACAACTCTCTGCTACACGGGTTACACATCGGTTATGGAAAGGGATTGCGGTCTCACTTTATTGGGATCATGATTAATTTCCATACTAATGTGCTAATCGTTTGTAGCATATCTTCTTCACATTCGCATCACTCATCATGCAGACAGAAGAAGGACCATCTGAAGCTGGCCCCAGTGTACCGATGGTAAATATTGGCGAATTACGTGTAGAGCTGCATCCCACGGCTCAACCCCCCAAATTTCAAGGATTCCCAGGACCTATGCCGATTGATGATCCTCCTAGAGGAACCCAAAAAACCAAAACTCCCATTGGTTCCAAGGTTTAGCAGGACCTTTGGCAGATGCAGATTTTATTTTTGATGCCAATTTGACTTTTGACAATAGTAAATGGGGCAAGTATCAGTTCTTCTCTAGAGAATTTGAAGCACTCCAGAATACGGAAGAATTAAATCATGTTTGGGTGAGAGCAGGTTTTACAGAATACTTCAGTGATCCCTTGCCTAAACCAGATTTCTACAGATGCTACTACTTGGTAACCACATTGAAAGTTTCTGAGAACAAGGATTTACCAGACACATTCATTTTGCCGTCTTTAGTAAATGACCCACCGTTTAAGAAGTTTTATGTGTCAAAAGATTTGATTCAAGCTGCAATCAAGATACATGGAACGCACACCCCGACAGAGCGAGAAAGGCTAATTTCAGAGCCTATGAAGCGTGGTGATGTTACTAAATGGAAAGACATTTCGGCCATCACACCTGAGCTATCTAAGCCATTACGTATATGTATGCAACATTTCGCATTCCCAGCTCAGGATCGATTCACCATGCCCCACAAGCGCATTTGGTTTGGACTATATTTGGCATGTATTGGGCCACAAATAGTAGATCTGGCAAGTTGGATTATTGATCAATTGTATCTCACACAGTAGAGATGGGAAAGGGAGAAAATCATCCACGGATGTTGCGCTCTCACAAGAATTGTTTATATGTGTTTGGCATACGACTTGCCAATAGAGCGTGCAATGACAAGTGAAGAGTTGAAAGCATTTAAAGGGACAGCCAAGAAAGCCAAAAAATCTAGCAAGGGACGAGCAGGCAAGCGTATGCGAGGATCTATCCCGTGCCTACAAGTTCTAGAGTCCCCGTCTCCTCAACCATCTCCTGAGCACTCTCCTACGGAACCCCCTGCATCTGTACAACCCATCCGCATATGCCTATCAAGACCAGTGATTACGGAAGGTATTACCTGTACCCTTACCTCTCAGGCAACCACCGTCCAGGAACCTACCACCATTGGAGCAGACATTCCCACCTCCATTGGTGCGGAAGCGTTTTCGTTCCCCATACCCAATCTGGAAGCAGAACCATTGAATACCACATTCGATTTTGAAATGCCGGATGCTTTTTCAAATGAATTTCAGTTTTTTGAAGGCCAGGTTTTCTCTCAAGAATATGAACGACCAAGCTACCCTACCACTCCCCCAGATCAACAGCAAGGACAAGTAGTATCCAACTCAGAAGAAGAAAGAACAGAAATAGATGATGAAGACGGAGATGATAAAGCCAGCCAGGGCACGCATGAGTCTCAAGAGAATGTGGAGACTGATGAGCAGGAACAACATACTGACACCCAAGGTGACACAAGTACGTATGAAGATGAAACGTTTGAAGCAGCTCCCTATACACTAGCGATTAAGAAGCTATACCAAACCATGCAAGCAGTTTGGGCATGCAAAAAGCTATCTGAGGAAGAAAGCCAACCACTTATAGAACAGGAACCCCTCACAGGAGGCCTCAAAGAAGCGTACATCAAAGGCTTCAGGGAACTCCTTAAATTAGTGGGCACAAATGAAGCATTAAGATATTTGCAGAGAAAGCCACTCCTGAAGTTTGACTCACACCGCATACGCTTGTTATCAAAACTAGGTCAATACATTCATGTACCAACAGATGGCCAGTCATCACACCAGACCCGGGAAGCCCGCCTCATACCTAAAGGTTCTTTGGCAGAAGAAACGATCCTCATCGACTCCCCACCCGACACTACTATTGTACATACCACCACAGTTGTCGAAGTACCCACCACCCCAACCGCTCTTCTTTCACCTCCAATCCCTCCAGTCTCTCCCATACACCGTGCCTCTCCCAGACCATCCACATCCTTTGATAGTGTCGTAGCAGAAGCCTTTGTCTACTCAATTCCTCTCACCTTTTCTGCACCTACACAACCTAGCCTCCCTCCTAGGACTTCAACCCTTCTATCTAGTCCATTTCTCCATCCATCCTTCCCTTCGTTTCCTACCCCTCCCAGACCCCTATTCCCATTTCCACCTCCATTAACCTTCTCCCCCGTTTCACCTCCCTGCCCCACTGTATTTCCTCTTTCACCTCTCCACCAAGCAGTACAAGAGACCCCCTCTGTAAATTATTCTGCCACTTTTGTCAATCCTGTATTTACACCCACGCACACACCCACTATCACTCCACTATTCACAGTCATGGCACTCGACACCACATCCAGTGACATGGATATATCACCACCCACTACACCACCACTCACTTCATCCATTTTACCACCATATTTAGGCACATCACATTTTTCCACAGTCACCACTGCATCCACTTTCCCATCCCTATTCCCCTTGCATCAACACCCACACCCTCAGCATCTTCACTCACCCCACCATTACTATTATCACCCACCATCGACACTGCATTTCATTAGCTGTTTGCATGCATGACACAAGTGAGAGATGAGTTTGCATCTCTTGGCACCAATTACCAGACACTGCAGAAGACAACGAACCATTTACAGTCACAGCTCAATTCATTATCAATAGAGAATGCCTCACTTAACACCCGCTACCAAGAGCTACGCCAGGCCTACCACCAACTTGAACTTGAAAGTGAACAAAATATAAAAGAGGTCATCACTGATATTGACGTGTGCTGCGGGCTCAGAGTATTTGCTATGCGATGCTTACTAAAAACATGGGACTGCTCAGACGCCACTTAGCAGTAGCCAAAGAAGAGAACCAACGTCTACAGGAACAAAACAGAGAGAACTTGGAAGCTGCTTTAGATCAACCAGACCAACCCTTAAGTCCTAGGCATTTCAAAGCTGTTCCTTCAGAATCTATGAAGATGTCATTAGAAGATCATGTCAGATTACTAGAAGAGTATCACAATATGAATGAGGAATACTAGAAGCTCAAAGAAGACCACAAACTACTCCGATTAAGAGCACCTATACAGCAAGAACCACCAGCTCCTGCGGACCCATCTCTTGAAATCATCGAGGAACTCAACGCTCTAAGAGCCCAGATAGTAACTCTCCAAACACAAATCGCAGCATACAAAGCACCCCCCTAGCCAGATTCCCCATCGGAACTACCGGCGGATGAAGAAACAGTGACTATCCCGGTGGAGGACACTTTTGAAGAAGCATATGAACCCCAACCCATCCCAGGAGGACGAGTCATGGTAGAAGGCCAGATGACTTTTGAACTTCCTACTCCCACATGGATGAAGACTATAGAAGAACTTGGAAAGACCCACTCCGCAAGGGTGGAAGCACAGTTACATGCAATGGCCATGATAGAAGAATGTATACTACAATCGCCTTACTCTGCTCACTTGGCCCCTCACAGGTAGATATTTGGGCACGAGCTACAATATAAGCCATATTATATGTTAATGGCAGAATATCAGCTGGCCATTGAAAAAGAAATAGGCAAGAAACCCTCTCACGCAACTCAGTTCGAGCCTGATGATTTGCCACCAGATGCGTAGAGAGGAGAAATATATCAACCAACTTGGTGCTAGGATTTATTACAAGAATATCCCAAAATGATGAGCACATGGGCCAAGGCACCACTCCACTTGAAGTACAACCCATGTTGGGGTCCCATGCCACATCGCCGCTCTTGGAAGGCCTTTGCAATTAAGGTACAGAACAACAAGCAATGCCAAGACTAGCTAAATTACCCATACTTCACTCCACCCACTGGACCACCCATAGTTGGCTATAGATGGCAACGATTCACCACTGGATCCCTCCCTTACGACGAATGGATGATGTAGCAGTGCATATGACAATCAAGATATTTGACATGATGCAGATAGTATTCAAAGCCTTCAGTCGCATCAAGGCACCACATGTGAACACCCCGGGATTCGAGCATGACAATCAAGATTTAGCTTATGATATTAGTACGACAGCATCGCTCCGGGTGTGTTACACCTGGCACTGTCAAATTAAATACTTACCGGCTTGCTATAAGATGACCTTCGAAGAAATGTTCACTACCGATTTTTGGGAGTATCACTCAGAGGTGTTCATTAGCAGGCCTACACATCTACTGTAATTATTTTCCTGTGAACAACAGGTGTACTCCACACATTACAGACTCCTGCCACCAGAGGAACCTCAACCCATCGATTGGGAGAATCTTGAAGCCGATCTTGACTGCTGTATACATCATGAACAGAACTCCGACTGCTGTTGTACATCAAGTTACACCTGAAGAGAAGTTTACAGGTAAAAAGCCAAACTTATCACATCTGAAATTTTTTGGCTGTATTGCATATGTACATATTCCAGATGAGTTGAGGATGAAGCTTGATCATTGGATATTCCCTTGAGCAAAAGGGGTACAAATGTTATAACCCACTCACACGACAGGTGAAGGTGAGCAGAGATGTGGTATTTGATGAAATGTCAAGCTTCTATGCACATGCCAAAGAAGGACTGAATCTTGAACCAAATGACAAAGAAAATGCTGAAAAATCTAGTGCAGAATCTCAAGTTTTGAGTGGACCGGATGCATCACCAAGCAATAGTTCCAACTCAAATCCATGGAGTGGAAGATTGCGTGGAAGTTTCAGTCCAGCAAATTCATCAAATACATCCAAGAAAGGTAAAGAAAAGCTTTCTGTTGGTAGTAAAACAGGTGCAGGTTTTGAAGATGTTGATGGAGATTCAAGTGGTTCAGAAAAGAGTATTGATGAGGAACTTGGATTGCCCTCTGTGAAGACTCTAGGAGTAAGAAGGGCACATGCAGATGATACAAGAAGAAGTGACCCAGGACCAAGAAGATCTGGGAGGATGCGTAATTCAGTGCAACGATTGACATATGATAGTTACATGGCTCGCCATTGTGCCTACATGACAAAGGTAATACAAGATGCTGAACCTTCTTGTTTTGAAGATGCAATTGGTAATGCAGATTGGGAAAAAGCTATGGATGAGGAGATGGCTGCACTTTATGGAAATGATACATGGAAGCTGGTTCCATTGCCACAAGGAAAGAAATCCATAGGCTGCAAATGGGTTCAAAAGGTAAAGCATAATGCTGATGGTAGCATAAGCATGTATAAAGCACGATTGGTAGCTAAAGGTTATGCACAAACATATGGCATTGATTATGAGGAAACATTCAGCCCTGTAGCTAAAATGTCTACTGTCAAAACACTTGCTGCATTAGATACAACAAAAGGATGGACTTTGCATCAGATGGATGTGACGAATGCTTTCCTACATGGTGAGTTACAGGAAGAAGTATATATGGACTAGCCACAAGGATATGAAGATTCAAAACATCCAGAATATGTTTGCAGGTTGCAAAAGGCTTTGTATGGGCTGAAGCAAGCCCCTCGTGCATGGCATGCAAGGATTGCTGATTACTTAACCAGCATTGGGTTCTCTATGTGTGATGGAGATCACTCACTATATGCAAGGAAGGCTGATGATGGCATCACTATTGTGGCTATTTATGTTGATGACCTGATTGTAGGTGGTGATAATTGATGGAGAGTGTTAATCTCCAAAAGAACAAGTTGACCTTGAATTTAGACCACCTCTATATCAAGAACAACTTTAGACTCCACCAAATTTAGAGAACATTCATCAATTTATCAGAAAATTTACTATTCTGAAAAATTCAACTTCTCAGAAAAGTCTGCTGCAGATTAATCCTTGATTGACTAATCATTTGTGTAAAGTTTTTGATAAAACTTTGTAGGTTGCTTCGCCTTAAGATTGCGCACCTTTTGCAACTTGAATCTCTGCAAATGATTCAGTATACTCTGAGAAATAACACAAACAATTTACCTATGTGTAAATCACCTTCTCTGCATTAGCGACTTTGACACCTACAACTTCTTAGCTATAGTTCTCCCAATGTCGAACCCGTTTGATCAAATGCTTTTAGATGTAGATAGCTTATCTCTCAACTTAGATTTTGAGCTATCATATGTGTAAAACTTTACACTGTGCACTGAGCACTGTCCATTTCTCTGAACTCGAAATCTGCGCCTGTTTTAGATGTCACTCAAACTTTCCTACATACAAATGTTCCTAACCAAAATTCTCTCAGCTTAAACACAATTGGAAGCTAAAACTTTGTACAATAATTGATCAACTCTAGACTTAGACTTGTACACAAGCATTCCACAAAAGCTTTATCACAGAAGGAGAAATCATGAAAACTTCGGGTGCAATTTTTCTGATATTTCTGAAGAAGACTACAACTGAAAGAGAGAGAGACTTCAACTAACTTCTCATGTGTCTAATGACACTTACAACAACTCATTCTTCTATTCCTATGCTCATACATAGTCTCTCCTCGTCTTCTCTCAATATCCCAACATTTTTCATAGTATTTATACGCAAATGTGTATAGACTTATGACAAAACATAAGTATAAGTAACCTATGTCTTAACTAATGTACATATGTATACATTTATTTCAACCTGTGAATGTAACCAACTTCTAAGCTTCAAGAATTGATCTTATCTCCATCTTTTGTCTTCCAGACTTCAATTGGTGATTGGTCTGCACCAACAGCTCCCCCTCAATCATCAATTGAGGTTTCTCTTATCTTCTTTATGCCTGCCATGTCTTTAAACTTCTGTAACTTTGGTCCATCCAAGCTCTTTGTAAGCATATCAGCTATCTGATCTTTTGTTGAAGTATGTATGACTTCAATCTCTTTATCCATCACCTTCTCTCTTAGAAAGTGATACTGTATCTCAATGTGTTTGGTCCTAGCATGAAAAACAGGATTAGCAGCTAGATATAATGAACTCATGTTATCACCATAAATGATAGGTATGCTCTGTATAGTGTCAAAACTCTTCATGAGAGTCTTAAGCCATATCACTTCTTTTGCAACTTCAACCATGCCTTTGTACTCTGCTTCTGTAGATGACAAAGCAACTGTATGTTGCTTCTTTGAGCACCAAGAGATTAACTTATCTCCCACATAACACATGTATCCATAGGTTGACCTTGTATCATCTGGATTACCTGCCCAATCTGCATCACTATAGATCTTGATATTTGTATCTGATGTAAAACCATAATACAAACCTTCTTTGAGTGTACCCTTAATGTACCTCAACACTCTTTGTCCTGCAATCCAATGCTCTTTCCTAGGACAATGCATAAATTGAGACAAAACCCCAACTGCATATGATAAATCAGGTCTAGTTAATGTAGCATAGATAAGACTACCAACCAAACTCTGATATTGCTTCATGTCCTTGAATTCTTCACCTCCAAATCTGCTTAATTTGTGATTCACCTCCATTGGAGTAGGTGCTACTCTGCAATCATTCATTTTAAACTTGGTTAACAAGTTTCTCAAATACCTTTCTTGAGTCACATACACTCCATGTTGAGTGTATGAAATCTCCATGCCCAAGAAGTATGACAAATCTCCCAAGTCACTGATTTTGAACTCTTTCTCCATTTGCTTCTTTAGGCTTTGAATGCCTTTCTCATCTGTACCTGTAAGAATTATATCATCAACATATATGCACATGTAAATAAACCCATCATCACTTGCTTTGACAAGCAAGCTACTATCTGCTTTTGATACTTGAAATCCAAGTTCTTTTAGGAACTTTACAAGTCTATAGTTCCATGCCCTTGGGGCCTGCTTCAAGCCATATAAAGCTCTCTTGAGCTTACACACATGATCTGGATATCTTCCATCTCTGAATCCTTGAGGTTGCTCCATGAAAACTTCATCTGAAATGTAACCATTCAAAAAAGCATTCTTCACATCTAATTGACACAATGTCCAACCTTTACATGCAGCAATTGCTATAAGTGTCCTGATGGTTGTCATCTTTGCCACTGGACTATAAGTCTCATCATAATCAATACCATATGTCTGAGCAAACCCTTTCACAACAAGTCTAGCTTTGTACCTAGACACACTTCCATCTGCAAATCTTTTTGTCTTATAAACCCACTTACATCCAATGATCTTCTGACTATTTGGCTTTGGAACCAAATCCCATGTTTGATTCTCCATCAATGCATCATATTCTTCCTGCATAGCTTTCTCCCAATTTTCTTTACCTTTTACCTCTTCATATGTAGAAGGGTCTTCATCTGCTTTAACCATGTAAGCATAATCCTTAGTAGTCAAGAATGAAGTATCATAGCTATACCTTGTAGGTTGCCATTTGTTCCTTGTAGACCTCCTAAGTTCTCCACTTCTTGAGGTTTCTAGTTCTTCACATTCAGGATCAAATCTTGGTGTTTCTTCCACTTCAACCTGCACTTCATGATTCTCTTGCTCATCAAATATCTGAACCTTTGATTTACCTTTCCTTTGGTTCACAATTTCTTCATCATCTGTATTAACATTGATAGTACCTGCATACCAAGTACCTTGCTCATCAAATGTAACATCTTTTGATACAAGAAAATGTTTTGTGGATGGATTCCACAACCTGTATCCCATCTGCTTATCATCATAACCAATAAACACATATTTTTCAGCTTTAGGTTCCAATTTGTGCCTTAATTGTGATGGCACATATGCATAGGCCAAACATCCAAATACTTTGCAATGGTCTAGTGTAGGCCTCTTACCCCACCATGCCTCATAAGGTGTCATACCCTGCAAAGCTTTACAAGGTAGCCTATTGATCAAATAAGTAGCTGTGTTTACAGCCTCAGCCCACAAATAATTTGGGCATTTTTCTCCTTCATCATGGACCTTGCAAACTCAACAAGAGTCCTATTCCTCCTTTCTGCTACACCATTTTGTTGAGGAGAGTACCTGCAAGTAACCTCTCTTTTTATACCTGCATTCCACAAGTAATCACTGAACTCATTAGAGAAATACTCTCCCCCTCCATCTGACCTTAGTCTCTTCAACTTATGTCCTGTAATTCTCTCTGCATACATATGATAATGTTTGAAAGTATTGAATACTTCTGACTTATCTTTGATCACATAGATAGTGATCCATCTGGTAGCATCATCAACATAAATCACATAATACCTTGAACCATTGATACTGAAATCCTTTGATGGTCCCCACACATCTGTGTGTACCAATTCAAGTTTCTCTGAATACATAAACCCATGCTTGGAGTAGGGTTGCTTATGAGCCTTACCTAATTGACATGCCTCACATCTCTATGTCATATGTTGACCTGCAACATTAGGCAATCCAAGCACTGAACCATTATTAATCATGTCTTTAATACCTCTTTCATTGAAATGTCCAAGTCTCTTGTGCCAAAGATCTAACTCAGAGATCTTATGTCCTCCATAAGTGAACAAGGCATGACCAACATTACCTTGAATCTTTAATGTGAACAATCTTCCTTCTTTCTTCCCTGAAACAATTTGTTTATACCCATTGCTAGGGTCTTCCACAAACACTCCTTCATTAGTGAACCTTACTTCATAACCTTTTTCCACAATTTGTCCTACACTTATCAAATTCTTAGGAATTGTAGGAACATACAAGACCTTACTCAATAAGGTGCTACCATTCTTGGCCTTCACTGATCCAATTGACTTCACATTGTGCTTTGTGTTGTCACCTGTTTGAACAACATGATTACATACCTTATTCTCCAAATCAGTCATTAAGGCTATATTACCACTCAGGTGATTGCTACACCCTGAATCAATGTAGAAGACTCTTTGATCTTCATTCTGCCTTTCACAAGTTGCATTCATTATCAATGTTGAATCTTCCTTTTGATCTGAAGCATAATTGTAGTAGGTATTGTTATATTGTTGACTTTGGAAACCTCTACCTGCATTTCTTCCAAAGTAACCCCTACTACCTCTACCTCTGAAATTACCTCTTTGATTTCTGCCACCTCTTCCTCTTGAATTATAGTTCTGATTGTATCCTCCATTACTTTGATTATTATGCCAACAATCATTAGCTAAATGATTTGTCTTACCACAAATCCAACATGCTTTGGCTCCATCTTTGTTGTTCCTGCCTCTTCCTCTTCCTTTGCCACCTCCTCTACCTCTTAGGAAGTTGGCTTGACTAGTTGTGCCTTCATCTTCACCTGATTGTTGCTTTCCTTTGTTAGCTTTCTTCTTGTCCTTTGAGTACATTGCATGAACTGTACTTTTGTCACCATCTCCTTTAACATCCTGCTCAAATATTAGCATATGACCTAGCAACTGATTTAAATCAGGAGTGAAATGATCAAGTGATAATTCTATAGACAAAATGAATGGCTTCCATTTTTCATCACCTCTCAAACCTGTAAGGATTTGCCTCACCAATTTATCCTCCTCAATATCTTCATCAACAGCTCCTAATGCATCTGCAATGTCTTTCATCCTTGTTACTTGTATAGTCTGAAATGGATTGAGAGGCCTTCTTCTTGAAGGTTGTAAATTCTGCCCATAAAGATGCCTTCCTTGACTTTGTGGTGTTTTGGAAATGCTCTTCCAAAGCATTCCACATATCACTTGCACTTTCAAGACCTCTAATGTGAGCTAGCAAGTAATCATTAACTGCCATATAAATGATACTCCTAGCTTGAGCATCTTTCTTCATCCAATTCTTCAAATCTGTTAATTCTTCCCTAGTTGGAACACTAGGATCTCTGAATTGTGGTTTTTCTTCTTCACCTGTAATGTAAGCTATCAAATATTTGCTCATTAGATGATCTTCCATCCTCATTGACCATGCAGGATAGTTTTCTCTATCCAGCTTCTCTATTTGAAGAGAATCTCCCATCTTCCTTCACCTGTATTAACATATCTTTAAACTTTATGAGGAATAAATGTACCTTGACTTTGAATATTACTTCTTCTGATCCTTTTGACAACTTCAATGTGTCTTCCTTCAAGCTTTCTTCAATCTTTGTCCTTTTGATCCTTCAAGATGTAAAGTTTGTATTTCTGCAGTAGTCAGAGTCTCCCTTTCCTTGATTCTGATGCTTCCTGCTCTGATACCATTGATGGAGAGTGTTAATCTCCAAAAGAACAAGTTGACCTTGAATTTAGACCACCTGTATATCAAGAACAACTTTAGACTCCACCAAATTTAGAGAACATTCATCAATTTATCAGAAAATTTACTATTCTGAAAAATTCAACTTCTTAGAAAAGTCTGCTGCAGATTAATCCTTGATTGACTAATCATTTGTGTAAAGTTTTTAATAAAACTTTGTAGGTTGCTTCGTCTTAAGATTGCGCACCTTTTGCAACTTGAATCTTTGCAAATGATTCAGTATACTCTGAGAAATAACACAAACAATTTACCTATGTGTAAATCACCTTCTCTGCATTAGCCACTTTGACACCTGCAACTTCTTAGCTATAGTTCTCCCAATGTCGAACCGGTTTGATCAACTGCTTTTAGATGTAGATAGCTTATCTCTCAACTTAGATTTTGAGCTATCATATGTGTAAAACTTTACACTGTGCACTGAGCACTGTCCATTTCTCTGAACTCGAAATCTACGCCTGTTTTAGATGTCACTCAAACTTTCCTACATACAAATGTTCCTAACCAAAATTCTCTCAGCTTAAACACAATTGGAAGCTAAAACTTTGTACAATAATTGATCAACTCTAGACTTACACTTGTACAAAAGCATTCCACAAAAGCTTTATCACAGAAGGAGAAATCATGAAAACTTCGGGCGTAATTTTTCTGATTTCAGAAGAAGACTACAACTAAAAGAGAGAGAGACTTCAACTAACTTCTCATGTGTCTAATGACACTTACAACAACTCATTCTTCTATTCCTATGCTCATACATAGTCTCTCCTCGTCTTCTCTCAATATCCCGACATTTTTCATAGTATTTATAGGCAAATGTGTACAGACTTATGACAAAACATAAGTATAAGTAACCTATGTCTTAACTAATGTACATATGTATACATTTCTTTCAACCTGTGAATGTAACCAACTTCTAAGCTTCAAGAATTGATCTTATCTCCATCTTTTGTCTTCCAGACGTAGATTGGTGATTGGTTTGCACCAACAATAATGAAGAAAGCATCAAAGAGGTAAAGAAACGTCTTATGTAGGAATTCGACATGAAAGATCTTGGTGTGTTGCGCTATTTCTTGGGCATTGAGTTTATACATACAGAAACAGGTATATGGATGTCGCAAAGGCAATATGCCTTGAATATGCTACAAAAGTATGGTATGGCTGATTGTAAGCCAATTTCTATGACATTAGATCAGAATTTGAAATTGGATACTACGTCAGGTGAAGCATTGGAAAATGCTACTATGTATAGGAAAATTGTGGGAAGTCTTATATATCTCACAATTACAAGGCCTGATCTAAGTTATACTGTTGGACTTGAAAGTCAGTTTATGCAGGTTCCCAGGAAGCCACATTTGGATGCTCTGAGGCGCACTCTACATTACGTGAGTGCTACTTTGGATTATGCATTGTTTTATGAAGCTGGTGTGGAGTTGTAGGTTCATGGATACACCGATGCAGATTGGGCTGGTAGTACTCCAGATAGAAGATCTACTAGTGGCTTTCTTTTCTCACTTGGAGGTGCAACTATTACATGGAGCAGCAAGAAGCAACCCACTGTTGCTTTGTTGAGTACACAGGCTGAGTATAGAGGTGCTGCAATGGCAGCATGTGTGGCATCATGGATGGAGATGTTACTTGCAGATTTAGGTGTGGAAGTGCAAAAGCCTATCACTATCTATTGTGATAATCTTAGCAGCATACAGTTAGCACGGAACCCTGTTTTCCATGCTAGAACAAAGCATATTGAGGTACATTATCACTTCATTAGAGAGAAGGTATTAGCAGGTGATATTGATCTTGTTTATGTGAGAACAGATGAGCAGGTTGCTGATATTTTCACCAAAGCACTTGGAGCTGGGAAGTTAAAGAAGTTTCGAGAGATGCTTGGATTACAGCATATTGCATTGAGCTTGAGGGGGAGTGTTGAGATATCAAGCTCAATGTGTGATGATCCAGGATGACACGTACCAGTTTTTCGTTTCTCTGACATGTATAGTGGTCATACCGATATATGTCAGGGATACTTCATTGAGCTTTATTAGATTTATCTACCGAGAGTGATGGCACATTTGTTTCTTGCCAGCTCACTCATTTGCGAATATTAGGTTTTTCCTTATGTACTGATCTTTATATATTGCACTTGTTGTATTCTTGTTTTTAGGTCATTCTTGTACATTCCTTTTATGTAATAGAAGAAGAAGAAGAAGAAGATCCTTCTTCCTTGCCTCAATCTGTGTGTGTGCTTCTCCTTGAGAGTGACAGTGTGTGTGTGAGCTCTCTTCCTTATCTCCTTCCTCGTGACAAAAATTAGGTTTGCAAAATCACTAACATGAAGAAAATGCAATAGAGGATAGTGGACAGAAATGATCATGAAGAAATGTATCAATTAGTATATGATAATGCACATATGATACATGGGAAGTGTAGTGTACTATACATACATAAGTTGAGCCCAATGTATTCTCAATGATGAAGCCTCAAGTCTCTCTTCAATGGCACACTATGTGCAAGGACTAAATCACCTCTATTTCTAATCATCTTATGAGTTTGAAATTTGAATTTCCCTCACCTAAAAGTGTTCCTACACTTTAGGTTCTTAATTGATTTGATTCATTCACCAAACAACTCAGGGCTTGAACCTCCTAATTCCATGAGATTCCATCTTCTTTTACCTTTTACATATATCTAAGGTAATTATGCCAAAATCACAAGCGTGTGTTCACATGTAGTTCCTCATGTGAGGTGAAGAAGAAGAAGTTGTAGTCTTGAATATTTAGCCAAGCACTAGTCTTGCTAAATGTAACAATAGAAATTAGGAGATAGATTAGGCATTGATTCATAAAGAAGAGATTAATATTGTTTCATATGCACAACTGCCTTAACCACTCCCTTAACAATTGCCCTATCGTCAGTAAGCCCATATCGCTGACCTGGCTCCTCAAGTCTTCTCTCAACCTCAATTCTTACATCCGGTATCAAAATCTTAATAAATTATAATACTATATCCATAGTAAGGGCTACCATATCATTTTTTCATAGTTGTGAAAAATGTTTCATAAATTTGGCATGAAGTTGGGTAATTGAAACTTGTGGCTTTGAGGTGTTAATACACTTCAAAAAACCTTCTCTACTATGCTAAATAAAGTCTTCTAAATAAAAATCTTTATGCAGATACTTCCTAAATTCCTCCCATTCAAGTTCACTATGTGGTCCAATTACAACCATAATTGTTCCTATTGCAAACCTAGCTAGGTACATTATCCACTTAGATTCTGGTAATGCATGTATCTTAGCTAAATCTTCAAATGTATCTAGATAGTTTGTAGCATTTACCCTTGTAAACCTACCTTTATTCTTTTAATAAGGCTCCCACAACCTTTTGTCCCTGGTTTTCATTCATCATAATTTTTAATAATTCATCCATTTTTCTTTCTTCTTGATGTGATTTAAATTGAACAATTTTAACAATATCCTGTACTTCTTGCTTGACCTTCTCTTTATGTTCTACTACTAAATCTACAAGCTTGTTGGTGTCCAATTTTGTTGATTTATAATGTCCTAAAGATATGCAATTAAACCAAAAAGTTTAAGAATATGAGGAAACCTTACCGATCATGGCTCAAAGAAGAGGTTCAATAAATGTGCACATGTGAATTTTTGATACATTGTTTTTCAATTTTTCAAAATCCTAAATACAACAATTTTTAAGAATATGATGTGTGTGAAACTATTGTTGGTTCAATAGTTGATGCAATAGGTGGCATGATGAGGATTTCTCACTTGCCAATCTATGTGGAGGCGCTTAGATCAAGATGATCAGTCCTCAACACCTAGGAGATTGCACAAGGTTTAGGAAAAAGCTATGGCTCCCAAGGATGATAAAGTTACTGCATCAATTCCCGATTCACATGTATGCATATGCAAAATGTGTATATATATCTCACATGAGTTGTCATGTCATATCTTCACATGAGGTTGGAAATGTCAAGAAGATTGGGAATGCTCAATTGGTGGATCATGTCAACTACCAAGTTCAACGGCTCACATGTTGGAGGAGATGGTGGATAGTCTTTAGAGATGAAGTGGTGTTGTTTAAACCTGCTTCACACGAGCCAATAACAATTATGGGAGAGTGAACTGGGCCTCTTTAGCTTGCTAATGATCATAAATAATCACTTATGTTGTTTGGAACATGGTCCACTAATCAATGGATCCAAACAGGTAGGTAGGAAATTGATCCAAGGTCATAGACTTGATATTTTTGTCTCTACACCTGTTCAATATAATGAATAGTGCTCTGAGCATAGTAGAAATTAGCCTAATTCATTTTGATGGTGTCTAAATAACTTAGACAACTACAAATCATCGGTGATTTCAATAAAAAAGATGAACTACATGCTGATTATGATGTTTAGCAAATCATAGGACTTCCTCGACATTTTCAGGATGCATTAGAGTACAGACCAGGGAGTAACATTATGATAATATCTCACGATTGAGAGAACCAATGATAATGAGATTTTGTAACTATAAAGTGGATAGTATATTGAATCTATGATTCTTTAAATCACGACAAATGACTAATCATACACTGAGAACAAGCTCTCAGAAGATCATTGTACTGATGTAGTCATGGCAGAGAAGTGAAGTAGTAATATAATCAAAATGTATGTATTAGATCACATAGAAATACAATGTCATTGGCAATAATCTATTGCACAATGTGAGGGAAGTGTTTGAGCTATGAACTGAGCTCTTAAGTTACAAAAGATCCCTCTCTATTGCTTTCCAAAAGTCGCGGCTCCTTGCGAGTCTTTTGATTCTCTTTGATAGTTGAGTTTGGAGCCAATTTTTTGAATTCAAATTCAAAAGTTCACCTAAAAGTAAATCCTAAACTATAGGATATATTCTCTCATCAATCATCTACCAAATGGATTGAGATTTGATGCTTCCTAACTCCTCGGGGAAATAAGGTTATTTTACAAAGGTAAATGTATTTGATTTTACAAGAGATTGATAATATAAGGATCCATGAGAAATATGCTAATCATCCAAGTATGTGTGCTTGGATTCTATTGCACCAACAGCTCCCTGGCAAGCCTAACATGCTTGAACTTCATTCCTCCTTGATCTCCTGCAAACCAATCATCAATTTGAACTTGTTCATCTTGATTCCATCCAAAGACTTTGTGAGTATATATGTACATTGTAAATGAGTTGATACATAGGACAATTGAATGTCCTTGCTAAGAAATTTTCTCCCTTACATAATGATAGTGCACTTCAATGTGCTTAGTCCTTGCATGATTTACAGGATTAGCAACCAAATGAAGTGAGCCAGTGTTGTCTCCAACAATTATTGGATGTAAGAATGTAATCCCAAATCTGTGTAGAGTTGCTTGAGCCACATAGTCTCTTGAGTTGCATTTGCTAAACCTCTATATTCTACCTCTATAGATGACAATGCGACAGTTGGTTGCTTTTTAGATGACCATGATATTAGCTTTGAACCTGCAAAAGACAAGTATCTTGAGGTGCTCCTCCTATCATCCTTGGAGCCAGCCCAATCTGCATTAGAATACATTTTAATGTCCAAGTCAAAAGTGAATGGATAACACAACCCTTCATTTATGGTACCTTTAGATACTTTAGAACCCTCTTGGCAGCTTCCACGTGAGGCTTTCTTGGTGGATGCATAAACTGACTTAATGTACTTACTCCATAAGCAATGTCTACTCTTGTTAGAGTTGCATAGTTGAGACTCCCAACAAGTCTTTGGTAACCTCTAACATCCTCAAGAGGTTCTCCTTCATGAGAACTAAGCTTCTGATTGAGTTCCGTTGGTGTACCTGCAATTTTGGTATTCTCCATCTTGAATTTTACCAACATATCATGGATATACTTCTTCTGAGTAATAAACGCACTAGAATCTATATACACAAGTTCTAGACCAAGAAAGTATGTTGACAAACCAAGATCACTGATTTTAAATTCTTTCATTAGTTGAGTTTTAACCTGCTTGATGCCATTAGCATCATTCCCTATAATGATAATGCCATCCACCACAACATATCAAGGGTATACCGACGTTCGGCATACCGACTGTCACGCGTCGACATCAGTAGGACCGTCGAAAAATTATGGAAAATCGACTAGCCAATGGACGCGTCAGTATAGTTGCGTCCATATGAGCGTCGGTATAAGTGTCGGTATGAGCGTTAGTAAATCACTGGAAAGTACTAATGCTCATATCGATGCTCATACCAATGCTCATACCAATGCTCATACCGACGCCCTGTTTTAACCGGGCCCGAGAGCAAAAATTCGACATTCGAGGCATTTTGAAACTAGATCTTCTACTGTCGACTTTGCGCGTGTGAAGAACATATCTCTGTTTGTCACTCTTTCTTTCTCTCTCTCTCTCCATCCCTCTTTCTCTCCCCCTCCCTCTCTCTCTCTCTCTAAGCACACCTCTATTTCTCTAGAGACAAAGCTTTGGTAACTATATTGCACATACTGTAGCACTCTTTTTTCTTTATTTATGTTTTTCCTTTTCTAATATCTTCTCTCTTTAGTTTTGCAAGAGATTTTGGGATCACGTCTTTGGAAATTTGATGAAGGACAACTTCAAGTGGATTTTGACGACAACAATTCAAACAATTACATCAATGTAAGTGATTGTTTTGTTTTCGATTGACATAGAGAGAGAGAGAGACTGTTAGAAGAAGCAATTTTTGAAGAAAAATTATTTGTAAAATGTCAAAAATTGGTAGACATATTTATACAAATGTTGCAAAAATTGAGGAAGAGCCTTCCTCATGTAAAATAGGATCATATGTATTTTTCCTAGAATTTTTGGAAGCTCTTAGACAACATATTTTTAGAATAGAAGGAGAAAAGGACGAAAATTCAAGTGTGAAAAGGGACACTTGAAAAAGTGTAAAAGATAATTTCTTCTATTTTGAAGAGGTTGGTTGTATTATTTTGATGTTTTCCAAGTAATGAGAAGAGCTTTCCTACAAAAAATCATGTTTTCTCCTTTCATGATCTTTCTCTTGATTTGTTGAGTCTTATCATTGTGTAGTCCATGGAATTTGTGAACTTATCTTGTGAATTTCTGAGTGAAATGAGTGAAGATGGGTGATTCTCAGTGTATTGAGTAAGAAACTGTAGAAGAACAAAGATGGAATTGGAACTCTCAGTTTTCACAGAATCACGATTGTCTCGTCTGTGTGATACATGTATTGTTTTTGAAATTTGACTTCATATTTGTATTCTACTGTGGAAATGGCACACTTTAGGCACAAAGATCATTGAAAATGCTGTTGTAGAACTCAAGATAATCAAAACCCTAGATATTCCTCTGCTTCTTCATAAATTTCTAAGAAAAAACAGTCATCTCAACTCTTATTCTTGGATTCCATTAACTAGAAGGGGTTGTGGTCTTTGCATACTTCTCGGATTGACAATTTAAAGATGTTTAGTTGATCTTTTGTGCTATAATGATTGGAGATGACAACTCCAAAGGTTAACAACAAACATTTTTTGGCATTGTTGCCCGGGAACAAAGCAAAAAATTCATTGAAGTTTTGGACCTTGTTGGACCTTCCATTGTTGATGGTATTTGAACACATCGAGATGGTACTACTCTAGAATCAAGAAAGAAAAATTGAAAAGGTAGGTTTCTTTGCTTGTCTTTTGGGAAAAGAAAGCATGAGTTAACCTTTTGGGATAGAGAAGTGTGAAATTCTTGCAAATTGATAGTTGCTCATATCTTTTAAGAGTAAAGTGCAGGTGTGTGGAAAAAATTGAATCAAGATTGTTAAAGGAAAGGTAAAATGTGACTATCTTTGCATAAGTAGAGTGCTTTTTGACTAAGTACCAAACAAATTTGTCAATCTTGGAAAAGATGACATGGTTGCAATGAGGAAAGTCAAGTAAAGTAGCTATGTGCAAATTGATTGATCCATTTGTTTATCCAAGGTAAAATAATAATCTTGAAAAAATTTATTTGCCCCTTGAAAAAAAAAAGATGTTTGAGTTTATCTTTGCATGAATTGATACTTGTACTTCTTAGCACATATTTTCTTGAAAAGCTCTACTTCCAAACTGATTAAGATTGCAAGCATAAAAGAGTATAACCAATCATGAAACAAAAGATCAATGGATCTTGAAACAAGAAAACCCTAAGTGAAGTGTTTTCCTTGATTTAGGGTTCAAAATACTAAAAATTTCATAAAAGCTATTAAAAATCCAAACAAATTTCTTTTTTCTTAGGAAGTTTTGCAAGAGGATTTGTGTTGAAAAGTGGAAGGGGAATAGTGAAAGAAAAATTCAGAAATTGGAAGAAAAATTAAAAAACAAAATATCTAGAGTAAAAGTTGTTGTTTAAACTCTTCAAAAAAATTTAATCTCTTTGAATGAGTTTGGTGGTTTATGATTGCAGGTGACAATTGATCTGGAGTTGGTGAAGAACATTGGAGAAGACTAGGAGGGAAGAAAAGGCAAAAAGTGCAAAAGCAAGAAGTTCAGAGAAAAACACAATTCTCATCACAGAATTGCGATTCTCAGTAAGATAAAGAAATTGACTGAGTTGCACTATTGGGTACTAAGGTAAGCAATTTTAAAAGGGTTCATAAGTTGCATAAGTGAAGGAAAGAAAAATTTCAAAATTCTAGTAAGAATTGAGCATCAAGTGATCAGATTTGAGAATTGGTCACAGAATCATGATTTTCATCAGTAGAAAAAAGAGGGAAAATTTTTTTTGGAAGGGATAAGATTTTTTAAATAAAACCACAAAAATTGTAAAAGAACAAGAATAAAAAAAGTGGGAACTCAAATTTGTGAAAATCACTCACAATCGTGATTGAATGAAGTCTATTAAAGCTTGAGATCTCAGAAAAATATTCATTTGAGTGAAAGAGTGAGTGCGAGGAGCTAACATAATCGCGATCTTTTGCAAACACAAAGCTTTTTGGACATTTTTTGATCACGCAAAAAGGTAAATTTTCTTATAATAAGTTTTTGCATAATTTCAAGTTCAACATTTTGGTAAAAGCACAAAAACATAGAAAACTGTTGAAAAACATGGAATCACGATTTTCAACTTGTTGAATTTTTTGAAGGGAAATTAACTTTTTGGTGAAAGATCTTTTATTGCATGTTAATATTTTAATAAGACGCTTCTAATAGTGTAAAAAGAACTTAAAAAATCAAGAACTAAAAAATTTTAAGAATCCGCTCAGAATCGCGATTCTAAGAAAAAACTCAAAATCGTGATTCCTAGAATACGATTTTCAAAAGAGAATCGTGTTTTTTACGATTGTGGGCAATCATGATTGCTTGGGAACAGGATCGTCAAAAACACGATTCTCTTCACAGAATCGTAAAAAACACGATTCTCTTCACAGAATCGTGAAAAACACGATTCTCTTCACAGAATCATGAAAAACATGATTCTCTTCACAGAATCGTGAAAAACATGATTCTCTTCACAAAATCGTGAAAAAAATGATTCTCTTCACAGAATCATGAAAAACACGATTCCTTCATAGGATTGTGAGAAACACGATTCTCTTCACAGAATCGTGTAAAACACGATTCTCTTCACAGAATCGTGAGAAACATGATTCCCTTCACAAAATCGTGAAAAACACGATTTTCTTCACAGGATCATGAAAACACAATTCTCTTCACAGGATCGTGAAAAACATGATTCTCTTCAGAGGATCGTGAAAAACACGATTCTCTTCATAGAATCATGAGAAACATGATTCTCATCACAGAATTGTGAGAAACACGATTTTCTTCACAGAATCGTGAGAAACATGATTCTCTTCACAAAATCGTGAAAAATATGATTCTCTTCACAAAATTGTGAATTAGTTGAATGATTTTGAGATTGGGTAATAAATTTTTTACACCTGATAAACAAGAGTTAAAAAGGAAAGAGATAGAGCCAGTGTTAGGAGATTTACAAGAAAAGGATTTAGGATAGATAAATAACATGGAAAATTTAAATGAAATAGATGAAGCCTCTGAAACTAGTGATTATAAAAATATCCTCAAGTACATGTATACAAATAGGTTTGGAACCTATGTGTATCAAGATGGTATGCATAAGTTTCTCATTAGGATGAGAAACTTAGAAATTCCCTTAAATTTAATGCCAGTGGCACAATTTAAGGATTGCAGATATGAGGATAGATAGGGATGTGTATACATATTTTCACAAGATCTAGAAAACTCTAATGATTTAGGGCAATGTGCAGACAAGAGACCTTGGGAACAAAACACAAGGCAACTAGAATTGCCAAGACAAAATGAAAACTACACTTCTACTGAACAACCACAACGAAGGAGATTACACACTTCTCCAAATCCTTTTGAAAGAGAAGCTGAAGGAATGAATGATTTTCCAATCAGGAGAAGATATCAGTGGAAAAACCAGGGAAGAATGCTTCGACCCTATCAAGTAGCTAAATGCATGAAAAATCAATATGCAAGATATTCTGATCCTGATGCCCATGCTACAAAATTTAGACAATTAATTAGGGCTAAAGAAGTAGAGGATTACAAAGTGCAATTTGAAGCATTTGGTCTAACCTTAATTGGACCTGCATTATCTTGGTTCATTCCCTTGAGAAAGGAAATGTATCCAAATATTGAATCTTTCCTTGAAGCCTTTATAGGGGAATTCTCCAAAACTGGGATTAAACATAGTACAACTACCCTAATACATAGTTTCAAACAACAAAAAAATGAAAATGTCAGAGAGGCTGCCAGGAGATTCAAGCAATATATTGATAGATGTCCAAGAGAAGAGGTACCTTCAATGGCAAGACAAGTGTCTTTGTTCATAGAAGGACTGAGAAGTGCATAGTTAAGAACCTTGGTATATTATAGGCAATGTCCTGATCTAGGAGCTTGTGTAAAAGAGGCAATGGACTTAGAGGATAACAGATGACATGATTTATTAGCATTTGATCAACCAAGAACAAATGAAGATAGAATTCCACCAGCAGAAGAATTAGCACAAGCCATTGCTAAAGCCCTAGAAGTCAACACTAAGACAAACTTGATGAATACCAAAATATCAGCTAATAAGAAGTGTTATAATTGTGGGGAGAGTCATTTGGTTCAACAATGTCCTTATCATAAACCACAACATTTGCAAGATAGGAAAACACTCAAATATTGTAATTTAGAAAGAAAATGGACAAGCCATACTAGAGAGGAGTTTTCTACAATAAACAACCCATCAAGGAAAGGGAATTTATGAATCAACATAACTTACAAAGAGAATATGGATTTGCTGAGCAACCAAGACTTGTACTTGGACATCAACCACCATTACCAACAAATGTAGTACCAGTAAAATACACACTAGTTGAAGAAGAAAGCATAAGGCTCAGATCATCTTACAGAGAGGATTATCATTTGAATGAGGCATGTCAGGAAGATTGGGAAGGATATGAAGAGAGAGAACCATAACCGCAAGTCGTGGACTTGGGGAATGGGAGAATTGAAATGGACACCACCATTCATGTACATAACTAATAATTACATGTCTAATCAGAAACCCCAATTCAAAGGAGGTCAGAAGATAACTTATTATAGATGTGGGGGGGAACATTTCATTAGAGACTGTCCACAACCTCCAACGCTAAAAATAGAAGGAGCCTATTGTAAGGATTGTGGCAGGAAATCAAGTAACTATAAATGCCATAACAAGAGCTCAAGCTAAACAACAGGAAATAAAAAAGGAGACACACACACAGGACCATAGGAAAAATCCATTTCCTAAAGAAAAGAAAAATAGACAAAAAGGAAGATGGGAAAGAAAGATGAGAATGGGTAAAAATTTGGAAGAAGAAACTATGGAACATCCAAACAATAGCCAACCACAAAATACACAGACTCAAGAAGAGGAAAAAAAATCACAAAGTCTGGAGACTCTGATAAGAGCGTACAAAGGAAGAATTCAAGATGGACCAATTCCTACAGATCATGTAATGGCATATCCTATGCCAGATTTAGAGGATGAATGTAAACAAATCATACAAGAAGCACAATTTAAGATTGGGGAAATAGACAATTATCAAGTTTGAAGGGACAAATGCAACAAAAACCAGAAAACATCTTGATCAGGAAGATAATTCACAAATAACCTTCCAAATCAATCTAGACAAACACTATACAATTTTATACCACACCACAATGGAGGAGATAGTAAAACAAAATCCTCACAACATAATATGAAAAATTGGGAAACAAAGTCAAAGAATCTAGATCCACAGCAACAAGAATTGGAAGAGTTGTTGTACATACCTATTGATAAAATAGGAGGATACTGTGAAGGAGAAGAAGGGAACTCAACTTTGAGAATACACTTCGATGAGAATCATGCCAAGGCCATATTAGATAGTGGATCAGGAGTGGCAATTATGATTAAATAAGCTTGGGAGAAATGGGGGCAGAATGATTTAATACCCACTAAAATGCGATTACAACTTGCAGACGGACACATAGAAAAGCTCCTAGGAATTTGGGAGAAGGTGATTGTGGAAATATGTGGAGTAGAGGTAGAGCACAAGTTTGCCATAGTCGAATTCCCACAATCCACTTCATATGAAATCATCCTAGGAAGACCATTTATGAGACAAATGCAAATTGTGCAAGATTGGGGTAATGATTGCCTATACCTTCAGAGCAAAGGAAGGGTAACTAGAGTAAATTTAAGGAATGGGCAGTATTGTGACATGTCCCTTCAGGAATGGTTCAAAGTACATCAAAATCAAGAATTAAGTGAAGAATCTGGGAGTGAAGAACAAAATGACACAGAACCATCAATTTGGAAATGTAATGTGATAAGGAACCACACAGATAAAAAAAAGGATGTTAAAAAAAGAAGATTGTCTAGGAAAAAGGAAGTCACAAGATAAAAGTTACATACCACAGAAATTTAAAGATGAAAAGTTTGAGCCTTATGGTTGGAATCAGATTTTGATCACAATGGATTTGGCAAGTGATGAATATGTGGGAGTAAAATTCCAAAATGAAGAAGGATATGATATTTTTCATATAGGAATAAAAATGATCAAGGTGTCAAAAACAGAGGAAGATCAAGAGGAAAGAATAATTTTAAAAATTGGAAAAACACTATTCCTGGAAGAAGTTGAAGCTACAGATGCTATAAAAGACAAAATCACATGAGCATATAGAAAAAGTTGTTGGAGCAGGACAATCAACAGTTGGTGATTATATAAAGCCTAGAAATGAAGAAATGAAGAAAAAGATTGAAGTCCAACTTCATGGAGTAAAGAGAAGATTCAGATAGTAAAGTTCTTTAAAACATATGTACATTAGCTTTGTAAATACTTCAATATACTTGAAGTAATGACGAATCAATACTCATATGTATATATAGATATGTGTAGATGGTTGTATGAGATGAGTGAGATGAAGCATAGATTAATAGATGATGTGTATTGGATGTATCATCCATCAGATGTATGAAGAATTGAATAGAAAGAATGTTCAGAGAATTGCGCGTCGATCTTTTCTCTAGTTCGCCTTCTGTGTTTGATTTTATCAGAAATCCTTTTGTACACATCTAAGTCCATAGTTAATCTATCTATGGTTAGAATTTGAGAGTTTAATTGCAAACAAGCTAAGAGAATTTTGTGTAGGAACATCTAAATGTGAGAAAGTGTTGAGTGTCTTCTCAAACAGGCGTAGATTCGATGGTCAAAGAAATGATCCGTTCTCAATGCATAGTGTAAAGTTTTACACAAATGAGGAGTCAAAATCTAAGTTGGAAAGTAAGCCATCTATGGCTAAAAGAATTTGCTTAAACGGGTTCTAGATTGGGAGAACTATGTATTAGAAGTTGCAGGTGTCAAAGTCGATTCTACAGGAAGGTAGTTTCAGACATAGGTAGATTATTTGAAGCATTTCTCATAATCTACTAAAGCTTTTGAAGTATTTCAACTTGGAGGAGGTGTGCAAGCTTGTGACACATTCGACAAAGTTTCATCAGAAACTTTACACAAATGATTGATCAATGACTGATTAATGTGCAGCAGACTTTTTGGTGAAATGATTTTTTCCACAGTTAGCTAAATTCTTGATAGTTTGGTGCTTGTCTTCCAAAATTGGTTGGAGTTTAAAGTTATTCTTGATATAGAGATGGTCTAACATCAAGGATAGCTTGTTCTTTTGGAGATTAACACTCTCCATCAGTGGTATCAGAGCAGGAAGCATCAAAATTGAGGAAATGAAGACCCCGACTGCTGTAGATATACAAATTTCACATCTTGAAGGTTCAGAAGGATAAAGTGTGGAAGAAAGACTGAAGGAAGACACATAAAGGTTATCAAAAGGATCAGAAGGAGCAACATTCGAAGCTAAGGTACAATCATTTCTTATAAGGATTAAAGATTTGATAGTAGAGTTGAAGAAAGGATGGGAGATAGTCTCCAAATTGAGAAGTTGGATAGAGAGAACTATCCAGCTTGGTCTATGAGAATGGAAGCTCATCTTTTGAGCAAAGATCTGATGGGATACATCACAGGAGAGGAAGAAAATCCAGAGTTCAAAGATCCTAGTGTTCCAACTAGGGAGGAGCTTGTAGATATAAAGGTTTGGATGAAGAAGGATGCTCAAGCAAGGAGCATAATCTACATGGCAGTGAATGATTATTTGCTTCCTCATATCAGAGGACTTGAAAGTGCAAATGATATTTGGAATGCTTTGGAAGAGCATTTTGAGAATACAACCAAATCAAGGAAAGCTTCATTATGGGTAGAATTTACTACCTTCAAGAAGAAGGCTTCACAGTCAATATCTGATTATGTGAAAAAGATGAAAGACATTGCTGATTCTTTAGGTGCAGTTGATGAAGATATTGAAGAAGATAAGTTGGTAAGACAAATTCTCACAGGACTAAGAGGAGATGAGAAGTGGAAGCCATTTATTTTGTCTACAGAACATTCATTAGATCATTTCACTCCTGATTTGAATCAATTGTTAGGACATATGCTAACTTTTGAGAATGATATCAAAAGAGATGTTGATAAGAGTGCAGGTCATGCAATGTATTCTAAAGACAAGAAGAAAGCTAGCAAAGGAAAGCAACAATCAGGTGAAGATGAAGGTACTCCAAGTCAAGCAAACTTCCTAAGAGGAAGAGGAAGTGGCAGAAGTAGAGGAAGAGGCAGAAATAACAAAGATAATGTCAGAGCTTGTTGGATATGTGGTAAGACCAATCATCTATCTCGTGATTGTTGGCATAATAATCAAAGCAATGGTAATTTTAATCAGAACTTTAATCAAAGAGGAAGAGGTGGTAGATATCATAGAGGAAACTTCACAGGTAGAGGTGGTAGGAATTCTTTTGGAAGAGGAGGAGGAAGAAACTTCCAAAATCAATCCTATAATAACACCTACTACAATTATGCATCAGATCAGAAAGAAGATTCGACTCTTATTATGAATGCAACATGTGAAGCCTCACATGAAGACATGAGAGTATTTTATATTGACTCAGGATGTAGCAATCATCTGAGTGGAAATATTGCTTTGATGACTTATCTAGATCATAAGGCAATCAATCACACAATTCAAACAGGTGATAATACAAAGCACAAAGTAAAGTCAATTGGTTCAGTTAAAGCCAAAGATGGAAGTACTATCTTGAGTAAAGTTTTGTATGTTCCTACAATTCCAAAGAACTTGATTAGTGTAGGAAAAATTGTGGAAAAAGGATATGAGGTAAGGTTCACTAATGATGGAGTTTATGTTGAAGACCCTAGTCAAGGGTATAAACAAATTGTTACAGGAAAGAAGGAAGGAAGGCTCTTCACATTAAAGATACAAGGTAATGTTGGACACGCTATGTTTACATATGGAGAGCAAAAGGTGTCTGAATTGGATCTTTGGCATAAAAGACTTGGACATTTTAATGAAAGAGGTATCAAAGAAATGGTTAACAATGGTTCAATGCTTGGATTGCCTAATGTTGCAAGTCAACACATGACATACAGATGTGAACCATGTGAGTTAGGTAAGGCTCATAAGCAATCATATAATAAGCATGGTTTTATGTATTCAGAAAGACTTGAATTGGTACATACAGATGTGTGGGGTCCTTCAAAGGACTTCAGTATAAATAGTTCAAGATATTATGTCATATATGTTGATGATGCTACTAGATGGATTACAATCTATGTGATCAAAGAAAAATCAGAAGTGTTTAATGTTGGGAATGATGGATGGATACTCCAAAAGACTGAGTAGGTACTGCTAAACCTGCTTTGTACCAGCCCTCTTTTTCTTCAGAGTTGATAACTAGACCTTCTTAGCTTTACAAAGACACCATAAAATGTCCTATGTCCTTTGGAAATGATGTGTGCAATGATTGAATCAAAACAAATAACTTTGGAAGTCACAAACTCAAGAAAACCTTCTATTTATGGCTTGACACCTGCTGAGTATTTTGCTCAGTATGACCAGCACAGTAGGAATTGGAAATATTCCTTTTAGGGGTATCTAATTAGCTTAATAATCTACCTATTCCAAGTTGAATGATGTAAAATGATGAACTATGCTAAGAGAAATCAATTTAGCAAGTTAAGTTATACCCCCGACCTTTTAGGACTGTAGCAGAAAATGACCAGAGTTCACCTCGACATAGATTTCTCCAAACTGGCTTAAACGAATGTCTTCAAACTTTAAAAGCATGTAGATTACTTCAAGCTGAATCCAACAAGCTTTGAATCACTGAATTTGGTGAAGAATTGACCGCAATATGCCCTTGACAAGTTGACAGACTTTTGAGTAGACTAACAGAGAACTCAGAGATGGACAATATGAATGTATGTATTAATGAACATTTGTATACAACTCCATTTGCATGAACATCAATGCCAAATGGTATAGAGAGGTGTGGGCTTGAGTATAGACCTCACACACACACTCAAAAATCAGTAATGCTACGCTCGAGAGTGCTCTATCTTACCCGCGACTTTTCATGACCATTTTTATAAGAGATGGGTAGAAGTTTGAATTCAAATTCAAACTTTTGGCTCCCTATGATCAAGCTCCTAAATGCTTGGAGATATTCTTTCAATCAAACAACTACTTTTTCCACGAATCCTTTTGGGTAGGTGATTACAAGAGATTCCAAGTCAATTTGACTTTTACAATGAGGTAAAGTGGTAATTAACCACTAGCATATGTTCCTATGCTTCTTCATGTTTGTATAGACTTCAGTGTATGCTTTGAGCCAAATGTGTAGGCTTGCAATTTACACCAACAGCTCCCCCTCAAGCCAAACATTTTGGCTTAAGTCTTCATCTTCAATCTTCAAGTATATCCTGCAATCCAATCATGAATTTGAACCTGCAAAGTTTGGTTCCATCCAAAGCTTTAGTCAACAAATCTGCACATTGCATGTTGGTTGATACATCGGTAAGTTGAATGTTCTTGTTTATCAATTTCTCTCTCACATAATGGTAATGGACCTCTATGTGTTTGGTCCTAGCATGATAAATAGGATTAGCTGCAAGGTGAAGAGAACTTGTATTATCTCCAAAGATAATTGGTGACCTAGTATACAATCCTAATTCTGTATACAAAAGAGTAATCCAAATTGCTTCTTGTGTGGCATTAGCCAGTCCTCTATACTCTGCCTCTGTGGAAGACAAAGCAACAGTAGGTTGCTTCTTTGAAGACCATGAAATTGGTTTGTCACCTGCAAAAGACATATATCCAGAAGTGCTTCTCCTATCATCCTTGCGTTCTGCCCAATTTGCATCTGAGTAAATTTTGATATCAATATCTGAAGTGTAAGGGAAATACAAACAATGGTTCTGTGTACCCTTGAGATACTTCAAGATTCTCTTGGCAGCCTCTAAGTGAGGTATCCTTGGCCTGTGCATAAATTGACTTAGCACACTAACTCCATATGCAATGTCTATCCTTGTTAATGTAGCATAGTTCAAGCTACCCACCATACTTTGATAACCTGTAATGTGCTTGATTTTATCACCTTCATGGGCACTTAGCTTTAGGTTTACCTCCATTGGAGTGCTTGCTACTTTAGCATCCTGCAAGTGAAACTTCTTCAACATGTCCTGTATATATTTTTTCTGAGTGATGTATATCCCTGAATTAGTGTAAACTAATTCAAGTCCCAAAAAATATTTCAATAGACCAAGATAATTGATCTTGAACTCCTTCATCATTTGACTTTTGATATATCTGATTCCATTGACATCATTACCTATAATGATGATGTCATCAACATAAACACAAAGGTATATTACCTCTAAATTACTTCTCTTAATGAACAGAGAAGTATCTGCCTTGCTCATGACAAATCCTTGGTCTTGGAGGTATGTACTTAACCTGTAATTCCATGCCCTAGGTGCCTGTTTCAATCCATATAAAGCCTTTTTTAATTTGCAAACATATGTTACCTTCTTAGGATCCTCATAGCCAGGAGGTTGTGACATATATACCTCCTCTGAAATCCATCCATTCAAGAAAGCATTCTTGACATCCAATTGGTACATATTCCAATTTTTCGATGCAACCACACTTACCAACACTCTCATGGTTGGCATCTTGGCCACAGGTGAGAATGTCTCCTCATAGTCAATGCCTTGGGTTTGTGCAAAACCCTTGGCTACCAATCTGGCTTTGTACCTATTGATTGTGCCATCAGAATTCCTTTTAAGCTTGTAGATCCATCTGGATCCTATTACCTTCATTGAGTTCTTTTTAGGTACTAACTCCCATGTGTCACTTTCTTTAAGTGCATCAATCTCCTCATCCATAGCTTCTTTCCATTTTGATTTGGTTATTGCTTCTTCATATGATCCTGGTTCTTCATTTAACAAATCTTTGGCAAGATAAACAGAATGTTTAGTAACAAGAGATGTATCATACCCATATCTGATAGGTTTCTTGCTTTCTCTTTGTGATCTTCTAAATGGTTGAGTTGAGGATTCAAGTATGTATTCAAGCTTCTTCATCTTCATTTTGCCTTTGGATTTCCATGCTTTGAATTCTTCAAGATTGATAGTGTCTTCATCATCTGAACTTGAGGCTTCATTCTGAGTAGGTTCCTCCTTTGTAAGACTTGGAAATTCCTCTTCCAAATCATAGGGTAATTTGACCTTCCTGCATTCATTCTCATACCAAGAATCATTTTCATCAAAGACAACATCTGTGCTTACCATAAATCCCTTATTGATAGGATTATAAAACCTGTAAACTTTTTTATTTAAATCATACCCAATAAAGATGCATTTTTCAGCCTTTGGGTCTAGCTTACCTCTTATCTGAGAAGGAATGTTTACATATGCTACACATCCAAATATTTTGCAATTGTCAAGTGAAGGTCTCTTACCATGCCATGCTTCATAGGGTGTCATGCCATCAAGAGAATTAGATGGTAACGTGTTTATGAGGTAAGTGGCAGTAGAAACACTCTCTGCCCATAGATAGTTAGGTAACTTTTTCTCATTAAGCATAGATCTAGCTGTCTCAACAATTAATCTATTTCTTCTCTCAGCTACCCCATTCTGTTCAGGAGAATACCTTGTGGTTATCTCTCTTTTGATGCCTCTATCCTGCAAGAAGTCTTCAAATTCATTGGAGAAGTACTCACCTCCTCCATCTTACCTTAGCCTCTTCAAATTCCTTCCTGTCTGATTTTCAACTAATGCAAGATATTTTTTAAAGCAATTAAATACCTCATCCTTGTGCTTCATGAAGTATAATACAGTCCATCTGCTACAATCAACAATGAAAGACACATAGTACCTTGATCCTGAGACTGAGGGGTCTTTGCTTGGTCCCCATACATCGGTGTGTACAAGCTCTAGGTAGTCTTCATGCATGTATCCTTTCTTTGAGAAGGGTAACCTGTGAGACTTCCCAAATTGACAAGCACCACACTTATAAATCATATGTTGCTTGGATACATTAGGTATCCCAAGCACACATTGGTCCCTGCACATTTGTTTCAAGGTTCTTTCTCCTATGTGCCCTAACCTTTTGTGCCAAATCTCAAGCTCTGAAAGTGTTTGATCTTTATAACTGTATAGTGCAATGTTCTTTGTATCTTCTAACTCAAAAGTGAAAAGTCTACCTGATTTTTCTCCTTTAGCTATCCTCTTGAACCCATGTCTTGGGTCCTTCATATATGCTCCATATTGGTTGAATCTGGCCTGCAAACGTTTCTCCACAATCTGACCAACACTCACCAAATTTTTGGTAATGGTTGGTACATAGAGTACCCTGCTCAACAAATTCTGATTTCCATCACAAGTCTTAACATTTCCAACTTTAACTACAGAATGCTTTGTGTCATCACCTGTTTGGACTTGATGCTTACCTTTTGGTTCCTCAAGATCAAAAAGTAGTGCTACATTGCCAGCCACATGATTTGAACATCTTGATTCAATGTAGAATATGTGGTCATCATTGGTACCTGACTTTGAAGTCATGTTCATGATCAGAAGAGAGTCATCTTGCTCCTCTGTGTAGTTGTTGTAATCCTCCTTGGTAGTTGCCACTGTAATTATTGTTGTAGTTGTTGTTGTAGTTATTGTTGTAGCCTTGGTGATGGTTGAATTTACCTCTTGACTATGAGTAGCCACCTCTTTGGTATCCTCTTCCTCTCTGATTCTTGTAATTCATGAAACACTCATTTGTAGTATGATTTGATAAACCACAAATGTTGCATGGTGAGGAGTTATAAGATTTCCCCCTACCTGGCTTACCTCCTCTGCCCTTCCTCTTGAAGATCTACCTCTCCCTGCATAGGTGGCTTGGGAGGTAGAACCTTCATCTTCCACCTTCTTGCTTTTGCCTTTATCTTTAGACTTCTTATCAGTGTATAAGGCAGAAGAGTTATTACCTTTGGATGTGTCTCCATTTTTGTTGAGCTTTGCTTCATGAGTAAACATTGTCCCATGAGAGTTGTAAGATCTGGAGTGTGCATGTCCATGTAAAGATCCATAGCTGTGGTGAAGCTTTCCCATTTGTCATCAGCCTTGATTCTATTGATCACTTGCCTTACAATCTGTTCTTCTTCAATCTCTTCTCCTATGCTTGCTAATTGATCTGCTACATCTTTAATCTTGGTCACAAATTCTGAAACAGCTTGCTTAGGTTGCTTCCTTAGTGTTGTGAATTCAATCCACAACTGATTTTTCCTAGCCCTTGTGTTGGAGGAAAAATATGATGACAAGGTTTCCCAAGTCTCTTGGGATGTCTTACAATTTCTAATATGTGGCAAACGAAAATCAGATATAGAGTTGAGTAAGTAAGACCTTGGCAATGCATCCTTAGCACACCATGTGTTGAGCTTTTCATGTTCTTCCTTGGTTGGTAATCCTCTTGCTTTGAATGAGGGCAATTCCTCATCTCCTGAGATGTACCCATAGAGAATCCTTCCTTGTAAGTAGGTCTTGATCCTTAGAGACCATGCTTGATAGTTGTTCCTATCCAATTTGTCAATAAATGAAGGAAAACCATCTCCCATTTTACCTTAGTTTGCTCTGATACCACTGTTGGGAATGATGGATGGATACTCCAAGAGACTGAGTAGGTACTGCTAAACCTGCTTTGTACCAGCCCTCTTTTTCTTCAGAGTTGATAACTAGACCTTCTTAGCTTTCCAAAGACACCATAAAATGTCCTATGTCCTTTGGAAATGATGTGTGCAATGATTGAATCAAAACAGATAACTTTGGAAGTCACAAACTCAAGAAAACCTTCTATTTATGGCTCGACACCTGCTGAGTATTTTGCTCAGTATGACCAGCACAGTAGGAATTGGAAATATTCCTTTTAGGGGTATCTAATTAGCTTAGTAATCTACCTATTCCAAGTGGAATGATGTAAAATCATGAACTATGCTAAGAGAAATCAATTTAGCAAGTTAAGCTATACCCCCGACTTTTTAGGACTGTAGCAGAAAATGACCAGAGTTCACCTCGATGCAGATTTCTCCAAAATGGCTGAAAAGAATGTCTTCAAACTTTGATAGCATGTAGATAACTTCAAGATGAATCCAACAAGCTTTGCATCACTGCATTTGGTGAAGAATTGGCCGCGATATGCCCTTGACAAGTTGACAGACTTTTGAGTAGACTAACAGAGAACTCAGAGATGGACAATATGAATGTATGTATTAATGAACATTTGTATACAACTCCATTTGCATGAACATCAATGCCAAATGGTATAGAGAGGTGTGGGCTTGAGTATAGACCTCACACACACTCAAAAATCAGTAATGCTAGGCTCGGGAGTGCTCTATCTTACCCGTGACTTTTCATGACCATTTTTATAAGAGATGGGTAGAAGTTTGAATTCAAATTCAAACTTTTGGCTCCCTATGATCAAGCTCCTAAATGCTTGGAGATGTTCTTTCAATCAAACAACTAATTTTTCCATGAATCCTTTTGGGTAGGTGATTACAAGAGATTCCAAGTCAATTTGACTTTTACAATGAGGTAAAGTGGTAATTAACCACTAGCATATGTTCCTATGCTTCTTCATGTATGTATAGACTTCAATGTATCCTTTGAGCCAAATGTGTAGGCTTGCAATTTACACCAACATTTAATACATTTAAACACTATCATGCATATGCCGAAAGAATTACAAGTCAAAAGTTGAAGAGACTAAGGCCAGATGGAGGGGGAGAGTATTTCTCTAATGACTTAGTGATTATTTGTGGAATGCAGGTATAAAGAGAGAGGTTACTTGTAGGTAGTCTCCTCAACAAAATGGGGTAGCAGAAAGAAGAAACAGAACTCTTGTTGAGTTTGCAAGGTCAATGATGAAGGAGAAAAATTGCCCTAATTATTTGTGGGCTGAGGCTGTGAACACAGCCACATATTTCGTCAATAGGTTACCATGTAAAGCCTTGCAGGGTATGACACCATATGAAGCTTGGTGGGGTAAGAGACCTACCTTGGATCATTGTAGAATATTTGGATGCTTGGCATATGCATATGTGCCATCTCAATTGAGGCATAAATTGGAACCTAAAGCAGAGAAGTATGTATTCATTGGTTATGATGACAAGCAGATGGGTTATAGATGTGGAGTCCATCCACAAAGCCATTCCTTGTGTCTAAGGATGTTACATTTGATGAGCAGGGTACTTGGTATGCAGGTACACTTAATGTTCATGCAGATGTTGAAGAAGTTGTGAATCAAAAGAACGGTAAATCAAAGGTTCAGATATTTGATGAAGATGAGAACAATGAAGTACAGGTTGAAGTTGAAGAAGTGCCAAGGTTTGATCCAGAATGTGATGAACCAGAAACTTCAAGAAGTGGAGAAGTCAGAAGGTCATCCAGGCACAAATGGTAGCCTACTAGGTATAGCTATGATACTTCATTCTTGACTACTAAAGATTATGCTTACATGTTAAAAGCAGATGAAGATCCATCCACATATGATGAAGCCAAAGGAAAGAAGATTTGGGAAAAAGCTATGCAAGAGGAATATGATGTATTGATGGAAAATGAGACTTGGGATTTGGTTCCTAAACCAAATAGCTAGAAAATTATTGGATGTAAATGGGTCTACAAAACAAAAAGGTTTGCAGATGGAAGTATATCTAGGTACAAAGCCAAGCTTGTTGTAAAGGGATATGCACAGACATATGGTGTGGAGTATGATGAAACTTATAGTCCTGTTGCAAAAATGACAACCATAAGGACTCTCATAGCAATTGCTGCTTGCAAAGGTTGGAAATTATCTCAATTAGATGTGAAGAATGCATTTTTGAATGGTTTTATTTCAGATGAAGTCTACATGGAACAACCAGATGGTTTTAAAGATCAAGTGTATCCAAATTATGTGTGTAAGGTCAAGAGAGCTTTGTATGGGTTGAAGCAGGCCCCAAGGGCATGGAATTATAGGCTTGTAAAGTTCTTGAAGGAACTTGGTTTTCAAGCTTCAAAGGCAGATAGTAGCTTGTTAGTCAAAGCAAGTGAGGATGGATTTATTTATGTGTGTATTTATGTTGATGACATAATACTTACAGGAACAAATGACAAAGGCATACACATGATTAAGAAGCAGATGGAGAAAGAATTCAAAATCAGTGATTTGGGAAATTTGTCATTCTGTTTGGGAATGGAGATTTCATATACTTAACATGGAGTATATGTAACTCAAGAAAGGTATCTGAAAAATTTACTAACCAAATTTAAAATGGAAGATTGCAAGATAGCACCAACTCTAATGGAAGTGAATCATAGATTGAGTAGATATGGAGGAGAGGAATTCAAAGATATGAAGCTCTATCAAAGTTTGGTGGGTAGCTTGATTTATGCTACATTAACAAGACCTGACCTATCATATGCAGTTGGTGTTCTATCTCAATTCATGCATTGTCCTAGAAAGGAACATTGGATTGCAGGACAAAGAGTACTTAGGTACATCAAGGGCACACTTAAAGAAGGATTGTACTATGGATTTACTTTAGATACAAGAGTCAAAATATATAGTGATGTTGATTGGGCAGGTAATTTTGATGATAGAAGATCAACACATGGATACTTGTGTTATGTAGTAGATAAGCTAATTTCATGGTGCTCCAAGAAGCAACATACAGTTTCTTTATCATCTACAGAAGCAGAATACAAAGGTATGGTAGAAGTTGCAAAGGAAGTAATATGGTTAAAGACTCTTATGAAGAGTTTTGATATTGTTTAGAGTACTCCTATCATTTGTGGAGACAATATGAGTTCTTTATATTTGGGAGCAAATCCTATGTTCCATGCTAGAACTAATCATATTGAGATTCAGTATCATTTTTTGAGAGAGAAGGTTGTTGATAAAGAATGCATACTCCTACAAAAGATCAACTTGCAGATATGATGACAAAAAGCTTGGATGGACCAACGTTACAGAGGTTTAAAGATATGGCAGGAATAAAGAAGATGCAGATAATCACAATTGATGATTGAGGGGGAGTTGTTGGAGCAGGACAATCAACAATTGGTGATTATAAAGCCTAGAAGTGAAGAAATGAAGAAAAAGATTGAAGTCCAACTTCATGGAGTAAAGAGAAGATTCAGATAGTAAAGTTCTTTAAAACATATGTACATTAGCTTTGTAAATACTTCAATATACTTGAAGTAATGACGAATCAATACTCATATGTGTTAGAGTATGATCAATGTCTACCCCTCATGATTGTATGCACATTTTGTAAGGCCCCCTTTATGAGGAGAAGCCAAGCGTGCATTACCCAATTGGTCGGTTCAACTAGTCTAAGCCGTGTATGGCAATTACGCGGGCGGTGGCCACCCACGCCCTACCGCCCATGTATAGCCGTCCATGGCAGGCCACCCATGATCCTATATATACATGACTTCTGCACTACCTAAGACATTGAGTTGAGCCAGCATACCTCTACCTTGTATCTCCCTATCTAGAGTTGTCTAGATCACCATTTAAGCTCTACCTTGAGAGCGCACGGGTGGACAACGCCATCATCTTTGTACTTGCTGCTAGTAGAAAATTGTTGAGATTCTCCTATATCTGTTATCTTCTCTGCTATTGCTCCTGTGTTATATTGCGTAACTATTGTCTTACATGGTATCAGAGCTGTAAGGTTCGAATAGCTTGAGAAGTATCATTATTTTAGCCTACTAGCAGACTAGAATATCAGTAGATTATTCGAGTGATTACATGATGGCTTCATCGTCGAACACTAGTCTTGGTGCTTCACCTAATGTTAATGCTGCACCTATTCGAATTCGTCCACCTGCATTCACTGAAGGGAAGCTGGATGGAACCAACTATACACTCTGGAAGTTCAAAATTTCTGCAATTTTGGACTCCTATGAATTACTTGACACTGTCATGGGACCGATGGGATTGGATCCAGAGCCTATACCAGTTGAAGATCCAGCAAATTCAAGATTGATGATTCAGCCAGATCCAGATCTTCTACGAGCTTGGAAGAGGCGGAATGCTGATGCATTATGTGCGATTGTCACTAGTGTAAGTGATTCTGTGCTTACTTTAGTTCAACATACTACTAAAGCACATGAGGCTTGGGGCATATTGGCTCGACAATATGAGACCAAGAACCACACTAGGATACAGAATTTAGAAAATCAGTTGGCAAATGAAAAGCATTCTGATTCTGAAAAGGGTGAAGATTTTATCAAACGGATAAAGCATCTTCAAGATCAATTGGCTGCAGTTGGTGTTGTTATAACACCAGAAGAGCTAGCTCGAAGATCTGTACGTGTTCTTCCAGCAAAGTATGATGGATTAGTAACAGCCCTTAACACTCAGGTAAGGCCAACTCCTCTTACATTTGAAGAGTTTTGTGCCATGCTTTTAGAAGAAGAGATGCGGCTGAAGAATCGGCAAAGTACAACTGATGCTGCATTCTCAGCAAATGCAAAAGGTAAAGGCTCTTCAGAGGGATCAAAGAAGAAGACAAAGAAGAAAAAGTTCACAGGAAGTTGCTTCTATTGTGAAAAGAAAGGCCATGCCATCAAGGATTGCAGAAAGAAGCAAGCTGATGAACGGAATGGGACTGTAAAATCATCATGGAAGAACAAAGAGTCTGCAAACAACACAGAGCTGGAACTTTGGGTAGCTATTGAAGAGGTATGTTCATCTGCTCAAGCTCGTGTTGATGAGCCATGGATTTTAGATAGTGGAGCTTCTCGCCATATGACTAGTAAAAAGGATTGGTATAGTTCCCTAGTGCCTCTGCGGGAATCCATCAATGTAGTGGTGGGAAACGACTCCAAGTGTCCAGCTAAAGGAACTGGAACCATCTCTTTTATCACTTCTCCAGGTGTTGAGAAAAAGTTATCCGATGTTCTCTATGTACCTACACTCAAAAGAAATTTGTTGTCAGTTTCTGCAATAACAGATCGTGGACTCGAAGTTCACTTCAATAAGAGTGGTGCGGAAATCATGGATTCATCAGGTAATGTTGTAGGTAAAGGCACACGACGGGATAACTTGTATGAGTTAAGTGCTTTAACTGCTACAGAAGATAAAGATGTAAGCAGGTTATGGCACCAACGATTTGGGCATCTCGGATTTGCAGTTTTGAAGGAGATGCAACGAACAGGGATGGTGTAGCTCAATGATGAGTAGCACCTCCTTTAATGTCAATCCGGGAAGACGTGAGGATGGTATGAAGACCTCGAGCAAGTGGCGGCACAAGTGCGTGAGTGAGAAGCACACAAGCATGCACACACATACACACACACGCGCACACAAGGCAAGACAAAGAGTGAGAATCAATGGAGCTTTTAGATTACTTTCAAAAATGCTCTTACAAGTTCGTTTCAATTACAATCTAACCTCAAAAATGAGCTCTCTAGCTCTTTTTATAGTTTTTGACTAGCTTTTGGCCCTGTCCAGACCTAGTGTCCGGCCTAGTTAAAAATTAGGTTCCAGGGCTTATTTGGGGGCTCAAACGAGATCTAAAAAATACGAAAATTGGTACGCAACTACTTCTAAGGCTCCTCAAGCTCAAGGACTCCTTGGCTTGCACAAAATGGAGCTACAAAAATGTGAAATGATATTTACAATGATGGTTAGTGATAAAAATCACTGTTGTTGTAGGGATTTCTTCTAGTGATCTGTCATACATATCTTCGAGCTCCCTACTTGCTCTTCCTCCCTGCATGTCCATCTCTTTGTCTTGAAAAAAATATTGGCCTACTTGCCAGATCTTCTTTGACTGCCCTGTTTGCTTGTGCTGTCCCTTCGCTCTGACTCCCTTCTTTGACTTTCATGTCTTGTACGTCCTGGTGTACCAAGGCTACTGCCAACACCCCCCCCACTCTCGCGTCTGTCGCCCCTGACAGACCCTTGTCGAGCTGCTTTTTGGACGTAATATTGGACAACATCCGCGGCGAGGTGGTGTTCTTCTAGCCTGAGTCCCCTTGCTAGATCTGTCAGCAATGCATCCCAATTGACTGGCCCTGGGACATCTGGATGGGGCACCCGTAACTGCTCTGAGTGAATGGTTCGCTCCACAGCAAATAAATGGAGGAGATGTGAGGGTCTGGGTACAAATATTTCTGAGTGGTATTCCCAGAACCCTGTTATGAACATCTCTTCGAATGTTTGTTTGAAGCAGGCCGGGAGGTATTTTATTCTGGCGTGCCAAGCGTATATCACCTCTATGGAAGGAGTGGTGCTCATGTCATAAACTAAATCTTGGTTTCCTGTAAGGAATCCGACGCCTGAGAAGTGTGGGTCCTTGATATTCTTGAATGTCCTGAATGTAATAAGCATTAACTCAAAAATTTTCATGCACATCTGGGCCATTACATCAGGGGTATTCTTTAATCGGATGCTCCAGTGCCGTATAGTGGAAATCATGTAATTGACGGTGGGAGGCCCTTGAGGGGGTGCTAGATAGACGTAGTTTAACCATTTGGCGCATCCCTTGATATTCTTGACTGCAATGGTAAACTCTGGCCATGTGCGTCTGCGGAGTACAGGAACATAACAAGGGTTATATTTAATAAAAAGAGGCATATTCGTCCAGGTGCGAACCATCTCCGGATAGGTTTCGAGGAGTCGGATCCTCCAAGTGGGTTGATGAATGGATCCTTTTTTAGCGCTCTCTGGGATGTCATCTGGCCCAAATTGTGTAGCAAACGTTGGAGGTTTGCCACATCTGTGTTGGATTTCTGCATTGTAGTCCGCCAGAAGTATACAATATGGCACGTATTGATCATCATTGGTTCCGATCCATCTATGGTGGGACATGCTGCGGAAGTATTCTGATTTAATAATAGTGTCCTCTATCTTTGCCATAGATTGGATCTGAACTGCCACTCGATCTTCATGAGTTGAGACCGTTTTCTCTAGTGTTTGGAGCCACTCAGGTACTTCGATTTCTAACGTATCCATTCCTTCTGCGGTTTGCTCACCACCTGGCATTGGCATAGGAACGTAAGGTTCCTCATACGTCTCATCTACCTCGATGGGTACCAAATCCTCGGGTTCAGGTTCGACAACTGGAGAGGGTTGCCTTTCATGTGTGAGTAATCTTGCCTGTAATTCGGCCACCTGCTCTTTCAATGCCTTGACTTCCTCTGAAGTCGTGGTCGTTTCTGTGACTTTGGGTGCTGTCTGTTGCTCTTGGAGTTGATTGCGCAGCGCATCACGTTCCCTTTCCAAGTCATCATGAGCTTCTAATAGATCTGCATAGCTGTCCAAGATGGTCTTCATTGTCTCTGAGGGCACAGCTTTAAACTGCTCTGGATCAATTTCGTGTGGAGAGCCTTCCATTGCTGCTTATAGATTTGCTTCATTTTGCTGCTGCAGCCTCTTGTTTTCTTCTAGGGCGGCCGCCATGTGTTTTCTGAGAAGTGCCAGGTTACGCCGGACTTTGAGATTATCGGCTTGGTATACCTCGAGCAAAGCTTCTAGTTGTTTGGCACCTGATTCTGTCGATGGTTGGGGTGCCGCCAATAAGGTTTGGTGAGCCTGCTCAAGCGTCGTGTAGCGTTGATTCAGTTCTGCATTTTCTGTTTGTAGAATGAGAAATTGTCTTTGTAAGTTTTGATGGTGCGTTTCCAGATTCTGATACCGGTTGTCCAGAGCTTTGTACTCATGCTGGAGCTGGTATACACATTGGTTTAATGCTAAGAATATGTTATTTACATTAAATAATGTTGGGAAGGGTGAAGATGCAGGGGGAATGGGGGCGGGAATGGGAGAGGTGAATGATGTGTATGTACGTGGAGATGTGGGTGGAGGGGGTATGGGTGATGAAGGTGGCATAGGGGGAGGGAGCGGTGCTGTGGCAGGTGATGTTTCCATCGTGTCAACTGTTTGAGTGACGGTGTAGATGGGAATCGTTGGTGGAGTGGATGTGACATCGGTGAACAGGGTGGTGAAGGTGGGCATGGTGACTCCCCCGTATTGGATTCCCGGAGAGAGTGGGATGCCCATGACCACGGTAGTGGTAGTGGATGGGGTAGTGTTAGTGTCCTGTGGTGGAGTGAATTGTGTAGTGTGAGGTGGGGATGGGGGTGACAACGGTGCTTCCTGATATTCTTCTGCTTGCGCTGCCTCGCCTGGTGCTGATGTATTGATGTGAATTTGCTTCCCGGACCTCCTGGGACGAACGGGAACTCTTTTTTCAAACCTGTGGATGTAGGCCATTGCCTCATGAATGGCCTCGTCCAGTCCTACAGCGTCGGCATGAAGGTTCATGGACTCAATGAACAACTCGTCCACACCTTCCTCAGCTAGCAAGTCGTTCATGAGTCTTTTGCCCTGTTCTAGAGACATCTGATGCTGTTCCTGAACCAGTCGCATGGTTCGATATAGTCTCTTGATTTGTGCCGAATATGCTGGGGCACTTGCTAACTCGGAGAGTTCGTCATATTCTTGATGTTGTTCTTCGTCGGCCTCTTCTTCATCTCCTCCTGCCTCTTGTTCATCTACATCGACTTCTACAGTTTGTGGTTGGGTGGGGGCCGATGTTGTTTGGGGTCGCGGTTCCTGAGCTCGCGCTGCTTCGGCTTCGAGGTTAGAGTCATAGATTAATCTGGCAATTTCTTCATCCGTGAGGTCCTCAAGAGTAAATCCCTGCGGAAATTCCAAATCGGATGGAATGGGTGGAAACACCAGATTAGGCCCCTCTGTGCTTGGTCTTGGTAACCGGATTGTGAATGGCCTAACTCGTCGCGTCTGGGGAGGAGTGATTTCTGGTGTAGCGGTAGCTCCCCTTGGTTGAGCACAGGGTAGTTGGACTCCCCCCCTCATCTTCTTTGATGGGGGACCTGCTGCTGATAGTCTTCTCTGGAATTCTTGGACTCGGGACCATACGAGTGCCCGCTGAACAGGCACGTCATAAGCCAAGCATCTATAGATTATTCTGGTCAAAGCACAACACCCGTGGAGCACATTCTTCTGTTTTTTGTTCCACCTTTGATGCGCTAGGTGGATCTGATCTATGATCCAGTGTGGTACATTGATGGGCAGGCTTTCGGTTTCTGCTAGATATAAACTGAACCATATTTTTTTCGGGGGCATTGTGAAGCGTTCTTGGGCGGGAAAAGCAAAATGTTGCATGATGGTTCGTAGGTGAAGCGCAATGGTAGGTGTCATCGCAACCATGTCCTTCAGCTTATTAAGATCTTTGTGCTTCATTCGACCTGGAACCATGGTTTCCTTTTCTGTTGGGATGTGCATGCCATACATACCCAATGCTTCTCTTACCAGATTGAGGGTCAACTTGAATCTTTTAAGCTCATTACCCGGCAGCAGTGATGGCAGCACAAAGGTGTTGTCGCCGCCCTTGGCTCTGCTTGGTGTGATGGTACTGATCAGATAAGAACATCGTAAAAAATCCGGCTTTGGTAAGTGAGTCCTGAAATAACTTTCCACACCTGCTTTGACCCAAACTGATCTCATGACTTCGGCATTTTGGTAGCTTTCAAACTCGCGTGCGAAAAAGTGGTATCGACCCCATTTGCCATTGAACTCCAATTCTGCTTCCCAGAAATAGGTCCCATAACCCAATGGTCCAGCAACATCACTGAACCAATGCGCATGCTTACCTACTTGAGAAGTGTGCCCTTGAGGAGGATCCTGAATGGGGAGCACATGCACTGCTTGAAGCTCTTGCGGTCTTGCTGTGAGACGTGGCTCAAGGAGAAGTGTTTCTATGTCCACAATCTGGCACCAGGTCCGGCTTGAGAACTAGTACCTGCTTCTGCCATGGCCCTGTTCGCTGGTTGGTTCTGTGAGAATATAGAACCAAGTGTTAACATCGTAATGGACAGAATAAATCCGTTGTTGTCCCCGCTACAACATTAACATGAGGTGGATGATGAGTTAGTGGTTAGTAAGTGCATGAAGACAGTGTGTGTATTTAGTGCTTGTGTTGTCCTAGGAGACTACTGCAGTTAGTAAGTAGGTATGGATTTACAAATTGGGGTCGGGGGGTTTATTACAGGCCCTAGGCTGCCAAATGCAGTGAGTGGGCTTTGCCTTCGGTTTCGGAGAGTCTCTACAGAGCCTTCTCGGTGTCGTGGTTTGAAGATGAGGCCTTTTTGGGACCCATTTACAATTGATTACATGTACGCTCTTGGGTTTTGGTGTGTACATGAGTGTCGAGAACGAGTGAAATCTGGCAGTATGCGTCGCTGCGTTATGCTGTTTAAGTTGTGGCCTCAGCGTAGCTACTTGTGCCATCAAGCAAGCCTTAGGCACCCAAATTTGTCTTGATTGTGGGCTTGCCTTCATCGACTTCTTGGGTACCCAAATAGATTTTACTTTAGCAGAAGAATTTCTGAAAGACTTCTTATTAGCGTTGCGTTGTTGGTCACTAATAAGAGGCTTTGCCCCTGTAGTTGACGGTGGTGCAACCGGTCGTTCGCCTTTCCGCACCCATACCTGGTCTATTTTCTGGGCTGTTCTGCTGCGCAGGTACTTTTGATCTCTGTAGCTCAAGCGTAAGCACCACCTCCTTTAATTGTCAATCCGCGGAGACGTGAGGACCGGTATGAAGACCACGAGCAAGTGAAGGCACAAGTGCGTGAGTGAAAGCCCACAAACATGCACACACATACACACACACGCGCACAAAGTAAGATCAAAGAGAGGAACAATGGAAAGCTTAGATTGCAAAAGAGTTCTCTTACAAAAGTTCTATTCTCTCACAAGCTAACCTCAAAAATGAGCTCTCTAGCTCTTTTTATAGTTTTTTGACTAGTTTTGGCCCTGTCCAGACCTAGTGTCCGGCCTAGTTAAAAATTAGGTTCCAGGGCTTATTTGAGGGCTCAAACGAAGTCTAAAAATTATGAAAATTGGTACGATGGTACTTCTAATACTCCTCAAGCTCGAGGACTCCTCGGCTTGAACAAAATGGAGTTACTAAAAATAGATAATGGTATTTACAATGGTTTCTAGTGATGAAAATCACTATTTTTGTAGGGGATTCTTCTGAAAATTTGACATACACTTCTCGGAGCTCCCTACTTGCTCTCTCTTCTTCTATGTCCACTTCTTTGATGTGCTTCCATGCTTTGTCCTTGACCTTGAGCTTCAACACTCCCCCCCCTCTCGAGTCTGTCGTCCCTGACAGACCCTTGTTGTAGTGATTGTTCCAAGTAGTGCCTTGAGAGGGAGTGTCCCTTCTGTATGAACACAAGTCGTCCGACGTTCTTCATCTATCACTTGTGAGTCTTTGCAGGTTGTAGTCTCTTGGTATGTGCTTCTGCCTTGTATTCCAGCATGACTGTGTCGTTGTGAGTCTCCGTTGATGTTTTCTAGATCTTCCAAAGTTGATCTTCATAGTAGTCAAGCCAAGTACTCATAACCCATATTGAGTGATGGGTAAGTGTGTTCGTGCATGGGTTGAAAAAAGTATGTGCCTTGTGCACGGCCTTGTAATGTAGCCCTACGCATGCTTACTTGGAAAATGCATTGGAAGAAGTATGGTGCAAAAATTGTGGGTCTTGAGCTAAGTGCTCAAGGGTATGTTGACGAAGAGGTTTCCTAAACTATCATGGTTATGGTGTTTCCAGAGTAAAGATACTTACCATGGCGAAGGTTGATGGATGTTTGCCTCTTCGTGTTGTACACTCGGCCTTTGGGATGGAACCTTGTTGATGAATGTCCATGTTGATTGTCCACTGATGAGATCTTTTGAGTGGTGGATCCCCTCTCCTCTTTTCAAAGCAACATTTGTCACTAACAATGTGCATTTCTGAGCTTGGGCTCATGCACGTTCACTTCCCTATATTGACACTCAGAGGAATATTGGACACGTGCCGGTTTCTAAGAGATTACCATGCTGATTGACATAGACCATTCACCAGTGCTACTGTTCCATACTGGTTCAGGAAATACTGAGAATTGAATTGCTTTATATTCCTTGGCAAGCAACATCGGGTAACTACACCAAGCTGTGTTTCACATATACTCTTTAGCTCACCATATGCAGGAGTCTTCTCCTCCAGAACTACCTTTTGCAGATATCTCCTTGGATGCTCTGGTACATGAAGTAGTTAAGCATCACGCAAGTTGCGGACCTTCAAGCTCTTCATGGTAAGAGAAAATCATAGCTGTAGATGCCATGTTCATGCCAAATGCTTTTCCTCTACCAGATAAGGCAGCAATAATCTCACTGTTGGCTGAGACACACTGGGAACAAGCTCTCTCCCACTTCTCTCTTTTTTTTTTTTTTTTTTTTTTTTTTTTTTTTTTTTTTGAGGAACAGGATATCACAAAACAAGAACACAAAAGTTAGTATCAATAGAAATGTTCGACATATGTCACTCTGCTCTTGTGCATGGGATTCTCAAGTGTGTCTATGCACGGCCGTGTAATGTGGCCCTATATTAATGCATACTTTGGAAATGCATGACCTGAATGGTGCAAAAGACAGGGTTGTGCAAGGAGCACATGGTTGTTGCTCGTTCGAGGCTTTCGATGTTATTTGTGGAGGTTGATGCCGGCCTTAGTGGAGGTATCCATTGAGTCTCGAACTGATGTAATCCTCCTTATTGGAGTCCATTTTAGAACATCATTTGGCACTGTAGAGGTCACTTCAGGCGTCTTTCTCTTTGGATGCTTTCTGAACTGTGGTATCCAGTGTGGTTGATGCTTTGGTTCGGTGGAGGCTACTTGCACTTTTGGCTTCCAAACCCATATCCTTTTTGCATGTCTTCCTACTAATGTTGAAGAGCTGATTTGATCTTCCTTTGGTCTCTGTACGTGGTTCTTACCCTTTTCTCTTTTTGGCCTCTTTGTTGAAACCTTTTGCATGTGGGAGAACAAAGGTTGTTGTGGGTGTAGGATCTTCTTAGGTACCCACATCTGTAATTGCCCTTGTTGAGCTGCAGCTAACTTCTTAGGCACCCAAACTTGTTGGATATCTTGTGATGGAGCTTGTCTGAGCTGCTTCCTTCGTCTTCTGGCTTGGTTAGTGTGCATGGATGGGATTTGTGGGGGTAAGGCTGGTGGTTGCTCTCCTTTGCGTACCCAGATCTGCTTCATGCCCGGAACCGCTTTTTTACCGAATGGTGTCTTTCTATTTGATGTAGCAGTTGTCGTGAACGGTGGTGTTTGCTTGTGTGGTGGGCTCACTACTGTGGCTACTTGAGTCTTTGGAGAAGAAGAAAGATCCACCCGCCTTCGAACCTGGTCTTCCACGACTGACTCCTTCTGCATCATAGAGCTTTTGACACATACAACATCTTCTTTCATATGATTAGTCTTGGAAGAACTAAGAGAGTGTGTGGTGCCATGATCTAGGAGCATGCAGTTCTCTAATTCTAATGTAATGCATTGTTCATGTACCCAAACTTGAAGAATTTGACTTCTTAGGTTTAAGTTAACTGCATGGTCATAGATCCAATCTTGACCCAAGACAAGTGGTTCTGTAAGGTTCTCATCTTGACATACTAGCGCTTTGACTTTCATTGGAACATCTTGAAGGTAGATGGGAAGTTCCACCTCGCCCAAACAAGGGGTTTCCACACCTCCCAATCCTATGAGATAAGCTTCTATGGGATTGATGTTCAACCCCAAGTCTTGGCAGTAGGAAAGTTTAACTGCACTACTTGCTGCACCTGAGTCAATCAATGCTTTCACCGTCCTTGCACCCTTCCCTTGTCCTATCTCTATGGTCACAAAGGGTCTTCGGTCAATGACCTGAGAAGTCGCAATGCCTGACTTTTGACACATATCCATGTGGTATTTTGGGGCTTTTGAGTTGACATCTAGGCCTAATCGCCTTAACTTATTTTGCCTAATACGCTCTCTGGCCTCTTCCTGTGCTTCTTCTCTCACTCTTAACTCTTCTTCTTTTCGCTTCTTCGCAGTGTTGAGTCTCATTAGCATATCCTCAGTAAGAGGTTCTTGATATAGCTTGACTCTACAGCCACTAATATAGTTTGGCAAGATATCTCCTTCTAGAGTGGCCAACTGAACTGCACCACTAGTGGAAATTCTATTAATGATCATGGGTCCATAACCTCTTTTTTCCAACTTACGGGCATGTTGTTTTAGTGTGTATACCAACACTAGATCTCCCTCTTTCAATCCCTTATCCTTGATGTGTGCATCAAAGTATGCCTTTTGCCTCTTCTTTGCAGCGTAGATGCCTGCTGCCGCTCGTAGCCTCGTTTCACCCAAGCGTTCGAGATCAAAGATCCTAGAGGACAATTCATGCCCATTCCACTCATACTCTTGTGCTACTTTTAAGGCAGGGATTAAGAAATCTAATGGTAGCACAGCGTTCTGTCCGAAGACCATCTGAAATGGGGTGGCGTTGAGTACCGTTTTGTAGGCAACTCGATAAGCCCAAACAGCATGATGAAGTTGTTTGTCCCAATCAGAGCGTTTATTATTTACCAATTTTGTCAATACGTTACAGAGGATCTTATTGGTACTCTCAGCTTGTCCGTTGGCTTGTGGATGATAGGGGGCGGATTTCTTATGTATCACCAAGAATTCTTGGAGAAGATTTTCAATGACTTCATTCAAGAAGTGTGTGCCTCTATCGCTCACCAACTCTATTGGTAGTCCATATCTCGTGAACACATTCTCGAATAAGAACTTAGCCGTAGTCTGAGCATCATTCTTTGTTGTGGCTTTGACTTCTACCCACTTTGTAAGGTAATCTGTGGCTACAATGATGTATTCTGCATGGGAGTTTCTAGCTGGGGGGTTAATAGGACCTATGAAGTCTATGCCCCACTTCGAAAATGCACGTCCTCCCATCATTGGCCTCAAGGGCATCTCGTCTTTTCTCACTGGATATTGTGCACGTTGGCATGTGTCACATTTCTTCACATAGGTATGTGCATCCATATGAAGAGTGGGCCACCAAAGTCCTGAGAATAGAATGGTTTTAATCACTCGGTCAGGGCCAAAATGTCCACCTGCAACACCACTGTGTGCAGTCTCTAAGACCCTTAAATAGTCTGATTCATGAACGCACAGTCTTAAGTAACCATCTTTACCTCTTCGGTATAGGTTTTCTCCTACTAAGGCATAGCCTTGAGCCTCTTGCTCCATATTTCGTCTTCTTGCTAGACTGGCCTCTTTGGGTAATCTTCCCGATCTCATAAACTCTACCAATGGAGTACTCCAATCTGGAATTAATGATACTTGATAAAGGGTCGCATGCTCCACTGGTGGTTTCTCTCTACACATTGGACAATTCTTGATCCACTCATGTATTTCTTTGTCCATGCTAGGCCAATACACTCCTAAACGTTTCAAATTCTGCAATGTTCGTTGTTTAGAATAGTGATTTCCTAGCAATCCCTCATGAGCTTGCTGCAACCAACTACTATGTTCATCATCCTCGACACAACAAGCTAATACACCCTCAGTATCTTGTTTGTACATGCTTCCTGCCAATATGTGATATTTTTGTGATTTTACAATTTCTTCTTGTGATGTTTTCACAGTCTTATTTGCAGGGCCGAAGGTTAGGACTGGTACCAACTTATTTGCCCATTTAGGAACAACTTCCAAATTGAACAGATAAGCATCAGGTAGTTCATCAGACACTCCTTGTGGTGACTCTCCTGAAGTAATGCGAGAAAGGTGATCTGCCCGAAGGTGGGTTCTACCTTTCCTGACAACAACTTCAAAGTCGTACTCCATTAGTAAGAGGAACCATCTTACTAAGCGTCCAGTATTGCAAGGTTTATTGACCAAATATAACAAAGCTTGATGATCAGTGAAGAACTTGAACTTGTTGGCCAATAAATAGTGTCTAAACTTCTTTACAGCATATACCATGCCTAACCCTTCTCGCTCGGTTGTGGTATAATTTCTTTCGGCTGGGTTTAGTTGTCTACTAGCATATGCTATGGGCAAATCTAAATTCCCTTCACCTGTGGGTTGTGCCAGCACACATCCTATGGCATGATTGGATGCATCCACATGGACATGGAATGGTTTATTCCAATCAGGAGTGGTCAGTATTGGTGCTGTGCACAAACGTTTCTTCAGTTCATTGAAAGAATTCTCGCATTCGTCGTTCCACTCAAAATTAGACAACAAGGCATAAAGGGGTCTAGCTATGATCGCGTACATGTGGATAAACCTACGGTAATATCCACAATGGCCCATAAAGGCTTGTACCTCTTTAACATTCCTTGGCCTTGGCAGCTCCGCTATGGCTCGTACCTTATCTTCATCCGTTGAGATTCCATTCTTAGAAACAATATGACCGAGGATTTTACCTTGACGCACCATGAACACACACTTTTCTGGGTTCAGACACACTCGATATTCTCTACACTTGTTGAAGATTTGTCTGAGTTCAGGGATGTGAACCCTTCTTTCTTGGGAATGAGCACATAAATCATCCACATACACTTCTAAGCTCTTTCGCAAGAACTCTTTGAAGACATGACACATGAGCCTTTGGAATGTTGCAGGTGCATTGGTGAGCCCAAATGGCATCACCCGAAATGCAAAGATTCCCCACTCTGTAGCAAAAGCTGTTTTGTGTTGATCTTCTGGGGCAATGGCTACTTGATTGTAACCTGAAAATCCATCAAGGAAGCTATAAACTTCCTTGCCTGCAACACGCTCCAATAGGTGTTCTGTGATTGGAAGTGGATAACTATCTCTAATCGTAGCGGCATTAACTTTTTTAAGGTTAATACACACTCGCAACTTCCCGTTCTTCTTGGGTACCACAACAATGGGGGACACCCATTCGGTATGCTCAATCTCATAGATGAATCCAGCCTCAATCAACCTATCAATTTCTTCTTTGATTTTGGCTGCATAGGTATCATTATATGTGTAGGGCTTCTGTTTGGTGGGCTTAGCATCAGCAGTCATGGGGATAGTATGAGAGCAAATTCTTGGATCTACCCCTTTCAAGTCTCTATAGTGCCATGCAAACACATCCCTATATTCCCTTAATAGAGCTATGAGCTCCATTTCTTCTCTTGCACTTAGGTCATCTCCTATATATGTGCATCTCTCTTCGTTCTCTTCAATGGTCACTACAATCTTCTTGGTCTTTTCTTTATTATCATATGATTCTCCTATGATGGCCTCTCTCTTAGGCATTCGTACCAAAATTTTGCGGTCGTCAACTTCATATTTCTTGAAGTTTTCTGGTACTTCAAACAATGATTCCTCCTTTTCTTGTTTCACTGCTTTTCTTTTCTTTTTCTTTTGACTACTCTCACTTCCATCCTTTGAGTTTACTGTTTTAATACTTGTGAGAGGTTCTTCTTCTTTCTGGGTGAACACTCCTATATCTTCTAAATAGTGCTGCTCTGAGTTAAAGCAACTATCCATCACAATAGACTCCAGATCATCGTCATTCTCTTCCTCTTCTATGACATCATTAGGGTCACATTCTTCTAGCAAGGGTTGACACATGAACACTGAGATATCATAACCCTCCTCATCACAATGAGGTGTCCACTGTTCCTCATTGACAGCAATGTCCATGGTGGCTAAGATTTCTGGCCAGCCATGAGGCTCAAACTCCTCATCTGGAAAGATCATCGGTGTGTAGGCTGGGTCTCTAACTGGTCTATCTCCTAACGAAGTTCCTTCTTCTCTTGCCTTTAAACGTTTTTCCTCTTCCTTTGCAACCTTGCACATCCACAAATGAGTATCTTCATGCAGCCATGATGGATCAGGTGAACTTTCAGAATGCACAGAGATGGAATCTTCTTTTGCTTTGTGGATAGAATTCCACTGTAGGGGTGGTACATCTCTGAAGGTGTAATCCTTCAAATTGACCTTAGTGGTGACCCCTAAGTGCTGTAAGTACAAGGAGTTAGTTCCCCAATCCTGTACTATTTGCAATTGTCGTAGGAAGGGTCTTCCTAGGATCATCTCAAAGACATTATTTTTCTCAAAGTCACATATAGCAAATGTGTGCTCAAACTCTACACCACAAGTGGTTAGAGTGATCCCTTCTAGCAATCCTAGAGGTCTTTCAAAATGACCATCAGCCATTTGAAGCTTCATTCTAGTTGGTCTTAATGTGGGCTTGCCCCATTGCTTCCACAAGGAGGTGGTCGCAATAGCAACACCAGCACCTGAATCTATGATTGCTTTGGTTGTGTAACCTTGGTAGGTGATTGGAAGATAAGTATTACCTTCTTCACCCTCACACATGTCCCCTATTTTGTCTAGAGGTATCTCTGGTACCCTTTGCTTGGAGCCTGCTTTTGGCATGTTGGAATCAAGTTCTGGAACCTGATCCTTCACATGATTCCAGAGCTCAGGTTTTGCTTTGAGCAGCTCTTCTACAGTGAGATGACACTGAACCTTAGTGTTCTTCACGACATCCGTGTTCCTTGGAACCACTGAGTCTTCATTTCTTACTAGTATTGTGGGAGCTCTAATCTGGAGTGATTCAGATTCCCATGGGCCTGGAAATTGAGGCAGTTCTTCTAAGGTATTAGATTCAAAATCTAATCTTTCGTCTTCTTGTTCTGCTTCATCTTCGTAAATAGATGGAATGTCTTGGGGAAATTGATCATGAAGATCATCAATCTCCGGAATAGGAGGGGAATTACCCTTCTCCTTGGCCCATTTCTCCTCTTGTATTTCCCGCAAGAACTCTTGAGAGTACTGTTGAATAGAAGGAGGTATTCCAGCATCCGTGGAATTAGGAACATAAGCTTCCCTTGGTGGTGAGCTTCCTCTTTCAATAACTGGTTGAGCCTGTGGAGGTAGAGAAACTTGTGGTTTGTTTACCAACTGCTCTAATCGTTCTAGTAAGCCCTGGAAATGCAAATCCGATTTGATAGAGTTTGCCTGATTGAGCTTTTGACTAGTCTCAAGTATGGCTTGAGCTTGTTCTACCATTTTCATGCACATTTTCATCCGTTCAATCTCTAAATCTGCTCTAGGGTAACTCTTGTCTAGGTTTGCAGCTGTAGGCCCTTCTTGAAGTCGAGCCTGGTAGGCCTTGAACATCATGTCCAAGCCTTCTGGGGTTGGATCTGCAAGAACAGACCCTGGTTGCGGTCTATTTACAATGGGTGGTGGGGTGGGATGAGGTGGAGTGGATGGAGTTTCGGCATGCGAGGGGCTTTGAGATGCAATGTCTTCTATTTTTGTTTTCGCTTCTTTTAAGCTTTCTTCTAGTTCTGATAACTTTTTATTCCACTTGCGATTGGCCTTCTCTCTGGTATCCTTCCATGTTCTTGTTTTCCTCTTACTAGGCTCTCCCGATTCACTCGACTCTGATTGTTCTACTGGTTTATCCTGTTTTAAGGCTTGTGCTCTAGTGACAGCTTGTATAGGAGCCACATTGCTACTACTTGAACTTGGATCTGCCACTAAGCCTACCACATTAATGGGTGTAATCTTGGGTGCACTAGAGGGGTTTCTTGGACAATCTCTGGGGAGATGGTCTTTGCCACAATCAGGACAAAAAGCCTGTATTGTGATAGCCTGTCCTTGACTCGGAGATGGTGGGTGGGGACAGTCACGAATGAAATGGTCACCATGACATCTGAAACAAGATCCTCTAGGGACTTGTGTTCTCATTTGTCTCAACTGGGGCCTAGGGTTAGGATTTGTGTACATGACATTGGAGTATTCTGGCTCCCAATTTTGCTCCATAGGCGGTGCCTCATATTGATACGAGTAAATCTCACTATGTTCAGGTGACTCTGTGTAATAAGCATGTGGACTACCTTCATGGGAGTAGTCTGAACTATGAGCATGAGAGTCATTATCTGGTATCAATGGGGTTAGTGGCACCAAAGCTCTATTTGGATTTTCCTCTCCCACAGCATACTTGACTGGAATCACGTTGGCTGGAGCTGGTGGTTGGTTTACCAAGACAGGTTGTGGCCTATATGGTACCTGATATTGCTGTTGTGGTCTGTAATATGGCTGTTGGTATTGATTCTGATACCTACCTTGTGGGTAAGGTTGCTGATAATTTTGTCTAACAGCCTGCCTATTGTAGGGACAATCTTGAGCCGTGTGGTTTGTGTATTTTCTCTCAATAGTGCAATATGGAGCATTCCTTTCTCTAATGTTTTGGTTTTGCATTGGGCATACGTTAGCCATGTGGTCACCTCCGCAAGTATAGCACCGATTCAATGAAGTGACTCCCTGTGTTTGTTTATTTTGGACTCCCAGCTTCTTGGCAACTTGCTCAGCTATCTCTTCTATTTCTGTGGAGATCTTTGAAGTATGACTAGTAGAACTATCCGAATCTTTGTAGAGTTTGGCCAATCCTAACTCCTCACCCAAGTTATCTTCTATGTCTATGCACGTCCGCACACACTCTTCTATGGATCTAGGATCTTTCAAGTATACATAGGATCTTAACTTTGTACTCAATAAGCCATCTAAAAACAAAGCCACTTGTTTGGCTGGTGTGGGTAGCTCTGGAGCAGGGCATCTTTCTAGGTACTGTCTGAACCTTCTACCTGCTAGCCGCACTGTTTCTTGGGGTGTCTGCTTGAAACTATGGATCAGGGACGATGTGTTATGCCTGATACCACTCTTGGAAAATTCTACAATGAATTCGTCTAGCAGTTGACCTATATCGCGATAGCTGCTTCTACTCAATGGTTGAAACCAAGCTAAGGCCGTGCCTTTAAGGGTCAAACCAAATGCCTCGTACTGGGTGAACCAGTCCTCAATTTGTTCGGCTCTCAGCACTTGTTTGTACTCGGCCACATGATCATAAGGATCCCCTGTCCCATCGAAATAGTTCTTCATTGCCTTGATCACGTGACTGGGTTTAAGGGTTCTTGGGTACTCCCGGGGTCTAGGCAATGGAAAATCCTGTTCATCTCTTTGTTGCCTATGTGCTTGATGTCTCTCTCTTTCAGGTCTTTCATTTTCAAATCCTGACCTATTCCTGCCCACGGTGTGTGCAAAACTTACCTCAGGTCTCTCTCTAGTTCTTTCTCTCTGGGCTTCATGAGCCTGGGATGATCCTACCCCTTGGAGGCCATGGGAAACATTGGATCTTGGTGGGGGGAAAATCATGTCATTCTTCCATGTATATGCATGTCTATCATGTTCCATTACCAAGAAAATTTTCTCTGATGTGTTATCCAGGTAGACAACTTTGCTTGGTATCTCAGGATCTTTGAATTCATAGATGATAACTATGCCCAATTGGCTAGGTTGATCTGGCTTGAACCTCCAAAAGGCTTCCTCTGTTTCTCTATTCACAAATAGTTCTATGCTTTTGTTGTCTTGAGGGATCCAGTCCGGAGTGATCACTCGGGTCAAAACTGACTTACCTCTAGGAGTCTGGGGTCCTTGTCCTACGTTTCCTTGTTCTAGGTCTCCTATCTCATTCTCATGAATGATATTTCCAAACTCATCGGTCCTATCTGGTTGGTTGGTAACCACATACATGGTTCCTTCCTTATCAATGTATGAACCCTCTTCGAACTTGACCACCGGGTGTTCAAGTCCAAAGGATTGATCTGGATTTTTGAGTTGGACCACTGATCGCCTCAGACCATCCTCATAGATGCGAGCACCTAATTGGTTGGTCCGAATATATTCCAACTGTGTCTTATAGGGACCTTCCGGTGTTTGTAGATGGGCAGTCCCTGAGCCACCTGCAGGTTTTCCCATACTAAAAGACATTTCTGAATCACTTGTGTCTGATCTGAGTAAAAGATGACCACTTAGTTGTTGTGCCCAAGACTTGGATGTATGGTTGACACTAGCCTCAGAAGATCTAATGCTTTGTTTATCCTTGCCTAAGTGTCTACCAGATCTCAGGTTCATAAGCTTTAGTCAGGAGTCCAAAATTTCCCCTTGGTATGGTTCAAAATTCTTTGGAGTCCCCTTGGTTCCCTAGTCCCACCTGAGGGTCAACTTCAAATTATCCTATCTCAAAATCAACGCATTATTCTTGAAAAAAACAGTTGAGATCGTGTAGGATTTGAAACGAGCTTTCCAACAAGCTATAGAGCTCAAAAAATGGACTTTGGATGAAAAAGTTATGCCAAATCAGGCTCCTGGGGGTCAAAACAGGCAAACAGGACCTTTGGAGAAAATCGCGATTTTGTGAACTTTCTGAAAATCGCGATGCTGTGAAGTCAAAAAAATCGCGATGTTGAGCACAAAATCGTGTTTTTGAAAATCGCGATTTTGAGCACAAAATCGTGTTTCTGAAAATCGCGATGTTGATCACAAAATCGTGTTTCAGAGAATCGCGATGTTGATCACAAAATCGTGTTTCTGAAAATCGCGATGTTGATCACAAAATCGTGTTTCAGAGAATCGCGATTTTGATCACAAAATCGTGTTTCAGAGAATCGCGATGTTGATCACAAAATCGTGTTTCTGAAAATCGCGATGTTGATCACAAAATCGTGTTTCAGAGAATCGCGATGTTGATCACAAAATCGTGTTTCTGAAAATCGCGATTTTGACTCAGAGAATCGCGATTCACAAAATCGTGTTTTTTACTGAAAAGTGTTTTCTCAGAATCGTGTTTTTGACATGAAAATCGCGATTTTGAGCACAAAATCGTGTTTTTGAAAATTGCGATTCTGAGCAAAAATCGTGTTTTCACAGAATCGCCTTTTTCACAAAATCGTGTTTTTGTTGAAAATCGTGATTGGTGAGAATCGCGATTTTGAGCAGAGAATCGTGTTTTTTTGAGAAAAACACAGAATCGCGATTTTTTCAACCAACTTTTAGGCGGGAAAACTGAAAATCGTGATTTTTCAAAAAATTTTGAATTTTCACAGAATCGCGATTTTCATCACAGAATCGCGTTTTTTGGCGGGAAATTCAAATTTCTGAGCGCCGGCTATGGCGAGCTCCGTATGAGCAGAAAATCATGAAAAAAATACAGCGCTTGCTCTCCCTTGCACCTCCTAACTCCTTCCCACACAATAATGCATGAAGAATGGTATGAAGATGGTGAAAATGCACTAAAAAACAAGAATTTTCTATGAAGAAGAAGATGGAAGAAGGTGGAGATGATGATGATGATGAAGATGAAGAGGAAAAAACAGAAAATGAACTGAAATGACAGTTTTTTTACCTTCCAACGTCGCAAATCTACGATCTTACCATCACAACGCTCGTCCTCGAAGCTCTCTCCCCGGCAACGGCGCCAAAATTTGGTGTAGCTCAAGCGTAAGCACCACCTCCTTTAATTGTCAATCCGCGGAGACGTGAGGACCGGTATGAAGACCACGAGCAAGTGAAGGCACAAGTGCGTGAGTGAAAGCCCACAAACATGCACACACATACACACACACGCGCACAAAGTAAGATCAAAGAGAGGAACAATGGAAAGCTTAGATTGCAAAAGAGTTCTCTTACAAAAGTTCTATTCTCTCACAAGCTAACCTCAAAAATGAGCTCTCTAGCTCTTTTTATAGTTTTTTGACTAGTTTTGGCCCTGTCCAGACCTAGTGTCCGGCCTAGTTAAAAATTAGGTTCCAGGGCTTATTTGAGGGCTCAAACGAAGTCTAAAAATTATGAAAATTGGTACGATGGTACTTCTAATACTCCTCAAGCTCGAGGACTCCTCGGCTTGAACAAAATGGAGTTACTAAAAATAGATAATGGTATTTACAATGGTTTCTAGTGATGAAAATCACTATTTTTGTAGGGGATTCTTCTGAAAATTTGACATACACTTCTCGGAGCTCCCTACTTGCTCTCTCTTCTTCTATGTCCACTTCTTTGATGTGCTTCCATGCTTTGTCCTTGACCTTGAGCTTCAACAATCTCTGACATAGGTAGTATCCTGCTTCTTCTGCCTTTGATCCACCTTGGGTTGCTGCCTCCTTCTAGCCTTTGGAAAAGAAGGGAGTTCCGTTGCATTCCTGACTCCTTTTTTGCAAATATCATTCCTCTGCAACACATAGTTTTGGACAAGAACAGCATGGTCATCTTCATGTGTACCCCTGGAAGGACCAGGAGTCTGTGCCTTTCCTAGTTCCTTGAGTGCTCCATTGTCTAATTCTACTGTAACTCGACTATGATTGACCCAAACCTGGAGAAGTCCACTTCTTAGGTTTAGATTGACTGCTTGGTCATAGATCCAATCCTGACCCAAGACGAGAGGTTCAGTGAGATCCTCATCTTGACACACTAGTACTTTAACGGTCATTGCCTCCTCGTGAATGTAGAGAGGAAGTTCCACCTCGCCCATGCAAGGGGTTTCCACGCCTCCCAATCCTATGAGGTATGCTTCCACAGGATGGACAGTTAACTGTAACTCTTGACAGTAAGACAGCTTAACAGCGCTAGTGGCAGCACCTGAGTCAATCAAGGCTCTTATGGTCCTTGTACTCTTTCCTTGTCCTATGTCTATGGTTATGAAAGGACGTCTATCAATTATTCTATTCGAGCTTGTTCCTGCAACTTCACACATGGCTATGGGAAATCCTTGGTCTGCATAGTCATTCGCTCCAGGCTGATCTCTACCTTGCCTTCGTAATTTCATCCTTTTGATGCGTTCTAAAGCCTCTGCTTGAGCTTCTTCTCTAATTCTCTTTTCTTCCTCTTTGCGTTTCTTAGCAGTGTTGAGTCGGCTGAGCATTTCCTCCGTGAGGGGTTCCTGGTACAACTTGACTCTGCATCCGCTAATATAGTTAGGGAGAACATCACCCTCTAATGTGGCCAATTGTACTGCTCCACTTGTGGAGATCCTATTGATGATCATAGGTCCGTAGCCTCTCTTTTCTAGCTTCCTTGCGTGTTGTTTCAGTGTATAGACTAAGACTAGATCTCCCGTTTTCAAGCCTTTATCCTTCACGTGGGCATCAAAGTATGCCTTCTGTCTCTTCTTGGCTGCATATATCCCTGCAGTGGCTCTCAGTCTTGTTTCTCCTAATCGTTCAAGGTCAAAGATCCTAGAGGAGAGCTCATGACCTGTCCATTCGTGCTCTTGTGCTACTCTCAATGTGGGGATCAGGAAGTCCAAGGGTAGCACAGCGTTTTGGCCGAAAACCATCTGGAAGGGGGTGGCTTGGAGTACCGTTTTATAGGCAACTCGGTATGCCCAAACAGCATGGTGTAGCTGTTTGTCCCAATCAGAGCGTTTAGTGTTCACTAGTTTCGTCAGTACATTGCATAAAATCTTATTAGTGCTCTCAGCTTGTCCATTAGCTTGAGGGTGATAAGGGGCAGACTTCTTGTGTATTACCAAGAATTCTTGGAGCAGATTTTCAATCACTTCGTTCAAGAAATGAGTGCCTCTATCGCTTACAAGCTCTATAGGTAGCCCATATCTCGTGAATACATTCTCAAACAAGAATTTGGCAGTTGTTTGAGCATCGTTCTTGGTTGTAGCTTTTACCTCTACCCACTTGGTGAGATAATCTGTTGCCACAATGATGTATTCTGCATGAGAACCCTTAGCTGGGGGATTAATAGGACCTACGAAGTCTATTCCCCACTTAGAGAATGCACGTCCACCCATCATAGGTTTCAGTGGCATCTCATCTTTGCGTATAGGATACTGAGTCCTCTGACAGACGTCACACCGTTTCACATAGGTATATGCATCCATGTGAAATGTAGGCCACCAAAAGCCCGCAAATAGTATTGCCTTGATTACCCGATCTGGTCCAAAGTGTCCTCCTGCTACACCTTGGTGAGCAGTTTCTAAGATCTTAAGATACTCACTTTCATGGACACACAGTCTTAGGTAACCATCTTTACCGCGCTTATATAGATTATCACCTATGAGTGAATAATCCAGGGCTTCTTGTTCTAAACTCCTTTTCCTAGCTAGAGTCATGTCTGGGGGGAATGTGTTTGTCCGCAAGAATGATACGAGAGGTTCACTCCAATCTGGCACAATGGATACTTGATAGAGAGTGGCATGTTCCACAGGTGGTTTAGTGCAACAGATTGGGCATTCCTTGCACAACTTTTGGACATCCGCTTCCATGGTTGGCCAGTGCACTCCGAATCTCTTTAGAGTCTGTAAAGTTCGTTGTTTTGAATGGTGTTGCTCTAGTGCACCTACATGTGCTAATTGCAACCATTTAGCGTACTCATCCTCTTCTACGCAACAAGCCAAGATCCCTTGATCTGTGTGCTTGTACATGCTTCCTGCCATGATGTGGTATTTTTGGGCTTTTACAACCTCTCTGTTCCGTGTGTTTACCGCAGGATGGTTAGGCCCGTATGTCAATACTGGTACTATTGGCTTGGCCCACTGCGGCACCACTTCCAAATTAAACAAGTAAGCATCAGGAAGGTCATCTGACACTCCTTGTGGGGCTTCTCCCGATGTGAGCCTAGAGAGATGATCAGCTCTCAAATGAGTCCTACCTTTTCTTACCACAACCTCAAAGTCATATTCCATTAGCAAGAGAAACCATCTCACTAATCTTCCTGTATTGCATGGCTTGTTTACAAGATATAACAATGCCTGATGATCAGTAAAAAATTTAAACTTATTTGCAAGCAAATAGTGTCTAAATTTCTTAACTGCATATACCATGCCTAATCCTTCTCGCTCTGTAGTGGTGTAATTCCGTTCAGCCGCATTCAATTGTCTACTGGCATAGGCAATTGGAAGATCCATATTACCTTCACAAGTAGGTTGTGCAAGCACACATCCAATAGCATAATTGGATGCATCAACATGAACATGGAATGGCTTATTCCAATCTGGTGTGGTCAAGATTGGTGCTGAACATAATCTTCGTTTAAGCTCTTGGAAGGAATTTTCGCATTCATCCGTCCACTCAAAGTTTGTCAGAAGTCCGTACATGGGCTTTGCAATGACAGCATACATGTGTATAAATCGTCGATAATAACCACAATGCCCCATGAAAGCTTGTACTTCCTTGACATTCTTTGGCCTAGGTAGCTCTGCTATGGCTCTCACTTTTTCTTCGTCGGTAGATATGCCATTCTTTGACACTATATGCCCTAGGATCTTGCCTTGCCTGACCATAAAAACACACTTTTCGGGGTTCAGGCAGACTTGATATTCTCTACATTTGTCAAAGATTTGTTTGAGTTCAGGAATATGGGTTTGCCTAACATTGGAATGAGCACAGAGATCGTCAACGTAGACTTCTAAACTCTTCCTCAGGAACTCCTTAAACACATGGCACATCAGCCTCTGGAAGGTGGCTGGTGCATTGGTGAGCCCAAATGGCATTACTCTAAAAGCAAAAATGCCCCATTCTGTGGCAAAGGCTGTCTTATGCTGATCCTCTGGAGCTATGGCTACTTGATTGTAGCCCGAGAATCCATCAAGGAAACTGTACACTTCCTTGCCTGCCACTCTTTCTAAGAGATGTTCTGTGATGGGAAGCGGATAGTTATCTCGGATTGTGGCTGCATTAACCTTCTTCAAGTTAATGCACACACGCAGCTTGCCATTCTTCTTGGGCACCACTACGATGGGGGATACCCATTCAGTGTGCTCAATTTCATAGATAAATCCGGCTTCGACCAGTCTATCTATCTCTTCCTTGATCTTAGCAGCATAGTTATCGTTATATGTATAAGGCTTTTGCTTAGAGGGTTTGGCATCTGAGGTCATGGGGATGGTGTGTGAGCATATGTCAGGGTCAACACCTTTCAAATCCTTGTAACTCCAAGCGAATACATCTCTGTATTCTCTTAGCAAGGTTATCAATTCGTACTCCTCTTCTTCTGTTAGGTCATGGCCTATATACGTACATCTCTCCTCTCCTTCTTCTAGGGCCACTACGATTTTCTTGGTGGTTTCTTTGTTATCATAGGCCTCTCCTGATTGTGCCTCTCGTTTAGGCATTCTTATCATGACTCTTCTGTCATCTATCTCGTACTTCTTAAAATTTTCTGGGACCTCAAACAAAGATTCTTCCTCTTCTGGTAAGGCTTCTCTCTTCTTTCGTTTCTTTCCTTCTTCCTTAGGGGTCATATGCGTTGCTAATCTTACACCATTTGTAACTTCTCCATGCCTCTGGGGTTGAAATTCTACTTCATGGAAGTATTCCTCATCTGATGCAAATGGTGGGTCCATAATGATTGACTCTAGATCGGAGTCACTTGCGTCCTCAAATGCATCAGGGCTAGGTTCGCATTCTTCTAGAACTGCCTCTCCCATGATTGGCTCTATGGAGAAGACTGAAATATCATAGCCATCCTCATCACAGTGAGGTGTCCATTGTTCTTCATTGATGGCTACGTCCATTGTTGCTAAAATTTCTGCCCAGCCATGGGGTTCAAATTCCTCGTCTGGAAAAACTACAGGTGCATAGGCTGGGTCTTGGATTGATCTATGGGTTTCTTTCGCACCTACCTCTCTGGCTTTCTCTCTCTTCTCTTCTTCTACTGCTACCTTGCACATCCATAAGTGGGTGTCTTCATGCATCCATGAGGATCCAGACCCTATGGAATGCACCGATTCTGTATCATCTTTGGCTCTATGGATGGGATTCCATTGGATAGGAGGGACATCTCTATGAGAATAATCCTTGAGATTGACTTTGGTTGTAACACCTAAGTGCTGCAGGTACAAAGAATTGGTCCCCCAATCCTGTACCACTTGCAACTGTCGCATGAATGGTCTTCCCAAAATCATCTCATAGGCATGATTTTTGCTGAAGTCACATATGGCAAAGGTATGTTCAAACTCGACACCACAAGTGGTGAGAGTTATTCCTTCTAGCAATCCTAGGGGTCTCTCTATGTGACCATCTGCCATTTGCAATTTCATTCTCGTTGGCCTGAGTGCTGGCTTGCCCCAACGCTTCCATAAGGAGGTAGTGGCAATTGCAACTCCTGCACCTGAGTCCAAAATTGCCTTTGTGGTGTAGTCCTGGTAGGTAATGGGAAGATAGGTGTTCCCTTCTTCACCTTCGCACATATCTCCTATTTTATCCAAGGGAATTTCTGGCACTGTCCTATGGGATCCTACCCGGGAATGAGGTTTTGCAACTTCAGTTACTCGACTGGCTGCATATTTCCCCGCGTTTGGTCTATCCTCAGGCAGTTCTTTCAAAGTGAGATTGCGCTGCACCTTGGTGTTCGTTACTACCTCCGTGTTCCTTGGTATGACTGAGTCGTCGTTCCTTACCATGACTGTGGGTGCTCTCATACACGTGGATTTTGCTTCCCATGGGCCTGTGAAGTGGGGTAACTCTTGTATGGAATTAGATTCAAAGTCCAATCTCTCGTGAGATTGAGTACTCTCATGTTCCCCGTAAATTGATGGGATGTCTTGTGGGAATTGGTCGTGTGCATCGTCCACAAGTTCAAAAGGAGGGGTGACCTCACTTTCGTTATCCCATTTGTCTTCTTGAATCTCTCGTAGGAAGTCTGGTGCAAACCGATTCATAGAAGACGAAGTGTCTGGCTCCGTAGAATTAGGTACATATGCTATCTGGGAAGGAGGGCTTATTCTATCGTTGGCTCTTTCCTCGGTGTCATAGATAGCTGAGGCACAAGCTTCTTGGGGAGGATTACTTATGCTATTACTTTTCCGAACAGGCTCATAAGCTTTCTGGGAAGGGATGTGGGTTACCTGTGGAGGTACATAAGCTTTCGAGGGAGGCTCCTGTGACCTTTGGGGAGGAAGATAGGCTCCTTGAGGAGGCTTGCTTATCTGTTCTCTCGCCCTTTCCTTTCTTTGAAGGACAGGTTCCTTTTCTGATTGTGCAATTAGCCTTTCTATTCTTTCTAAGGAGGGGAACTTGTCTGGTTTAGTGGAATTGGCTGCATAAACCTCCGATGGGGAATGGCTCAGGTTTTTGCTTGCTTTTCCTTTCTCCTGATTTTTTTCTTCCTTGTCAGATCTTGCAATTATCCTCTCTAACTTTTCTAGGAATCCATCCAAGTGTAATTGCGTCTTGGCTGAGCCCGAGTAATTGAAAAGGCGACTGGCTTCAAACATAGTCTGAGCCAATGCGACCATTTTCGCGCACAGTTTGGTTCTTTCTATCTCTAGGTCAGCTCTAGGATAGCACTTGTCATGATCCGTGACGTTTGGCCCTTCTTGGATTCTGGCCTGATATGCTTTAAGCATCATGTTTAGGTCTTCAGGAGTGGGATCTGCTAGGACTGATCCTACTCTAGGGGGTGGTGGGATTTGATGAGGCGGTGGGGAAGGTGGTGAGTCGGATGGAGATGGGAGTGGTGGAGGCGGGGTGATGTGAGAGGGAGTTTGAGCTGTGAGTTCAGTTATCCTCGCTTTGGTTTCTCTTATGCTTTCCTCAAGCTCACTCATCTTTTTAGCCCATTGTCTTTTCATTCTTTCCTGACTATCTTTCCATGCTCTAGTCCTTTTCTTTGTTATGCTCTCAGTTTCACTAGCCACTGAGTTCTTATCCTGGTTTGTCTCTTGGTTTTGCTGCAATGCCTGAGCTCTAGTGACTACCTGCACTGGTGCAGTGGAAGTGACGCTTCCTGAGGGATCTACAACCAAACCAATCACATTGATAGGAGTGATTTTTGGCATATTATTGGGGTTCTTAGGGCAATCTCGTAAGAGATGTTCTTTTCCACAATCTTGGCAGAAACCTTGGATAGTCACTGACTGGGGTTGTGTAGGTGGAGGCAAGGGACAATCACGAATGAGATGATCTCCTTGGCATCTGTAGCACGGTCCTCTTGGGAATGGAGGTCTTACTTGCCTAGGTTGAGGCCTGGGGTTGGGGTTTGCATACATGACGTTCGTGTAATCTGACTCCCAACTAGGTTCACTTGGTTCTTCACTGTAGTAAGACTCACCATGTTCTGGAGACTGCATGTAGTAAGCCTGGGGACTATCGACATGTGTAGAATCAAAGCTATGGTCACTCGGGTCATTTTCCGAGATCAATGGGGTTACCGGTACTATGGCCCTATTCAGGTTTTCTTCTGCAACAGCATACTTTACTGGAATCACGTTAGCAGGGTTTGGGGGCTGTTGAGCTAGTACCGGTTGGGGTCTCTGTTGGGCCTGATATGGTTGCTGATAGGTTTGTTGGGGTCTAGCATATTGTGGTGGTGGATTTTGGTTCTGGTATCGGCCTTGTTGGTAGGGCTGCGGATAGGGTTGCCTAACTGCCTGTTTGTTGTATGGGCAATCTTGTGCGGTGTGATTGGTGTATCTCCGTTCTATGGTGCAGTACTGGCTACTAGGGTTTACTTGGGGTTGAGCCATAGTAGGGCAGACATTCGCCATATGGTCGCCACCGCATGTATAGCATCTTTTCACAGGGGCAAACCTTGGGATTTGTTTGCTCGATACACCTAATTTCTGAGCTACCTTTTCGGCAAGTTCCTCAATTGATGTGGACTGCGTGGAAGAGTGACTAGATGCACTATCTGAATCTTTGTAGATTTTGGAAAGCTCTAGTTCTTCCCCTAGGTTATCTTCAATGTCAATGCACATGCGTACACACTCTTCTATAGTCCTAGGGTCCTTCAGATACACATAGGATCTCAATTTCGTACTCAGCAATCCATCAAGGAATAAGGCTACTTGTTTAGCAGATGTGGGTACTTCCGAAATAGGGCACCTTTCCAGATATTGTCTGAACCTTCTTCCGGCCAGTCTGACAGTCTCTTGGGGGGTCTGTTTGAAGCTGTGGATCAATGAGGAGGTATTGTGTCTTATGCCGCTCTTAGAGAACTCTACAATGAATGCCTCTAGGAGTTGGTCTATGCTCCTGAACTGACGCTCATCTAATGGCTGAAACCATGTAAGTGCCGTGTTCCTAAGGGTTAGACCGAAGGCTTTGTACTGCGTGAACAGATCTTCCACTTGTTCAGCTCTCAAGACTTGCTTGAACTCTGCCACATGATCATAGGGATCTCCTGTGCCGTCAAAGTAATTCTTCATGGACTTAACTAGCTGGGTGGGTCTCAAAGTTCTTGCGTGCTCTCTAGGCCTCGGCAGAGGGAATCCATCTACATTTCTTTGGTTCCTGTGGGCTCTATGTATCTCAGGAGGTTCTACCCTATTCGTCTCCGTTCTCGTTCTTTCTCTGCCTACAGGGTTGGCAAAGCTTACTTCCGGTCTATCTCTACTTCTGTCTCTTTGCGTACCATGAGCTTGGGAAGTTCCCGCCCCAGGGTGACCATAGGATACATTTGATCTTGGTTGGGGAAAAATAAATTCACCCTTCCACGTGTAGGCATGCCTATCATTTTCTGTCACCACGAAGATCCGTTCTGAAGCATGATCTAAATAGGTCACTCTGCCTGGGCTATCCGGATCCTTAAGCTCATAGATCATGATATTTCCTATGTCTGTTGGCTGATTAGACTTATACCTCCAAAAGGCTTCATCAGTTTCTCGATTGAGGAGCAACTCTATGCTCTTGTTGTCTTGGGGGACCCATTCAGGCGTGATAATCCTAGTGAGAACTGATTTACCTCGAGGGGTTCTACGTTCCGCACCCATGTTCCCTTGCTCCAGGTCACCTAAGTCCGCTTCTGAGATTACATTCCCAAAGTCATCGGTCCTATCAGGGTGACTAGTGACTACATATATAGTTCCTTCTTTGTCCAGGTATGCACCATTCTCAAACTTGACAGCTGGGTGCTCTAGTCCAATGGATTGATCCGGGTTTTTAATCTGGACCACAGATCTTCCTAAGCCGTCCTCATAGATGCTAGCACCTAATCGGTTGGTCCTAAGGTACTCCAGCTGCGTTTTGTAAGGGCCTTCTACCCTGTATAGGTAAGGCACTCCTGAACTTCCCGTAGGTCTGTCCATGCCTTGAGACATCCCTGATTCACTGGTATCAGAGCTGGGGTACTGAGAGTGGTGGCTCAACTGCTGGGCCCAAGACCTTGCAGTGTGATTGACACTAGCCTCTGAAGACCTAAGGCTTTGTCTTTCCCTTGCTAAATGTCGTCCTGATCTAAGGTTCATATGCCTAACTGATTAACCCACTTTTTTTCCAGAGTACAACCTCGTTGCCAATCAATTGGTACCAGTCACTTGATTCTTTTTAGTTAATTATTGTGTTTATGGTCTTGTCTGATATCACGTCGTCAGGAACACTTGAATGTTCTTCGTACTTTAGGTTGATCGTTCCACGTTAGGTTCTTTTCCTTTATGTTATCGACAGTGCAGAGATTAAGTTTTTAGCTTGAACTTGAGTTTTTAGGTACTCTTCAACTTGATAACTGCCTACCGTCGCTCTAACTTGCTCCTACCTCTCGTCGTTCTTAGCCTAAGCTATGAATTGACAGAGGGAGTTAAAAGTGTCCAACCTTACTTGTTGATCCCTTGCTTTACGGTGCTCAAGAACCCGGTTCTCAAGCTTGCAAAGAAACCTTGCTTTGTACGCTCTCAGTTGCTCTCAATGGACCTATAAAAGACCCACGGTTAGCTCAATGCTTATATTCAAAGGACACAACCAACCACTTTCATTCATGTAACATAAACACATATTTGCATTGTGATTTTTAGAAAAATAATTCTAAAGACCCCTGACTTTGATCCCCCTGGGTATGGTCAACTTCAAAATACCCTCTCTGAAAATCAACGCATTATCTTTATAAAAAACAGTTGAGGGCGTGTAGTATATGCCACGAGCTTTCCAACAAGCCCAAGAGCTCAAAAATTGGATTTCGTATGAAAAAGTTAGGACTGTTCAGGGTTTAGGGAGTTAAATCAGAATTCAACACAAGCTAACAGTCAAACAGGAATACTCGAGTAGCTTGTGGCACGGCCTCGCGATGCAATACTACACCCTAGTGTTTGTCCCACACTCAATCAAAATTTAGACCAATAATTTTGCCTTGAAAATTTGACCTAATTTGCCCTTCTAACGCGTTCGCAAAGTCTGTCGGTCGCGATTGACAGGTCAGTCGCGATCGACGTGTCGATCGCGATTGACAGGTCCGTCGTGGCTGTCAGTCGCGATTGACTGGTCAGTCGCGATTGACAGGGGTTACGAAAAGTCAATCAGTCGTGGTCAAAGGGTCGTTGACTCTGTCGATCGCGATTGATGAGTCGATCGCGATTGACAGGCCGGTCGCGAGGGTCTGTCGATCGTGGTCAAACAGTCGTTGACCGTGTCGGTCGCGATTGACAGAGCTGTCGTGGTCTGTCCGTCGTGGTCAAACAGTCGTTGACTGTGTCGGTCGCGATTGATGAGTCGGTCACGATTGATGGCTCGATCGCGATTGACACGTGTCACGCGTATGGTCAGTCGGTCGTGGTCAATCGGTCGTTGACTCTGTCGGTCGCGATTGACAGAGCCGTCGTGGGCTGTCGGTCGCGATTGACGTGTCGATCGCGATTGACAGGTCTGTCCGTCGTGGTTTGTCGATCGCGATTGACAGAGCGATCGCGATTGACAGAAATCTGTGGAATTTCAAAAAACTAAACACATTTTTGGGGAGCCCTTGGCCTGTAGGTCATGGATATGCACTTTGTTTAGCAATTAGAGCAATTTTTCTGTCGGTCGCGATTGACAGAGCTCGGCGACACACAGACAGTTACTCAGATTTCCGTACCTGCGCAGGGTGCTGGGGATGATGATGCGGCCTGTACCTGCAGAATGCTCACAAAACATGCAAAAAATAGCACATGCAAATTCGCTCTCTCGCGCTCTCTCACAAGTGAAATGAGGGAAATGAGGTGGAGATGGGGATATAGTAAAAAAAAAACTGAAATTTTCGCGATGATGGAGATGGACGTGGGAGATGGTGATGATGATGATGGTGATGATGATAGTGAAGAAAGTAAAAGAAAATCGATGAGCGTGAAGAAAATACCTACAACTCCAACGCGTCAACTCTACGTCTTACCATCACACGCTCGTCCTCAAAGCTCGATCCCCGGCAACGGCGCCAAAATTTGGTGTAGCTCAATGATGAGTAGCACCTCCTTTAATGTCAATCCGGGAAGACGTGAGGATGGTATGAAGACCTCGAGCAAGTGGCGGCACAAGTGCGTGAGTGAGAAGCACACAAGCATGCACACACATACACACACACGCGCACACAAGGCAAGACAAAGAGTGAGAATCAATGGAGCTTTTAGATTACTTTCAAAAATGCTCTTACAAGTTCGTTTCAATTACAATCTAACCTCAAAAATGAGCTCTCTAGCTCTTTTTATAGTTTTTGACTAGCTTTTGGCCCTGTCCAGACCTAGTGTCCGGCCTAGTTAAAAATTAGGTTCCAGGGCTTATTTGGGGGCTCAAACGAGATCTAAAAAATACGAAAATTGGTACGCAACTACTTCTAAGGCTCCTCAAGCTCAAGGACTCCTTGGCTTGCACAAAATGGAGCTACAAAAATGTGAAATGATATTTACAATGATGGTTAGTGATAAAAATCACTGTTGTTGTAGGGATTTCTTCTAGTGATCTGTCATACATATCTTCGAGCTCCCTACTTGCTCTTCCTCCCTGCATGTCCATCTCTTTGTCTTGAAAAAAATATTGGCCTACTTGCCAGATCTTCTTTGACTGCCCTGTTTGCTTGTGCTGTCCCTTCGCTCTGACTCCCTTCTTTGACTTTCATGTCTTGTACGTCCTGGTGTACCAAGGCTACTGCCAACAGATGGTTGCTCATTTGCCTGCATTTTCAGAGTTGCAGGAACCTTGTGAAGCTTGTATGATGGGCAAGCAACAACGAAAGGCATTTCCAAGAGAGACCAGCAATCGATCTCAAGCTCCTCTAGAGTTGGTACATGCTGATCTCTGCGGTAAAATGTCTACACCTGCTTTAGGAGGATCTTTCTACTTCTTACTGTTAGTCGACGATTATAGTAGAAAGATGTGGGTTTATTTCATTCGAGAGAAGGCTGATGCTTTTGAAAAATTTAAAGCGTGGCATAAGTATGTAGAAAGTGAATCAGGAAGGAAACTGAAGAAATTTAGAACAGATAGAGGAGGTGAATTCTTGTCAACAGAATTCAACAATTACTGTAAGGAGCATGGTGTGAAAAGGCAACTTACCACAGCTCATACACCTCAACAAAATGGCGTTGTTGAGCGCAGGAACAGGACAGTAGTTGAAATGGCTCGTTGTATGTTAAAGGCTCAAGACATGCCTGATTCATTCTGGGCAGAAGCAGTCAATACAGCAGTCTACATCCTCAATCGAAGCTACACAAAAGCTCTGAAGGGGATGACTCCTCAAGAAGCATATTCTGGTAAAAAGCCTTCAGTTTTGCATTTCAGAATTTTTGGTTGTTTCTGTTATGCACATATTCCTGATTCAACAAGATCAAAGTTGGATTCAAAAAGCAAAAAGTGTGTCTTCCTAGGATATAGTGAAGAGTCTAAAGCATACAGGTTATGGGATCCTGAGGCAAGGAAGATTTTTGTCAGCCGAGATGTGGTGTTTGATGAACGACCACACTTAGTAGAAGATAAAGGTAAATCTACTATCTCATCAAACGGAGAAATATCTCACCTTGTGCCTATCAAAAGACAGGTTAAAGTTGAGGAGGAGGAAACATCTGATGGAGAAATTTCCTCAATAAAAAGCCAACCAATTGTAGCTGCACAGCGTAAGCCACTACCGAAGTGGGCACAACAGCTCTTTGATGATCACAATCCACATGTAGATGCACCAGAATCATCATCGGATGGATTACGAAGATCAAAGAGAATAGAGGAGCAAAGAAGAGCCTCAGAACACATTGTTAACATGGCTCTAATGGCAGATATCATGGGTTCGATAAAGGAACCTACCACCATTGAAGAAGCCATTGATGATCCAGATTGGAGAGCGGCAATGCAGTCTGAGTATGATAGTATACTCAAAAATGATACATGGGATCTAGTCGACTTGCCGCCAAAGAAGAAGGTAATAGGTACTAAATGGATTTGGAAAGCTAAGTATAAAGCTGATGGAACATTAGAAAAGTATAAGGCACGATTAGTTGCACAGGGTTTTTCACAGATTGAAGGATTTGATGTTCAAGAAACTTTTGCACCAACAGCACGCATGACAACTATTCGGACGGTACTTGCAGTAGCTGCACAAAAGTCTTGGCCTATTTTCCAGATGGATGTCAAATCTGCATTTTTGAATGGTCACCTCAAGGAGGAGGTATATGTATCTCAACCACCAGGTTTTGAGGTGCCCAATTCAGAAAATAAAGTTTGCAGGTTGAAGAAAGCTTTGTATGGACTTAAGCAAGCTCCACGGGCTTGGTACCAACGAATTGATCATTTTTTCAAAAATATGGGTTTTGAAAGAAGTACTTCTGATGCTAACTTGTATGTAACGAAAAGGGATAGCAAGCTAGTTGTTGTCATTGTATATGTAGATGATTTGATCATTACAGGAGATCATCAGGAACTCATCAATCAAACTCGGATCAGCTTGGGAACTGAGTTTGAAATGACAGACTTAGGTCTACTCCATTTTTGTCTGGGAATTGAAGTATGGCAAAGGAAGGATGGCATTTTCATCTCACAACAAAAATATTCCAAAGAAATTCTCAAGGCATTTGGAATGATGGACTGCAAACCAACTAGCACACCTATGGAGGTAAATCATAAGCTATCTATGGATGATAACATGCCTGATGTAGATGCTAAGAAGTATAGGAAGCTCGTTGGAAGTCTTATTTTTCTGTGCAACACTAGACCAGACATTTGCTATGCTGTTGGAGTGTTAAGCAGGTTTTCCAACAAACCTAAGGAGAGTCACTGGAATGCTGGAATGCGAATTCTAAGGTACATTGCAGGAACCTTGGATTTTGGTATTTTGTATACCACAGGTGATACACTCCAAGGATATTGTGATTCAGATTGGGCTGGAGATTGTGATTCTAGAAAATCAGTTTTTGGATATTGTTTCTCACTTGGTTCAGGAATATTTTCTTGGGTAAGTAGGAAGCAACCAACTCTCGCACTCTCCTCCACTGAAGCAGAGTACAAAGCAGCTTGTTTTGCTTCTTGTGAGGCAGTCTGGTTAAGGAGAATTCTTGCAGATATAGGCTTTCCATCAAATATGCCAATTGTACTCAAGTGTGATAATCAAAGTTGTATGGCTATTGCAAAGAACCCAGTATTTCATGCTCGCACCAAGCACATAGAAGTACAGTACCATTACATTCGTGAGCTAATTGAAGATGAAATTGTGGAGCTAGAATATTGCCCAACAGAGGCAAATTGTGCTGACATATTCACTAAAGCACTTGGAAGAGAGCAGCTCAACAAGCATCTTCAACAGATGGGCATAGGACCGAGACCTACTTGATTTATCATCGGTAAACATTGAGGGGGGGTGTTAGAGTATGATCAATGTCTACCCCTCATGATTGTATGCACATTTTGTAAGGCCCCCTTTATGAGGAGAAGCCAAGCGTGCATTACCCAATTGATGGGAATCCCAACTTGAATGTTGGATGAAGGTCATATTGGACCATGTAAGATATTATAAGGAAAGGGAGTTACCAGGGTCCCCAATTGTGGGGTCCGGGGCAGCGGTGAGCAGCCCCGGCTGGGGGGTCCAAGGGGGCCAGCGGGCCCCCTGGTGGGGGTCCGGGGGCAGCGCCCCCGGCGCGACGGTAAAGGGAATATTCCATGGAATATTCCCTGTCGGAGTCAGAAATCATTTATATTTGTTAGGTCGGTTCAACCAGTCTAAGCCGTGTATGGCAATTACGCGGGCGGTGGCCGCCCACGCCCTACCGCCCATGTATAGCCGTCCATGGCAGGCCACCCATGATCCTATATATACATGACTTCTGCACTACCTAAGACATTGAGTTGAGCCAGCATACCTCTACCTTGTATCTCCCTATCTAGAGTTGTCTAGATCACCATTTAAGCTCTACCTTGAGAGCGCACGGGTGGACAACGCCATCATCTTTGTACTTGCTGCTAGTAGAAAATTGTTGAGATTCTCCTATATCTGTTATCTTCTCTGCTATTGCTCCTGTGTTATATTGCGTAACTATTGTCTTACAATATGTATATATAGATATGTGTAGATGGTCGTATGAGATGAGTGACATGAAGCATAGATGAATAGATTATGTGTATTGGATGAATCATTCATCAGATGTATGAAGAATTGAATAGAAAGAATGTTCAGAGAATTGCGCGTCGATCTTATCTCTAGTTCTCCTTCTGTGTTTGATTTTATCAGAAATCCTTTTGTACACATCTAAGTCCATAGTTAATCTATCTATGGTTAAAGTTTGAGAGTTGAATTTCAAACAGGCTGAGAGAATTTTGTGTAGGAACATCTATATGTGAGAAAGTGCTGAGTGTCTTCTGAAACAGGCACAGATTCGATGGTCAAAGAAATGATTAGTTCTCAGTGCACAGTGTAAAGTTTTACACAGATGAGGAGTCAAAAATCTAAATTGGAAGGTAAGCCATCTATGGCTAAAAGCATTTGCTTAAACGGGTTCTAGATTGGGAGAACTATGTGTTAGAAGTTGCAGGTGTCAAAGTCAATTCTACAGGAAGGTAGTTTCAGACATAGGTAGATTATTTGAAGCATTTCTCATAATCTACTGAAGCTTTTGAAGTATTTCAACTTGGAAGAGGTGCAAAAACTCTAGTTGACACATTCTACAAACCATCAGAAACTTGACACAAATGATTGATCAATGAGTGATTAATGTGTAGCAGACTTTTCTGTGAAATGATTTTTTCCACAGTTAGCTAAATTCTTGATAGTTTGGTGCTTGTCTTCCAAAATTGGTTGGAGTTTAAAGTTATTCTTGATATAGAGGTGGTCTAACATCAAGGATAGCTTGTTCTTTTGGAGATTAACAATCTCCATCAAAAGTAAACACAAAGAAATAGAAAAAGAACCACAAGTTGAAAAAAAACAAAAAAATAACGAAAGAAGATCAACAATTTGATGTCCCTTCAAACTTCAAGACCTATGAAGTAGAAGACGGATTACGTTTAAAATGAAACCAAAAAGAGAAAAGAAAAAGGGGGAGGCATATGACAATGAGGAACAAACTAAGAAGGTGGTGATCACTCAAGAAGAGGAGGAAGATAGACACATTGTCATTGCTGATGACATGTCCAGCCAAGAAGAAGAAGCATTGAGGAAGTTGGCAAAAACTTATAGAGATGTGTTTGCTTACAATTATAAAGATTTGAAAGGAATTGATCCTAAAATTTGTGAACATAAGATTCCTATTACTCCTGATGCAAAACCTAGCAAACAAAGACACTATACATTTAGTGACAAATACTTTGCTAAAATAAAGGAAGAAATTGACAAACTACAGGCTGCCAGTTCCATCTATGAGATTGAGTATACGGATTGGATATCTCCTATAGTTGTGGTACCTCAGAAGAATGGAAAACTCAAGGTATGTATTAACTTAAAAAAAGTTAATGCTCCAACTATAAGGGATAGCTATCCATTACCAATAGCAGACCATCTTTTGGAAAGAGTTGCAGGTAAAGAAGTCTATAGCTTTTTGGATGGTTTTTCAGCATATAATCAGGTGCCAATAGCTTTGGAAGACCAACATAAATTGCTTTCTCCAGAGAATGGGGAATCTATGCATTTAGGGTTATGCCTTTTGGTTTAACCAATGCCCCAACAACCTTTCAAAGATTGATGTGTCAGATATTCAAATAATTTCTTAGAAATATAATGGAAATCTATGTTGATGATCTTTGCAGTTTTTCATTAAAAAGACAAGATCATTTGAAAGATCTGGAAAATATATTCAAAAAATGTAGAACATACAGAGTATGTTTAAATCTAGAGAAATGTGTGTTCTTTGTGAGACAAGGGAGAATGTTGGGTCACATAGTTTCTAGAAATGGAATATCAACTGATGAAAGAAAAATCAAGGCCATAGTGGATCTTCCAAAACCAATAAACGTAAAAGAACTTCAAACTTTCATGGGACATTGTGGATATTATAGAACGTTTGTACACAAGTGTAGCTCAATGATGAGTAGCACCTCCTTTAATGTCAATCCGGGAAGACGTGAGGATGGTATGAAGACCTCGAGCAAGTGGCGGCACAAGTGCGTGAGTGAGAAGCACACAAGCATGCACACACATACACGCACACGCGCACACACGGCAAGACAAAGAGGGAGAATCAATGGAGTTCTTTAGATTACTTTCAAAAGCTCTTACAAGTTTGTTTCAATTACAATCTAACCCCAAAAATGAGCTCTCTAGCTCTTTTTATAGTTTTTGACTAGCTTTTGGCCCTGTCCAGACCTAGTGTCCGGCCTAGTTAAAAATTAGGTTCCAGGGCTCATTTGGGGGCTCAAACGAGATCTAAAAAATACGAAAATTGGTACGCAACTACTTCTAAGGCTCCTCAAGCTCAAGGACTCCTTGGCTTGCACAAAATGGAGCTACAAAAATGTGAAATGATATTTACAATGATTGTTAGTGATAAAAATCACTGTTGTTGTAGGGATTTCTTCTATTTATCTGCCATACATTTCTTCGAGCTCCCTACTTGCTCTTCCTCCCTGCATGTCCATCTCTTTGATTTGCATTAATGTCTTGAAAAAATATTGGCCTACTTGCCAGATCTTCTTTGACTGCCCTGTTTGCTTGTGCTGTCCCTTCGCTCTGACTCCCTTCTTTGACTTTCACGTCTTGTAAGTCCTGGTGTACCAAGGCTACTGCCAACAACAAGTTTGCATACATTGCCAAACCTTTGTATGCATTGATTACAAACTTTGAATGGACCACAGAATGTGACCAAGCCTTTGAGACTTTAAAAACTTGTTTGGCAACAGCACCGATTCTAAAAACCCCACAATGGAATAAAATTTTTCATGTTCATGTGGATGCTTCAAATTATGCTTTGGGATGTGTGTTAGCACAACCAATAGAAGGGAGCAAATTAGACTTTCCAATTGCTTATGCCAGTAGGCAATTGAATTGAGCAGAAAAGAATTATACAACCACTGAGAGGGAAGGATTGGGAATGATTTTTGCTATGAAAAAATATAGAAATTATCTTTTAGCTAACAAGTTTAAATTCTTTGTGGATCACCAAGGCTTACTCTACTTGGTAAACAAACCATGTCACACAGGTAGGATAGTCAGATGCTTCTTCCTACTGATGGAATTTGAATTTGAGGTAGTGATCAGACAAGGAAAAACTCATTTAAGAGCAGACCATTTGTACAGAATCCAAACCAAAGAGCCAAGTTCACCTTTAGATGATGAATTACTAGATGCATATCTATTCAAAATAAAGAGTATTCCTGAATGGGCCATGACTTTGGTACCTTTGCTAACCATGGGACCTTGTAGAACACTTGAAAACAACACACATCTGGTACTACAAAGTAGGAATTTTGTACTACTAGCTGGACATTTGTATCATTTCAATCACATGGGTGTATTGGAATATTGTACTCTAGAAGATGAGCAGCAAGAGTATCTAAGAAGAGCTCATTTTTGAAATCCTTGTACTCATGCTTCCATGATAGTTACCTTAAACAATCTCAATAGAATGGGAGTACATTGGCCTAATAAGATTCAAGATGTAAAAAAATATGTTTCCAACTGCTTGAAATGCCAATCCTTGCAAAATCCAGAAATTACAACTTTGTATTGGTTTCAAAAAAATCCAGATTGGAGTGCAAACATAATTTAGGAGTTGAGAAGAAATAGAAAAGGAGAGCCAATGAGAGCTAGTACAGACTTAAGGAATTTACAATAATTTCTGACGAATATCAACTGATAGGAGACCAATTGTACAAGAAAGGGATGGATGGATATTTAAGAATCTGTGTTCCTGAAAATAAGTATATGGAAATGTTAGAGATGGCACATTCTAGAGTGGCAGGAGGACATTTCTCAAGTGAAAGGACTGCTAAACTAATATTATATTCTGGTTTTTGGTGGTCAACTCCATTTCTTGATGCAAGAAGATATGTGAAAAGATGTGACATTTCTCAAAGAGTAAGTCAACCAAGTAAAAGAGATAATATGCCATAAGTACCACTTATTTCAGCAAGAGCATTTAGTAAATGAGGGTTGGATTTCATTGGACCTATACATCCTCCAGCAAAACAGTCCCATGCTGAATATATGCTAGTAGCCATAGATTACATGACCAAATGGGCAAAGGCCAAGGCTACAAAAAGGAATGATGCTCAGACCACTACAAGATTTTTATATGAAAATATTATCACCAGATTTGGATTACCAATTGAATTGGTAAGTGATAAGGGGACTCATTTTTTGAACCAAGTAATAAAAAACATAACTGAGTATTTCATGATTAGTCATAGAAAGTCAGCCCCTTATCATCCACAAGCCAATGGATTAGCAGAAAGTACTAATAAGGTACTTTGTACTGTTCTGTCAAAATTGGTAAATACAAATAGGAATGATTGGGATTTGCAACTTAATCACGTCTTATGGGCTTATAGAGTGCCATATTATCAACCAAACCAGTAATAGTGGAGCTATCCAATTAGCTAATATAGATGGAGAAATCATGCCAAATTTCATAAGTGGATGTAGGGTAAAAAGGTATGACTTTCCATTAACTATTCCTAAATGGAAAAGAATACATCAAGCTCAAAACAGGAAAAAAGAAGAGGAAAAAATCAGGTATGAGGCTCAACAAGAGGCAAAGGAAAGAATAAGAAAGGCCAAGGAGCTTAGAGAAGTCCTCTTGTGTGAAACACCTTCAAGAGTGAGAGAGCATTTTCCTGTTATAACAATGAATCTTCATAATGAGAAAATCAAGTTTTTGATAGATTCAGGTGCACAAGTGGTGTAGCTCAATGATGAGTAGCACCTCCTTTAATGTCAATCCGGGAAGACGTGAGGATGGTATGAAGACCTCGAGCAAGTGGCGGCACAAGTGCGTGAGTGAGAAGCACACTAGCATGCACACACATACACACACACGCGCACACACGGCAAGACAAAGAGTGAGGATCAATGGAGCTTTTAGATTACTTTCAAAATGCTCTTACAAGTTCGTTTCAATTACAATCTAACCCCAAAAATGAGCTCTCTAGCTCTTTTTATAGTTTTTAACTAGCTTTTGGCCCTGTCCAGACCTAGTGTCCGGCCTAGTTAAAAATTAGGTTCCAGGGCTTATTTGGGGGCTCAAACGAGATCTAAAAATTACGAAAATTGGTACGCAACTACTTCTAAGGCTCCTCAAGCTCAAGGACTCCTTGGCTTGCACAAAATGGAGCTACAAAAATGTGAAATGATATTTACAATGGTTGTTAGTGATAAAAATCACTGTTGTTGTAGGGATTTCTTCTAGTGATCTGCCATACATATCTTCGAGCTCCCTACTTGCTCTTCCTCCCTGCATGTCCATCTCTTTGATTTGTATTAATGTCTTGAAAAAATATTGGCCTACTTGCCAGATCTTCTTTGACTGCCCTGTTTGCTTGTGCTGTCCCTTCGCTCTGACTCCCTTCTTTGACTTTCACGTCTTGTAAGTCCTGGTGTACCAAGGCTACTGCCAACACCCCCCCCACTCTCGCGTCTGTCGCCCCTGACAGACCCTTGTCTAGCTACTTTTTGGACGTAGTATTGTACAACATCGGCGGCGAGGTGGTGTTCTTCTAACCTGAGTCCCCTTGCTAGATCTGTCAGCAATGCATCCCAATTGACTGGCCCTGGGACATCTGGATGTGGCACCCGTAGCTGTTCTGAGTGAATGGTTCGCTCCACAGCAAATAAATGGAGGAGATGTGAGGGTCTGGGTACAAATATTTCTGAGTGGTATTCCCAGAACCCTGTTATGAACATCTCTTCGAATGTTTGTTTAAAGCAGGCTGGGAGGTATTTTATTCTGGCGTGCCAAGCATATATCACCTCTATGGAAGGAGTGGTGCTCATGTCATAAACTAAATCTTGGTTTCCTGTAAGGAATCTGACGCCTGAGAAGTGTGGGTCCTTGATATTCTTGAATGTCCTGAATGTAATAAGCATTAACTCAAAAATTTTCATGCACATCTGGGCCATTACATCAGGGGTATTCCTTAATCGGATGCTCCAGTGCCGTATAGTGGAAATCATGTAATTGACGGTGGGAGGCCCTTGAGGAGGTGCTAGATAGACGTAGTTTAACCATTTGGCGCATCCCTTGATATTCTTGACTGCAATGGTAAACTCTGGCCATGTGCGTCTGCGGAGTACAGGAACATAACAAGGGTTATATTTAATAAAAAGAGGCATATTCGTCCAGGTGCGAACCATCTCCGGGTAGGTTTCGAGGAGTCGGATCCTCCAAGTGGGTTGATGAATGGATCCTTTTTGAGCGCTCTCTGGGATGTCATCTGGCCCAAATTGTGTAGCAAACGTTGGAGGTTTGCCACATCTGTGTTGGATTTCTGCATTGTAGTCCGCCAGGAGTATACAATATGGCACGTATTGATCATCATTGGTTCCTATCCATCTATGGTGGGACATGCTGCGGAAGTATTCTGATTTAATAATAGTGTCCTCTATCTTTGCCATAGATTGGATTTGAACGGCCACTCGATCTTCATGAGTTGATGCTGTTTTCTCTAGTGTTTGGAGCCACTCAGGTACTTCAATTTCTAATGTATCCATTCCTTCTGCGGTTTGCTCACCACCTGGCATTGGCATAGGAACGTAAGGTTCCTCATACGTTTCATCTACCTCGATGGGTACCAAATCCTCGGGTTCTGGTTCGACAACTGGAGAGGGTTGCCTTTCATGTGTGAGTAATCGTGCCTGTAATTCGGCCACCTGCTCTTTCAATGTCTTGACTTCCTCTGAAGCCGTGGCCGTTTCTGTGATTTTGGGTGCTGTCTGTTGCTCTTGGAGTTGATTGCGCAGCGCATCACGTTCCCTTTCCAAGTCATCATGAGCTTCTAATAGATCTGCATAGCTGTCCAAGATGGTCTTCATTGTCTCTAAGGGCACAGCTTTAAACTGCTCTGGATCAATTTCGTGTGGAGAGCCTTCCATTGCTGCTTCTAGATTTGCTTCATTTTGCTGCTGCAGTCTCTTGTTTTCTTCAAGGGCGGCCGCCATGTGTTTTCTGAGAAGTGCCAGGTTACGCCGGACTTTGAGATTATCGGCTTGGTATACCTCGAGCAAAGCTTCTAGTTGTTTGACACCTGATTCTGTCGATGGTTGGGGTGCCTCCAATAATGTTTGGTGAGCCTGCTCAAGCGTCGTGTAGCGTTGATTCAGTTCTGCATTTTCTGTTTGTAGAATGTGAAATTGTCTTTGTAAGTTCTGATGGTGCGTTTCCAGTTGCTGATACCGGTTGTCCAGAGCTTTGTACTCATTCTGGAGCTGGTATACACATTGGTTTAATGCTAAAAATATGTTATTTACATTAAATAATGCTGGGAGGGGTGAAGATGCAGGGGGAATGGGGGCGGGAATGGGAGAGGTGAATGATGTGGATGTAAGTGGAGATGTGGGTGGAGGGGGTATGGGTGATGAAGGTGGCATGGGGGGAGGGAGTGGTGCTGTGGCAGGTGATGTTTCCATCGTGTCAACTGTTTGAGTGACGGTGTAGATGGGAATCGTGGGTGGAGTGGATGTGACATCGGTGAACAGGGTGGTGAAGGTGGGCATGGTGACTCCCCCGAATTGGATTCCCGGAGAGAGTGGAATGCCCATGACAATGGTAGTGGTAGTGAACGTGGCAGTGCTAGTGCCCTGTGGTGGGGTAAATTGGGTAGTGCGAGGTGGGGATGGTGGTGACAACGGTGCTTCTTGATATTCTTCTGATTGCGCTGCCTCGCCTGGTGCTGATGTATTGATGTGAATTTGCTTCCCGGACCTCCTGGGACGAACGGGAACCCTTTTCTCAAACCTGTGAATGTAGGCCACTGCCTCATGAATGGCCTCATCCAGTCCTACGGCGTCGGCATGAAGGTTCATGGACTCAATGAACAACTCGTCCACGCCTTCCTCAGCTAGCAAGTCGTTCATGAGTCTTTTGCCCTGTTCTAGAGACATCTGATGCTGTTCCTGAACCAGTCGCATGGTTCGATATAGTCTCTTGATTTGTGCCGAATATGCTGGGGCACTTGCTAACTCGGAGAGTTCGTCATATTCTTGATGTTGTTCTTCGTCGGCTTCTTCTTCGTCTCCTCCTGCCTCTTGTTCATCTACATCGACTTCTACAACTTGTGGTTGGGTGGGGGCCGATGTTGTTGTTTGGGGTTGTGGTTCCTGAGCTCGCTCTGCTTCAGCTTCGAGGTTAGAGTCATAGATTAATCTGGCAATTTCTTCATCCGTGAGGTCCTCGAGAGTAAATCCCTGTGGAAATTCCAAATCTGATGGAATGGGTGGAAACACCAGATTAGGTCCCTCTGTGCTTGGTCTTGGTAGCCGGATTGTGAATGGCCTAACTCGTCGTGTCTGGGGAGGGGTGATTTCTGGTGTAGTGGTAGCTCCCCTTGGTTGAGCACAGGGTAGTTGGACTCCCCCCCTCATCTTCTTTGATGGGGGACCTGCTGCTGATAGTCTTCTCTGGAATTCTTGGACTCGGGACCATACGAGTGCCCGCTGAACAGGCACGTCATAAGCCAAGCATCTATAAATTATTCTGGTCAGAGCACAACACCCGTGGAGCACATTCTTCTGTTTCTTGTTCCACCTTTGATGGGCTAGGTGGATCTGATCTATGATCCAGTGTGGCACATTGATGGGCAGGCTTTCTGTCTCTGCTAGATACAAGCTGAACCATATTTTCTTCGGAGGCATTGTGAATCGTTCTTGGGCGGGAAAAGCAAAATGTTGCATGATGGTTCGCAGGTGAAGCGCAATGGTAGGTGTCATCGCTACCATGTCCTTCAACTTATTAAGATCTTTGTGCTTCATTCGACCTGGAACCATGGTTTCCTTTTCTGTTGGGATGTGCATGCCATACATGCCCAATGCTTCTCTTACCAGATTGAGGGTCAACTTGAATCTTTTAAGCTCATTAACCGGCAGCAGTGATGGCAAGACAAAGGTGCTGTCGCCTCCTTTGACCCTGCTTCGCGTGATGGTACTGATCAGATATGAACATCGTAAAAAATCCGGCTTTGGTAAGTGAGCCCTGAAATAACTGTCCACACCCGCTTTGATCCATACTGATCTCATGACTTCGGCGTTTTGATAGCTTTCAAACTCGCGTGTGAAAAAGTGGTATCGACCCCATTTGCCATTGAATTCCAATTCTGCTTCCCAGAAATAGGTTCCATCGCCCAGTGGTCCCGCAACATCACTGAACCAATGCGCATGCTTACCTACTTGAGAAGTGTGCCCTTGAGGAGGATCCTGAATGGGGAGCACATGCACGGCTTGAAGCTCTTGCGGTCTTGCGGTGAGACGTGGCTCAAGGAGAAGTGTTTCTATGTCCACAATCTGGGCACCAGATCCGGCTTGAGAACTGGTACCTGCTTCTGCCATGGCCTTGTTCGCTGGTTGGTTCTGTGAGAATATAGAACCAAGTGTTAAGATCGTAATGGACAGAATAAATCCGTTGTTGTCCCCGTTACAACATTAACATGAGGTGGATGGTGAGTTAGTGGTTAGTAAGTGCATGAAGACAGTGTGTGTAGTTAGTGCTTGTGTTGTCCTAGGAGACTACTGCCGTTAGTAAGTGGGTATGAATTTACAAATTGGGGTCGGGGGGTTTATTACAGGCCCTAGGCTGCCAAATGCAGTGAGTGGGCTTTGCCTTCGGTTTCGGAGAGTCTCTACAGAGCCTTCTCGGTGTCGTGGTTTGAAAACGAGGCCTTTTTGGGACCCATTTACAATTGATTACATGTACGCTCTTGGGTTTTGGTGTGTACATGAGTGTCGAGAACGAGTGAAATCTGGCAGTATGCGTCGCTGCGTTATGCTGTTTAGGTTGTGGCCTCAGCGTAGCTACTTGTGCCATCAAGCAAGCCTTAGGCACCCAAATTTGTCTTGATTGTGGGCTAGCCTTCATCGACTTCTTGGGCACCCAAATATATTTCACGTTAGTAGAAGAATTTCCGAAAGACTTCTTATTAGTGTCGTGTTGTTGGTTACTAATAAGAAGCTTGGCTCGGGTGGTTGGCTTGAGTGCAACCGGGTGTTCGCCTTTCCGCACCCACACTTGTTTCACTTGCTGGGACATTTTGCTGCGTAGGTACTTTGGATCCCCGACATAGGTAGTACTCTGCTTCTTCGGCCTGTGATCCACCTTGGTTTGTTGCCTTCTTCTGGCCTTTGGAAAAGAAGGGAGTTCCTTTGCATCCCGGACTCCTTTGTTGTGAATATCCTTCCTCTGCAACACATAGTTTTGGACAAGAACAGCATGGTCAACTTCATGTGCACCCCTGGAAGGACCAGGAGTCTGTGCCTTTCCTAGTTCCTTGAGTGCTCCATTGTCTAATTCTACTGTAACTCGACTATGATTGACCCATACCTGAAGAAGTCCACTTCTTAGGTTTAAGTTGACTGCTTGGTCATAAATCCAGTCTTGACCCAAGACAAGAGGTTCAGTGAGATCCTCATCCTGACACACTAGTACTTTAACTGTCATTGCCTCATCATGAAGGTAGAGGGGGAGTTCCACCTCGCCCATGCAAGGGGTTTCCACGCCTCCCAATCCTATAAGATATGCCTCCACAGGATTGACAGTTAACTATAACTCTTGACAGTAAGACATTCTAACAGCACTAGTGGCTGCACCTGAGTCAATCAAGGCTCTTACAGTCCTTGCACTCTTTCCTTGTCCTATGTCTATGGTTATGAAAGGACGTCTATCAATTATTCTATTCGAGCTTGTTCCTGCAACTTCGCACATGGCCATGGGATATCCTTGATCTGCATGGTCAACTATTCTAGTCTGATCTCGGCCTTGTCTTCGTAACTTCATCCTTCTGATGCGTTCTAAAGCCTCTGCTTGAGCCTCTTCTCTAATTCTCTTTTCTTCCTCTTTGCGTTTCTTAGCCGTGTTGAGTCGGCTCAGCATTTCCTCCGTGAGGGGTTCCTGATACAACTTGACTCTGCATCCGCTAATATAGTTAGGGAGAACATCACCCTCTAATGTGGCCAATTGTACTGCTCCACTTGTGGAGATCCTATTGATGATCATAGGTCCGTAGCCTCTCTTTTCTAGTTTCCTTGCGTGTTGTTTCAGTGTATAGACTAAGACTAGATCTCCCGCTTTCAAGCCTTTATCCTTCACATGGGCATCGAAGTATGCCTTCTGTCTCTTCTTGGCTGCATATATTCCTGCAGCGGCTCTCAGTCTTGTTTCTCCTAATCGTTCAAGATCAAAGATCCTAGAGGAGAGCTCATGACCTGTCCATTCATACTCTTGTGCTACTCTCAATGTAGGAATCAGGAAGTCCAAGGGTAGCACGGCGTTTTGGCCGAATACCATCTGAAAGGGGGTGGCTTGGAGTACCGTTTTGTAGGCAACTCGGTATGCCCAAACAGCATGGTGTAGCTGTTTGTCCCAATCAGAACGTTTAGTGTTCACTAATTTCGTCAGTACATTGCATAAAATCTTATTAGTGCTCTCAGCTTGTCCATTAGCTTGAGGGTGATAGGGGGCAGACTTCTTGTGTATTACCAAGAATTCTTGGAGTAGATTTTCAATCACTTCATTTAAGAAATGAGTGCGTCTATCACTTACTAGTTCTATGGGTAGCCCATATCTTGTGAACACATTCTCAAACAAGAATTTGGCAGTTGTCTGAGCATCGTTCTTTGTTGTAGCCTTTACCTCTACCCACTTGGTGAGATAGTCTGTTGCCACAATGATGTATTCCGCATGAGAACCTTTGGCTGGGGGATTAATAGGACCTACGAAGTCTATTCCCCACTTAGAGAATGCACGTCCACCCATCATAGGTTTCAGTGGCATCTCATCTTTGCGTATGGGATACTGAGTCCTCTGACAGACATCACACCGTTTCACATAGGTATGTGCATCCATGTGAAGGGTAGGCCACCAGAAGCCCGCAAATAGTATTGCCTTGATCACCCGATCTGGTCCAAAGTGTCCTCCTGCTACACCTTGGTGAGCAGTTTCTAAGATCTTAAGATACTCACTTTCATGGACACACAGTCTCAGGTAACCATCCTTACCGCGCTTGTATAGATTATCACCAACGAGTGAATAATCCTGGGCTTCTTGTTCCAAACTCCTTTTTCTAGCTAGAGTCATGTCTGGAGGGAATGTGTTTGTCCTCAGGAATGATACTAGTGGTTCGCTCCAATCTGGCACAATGGATACTTGATAGAGAGTGGCATGTTCCACAGGTGGTTTAGTGCAACAGATTGGGCATTCCTTGCACAACTTTTGGACATCCGCTTCCATAGTTGGCCAGTGCACTCCGAATCTCTTTAGAGTCTGTAAAGTTCGTTGTTTTGAATGGTGTTGCTCTAATGCACCTACATGTGCTAATTGCAACCATTTAGCGTACTCATCCTCTTCTACGCAACAAGCCAAGATCCCTTGATCTGTGTGCTTGTACATGCTTCCCTATGATGTGATACTTTTGGGCTTTTACAATCTCTCTATTCCGTGTGTTTACCACTGGATGGTTAGGCCCGTATGTCAAGACTGGTACCAATGGCTTAGCCCACTGCGGCACCACCTCCAAATTAAATAGGTAAGCATCAGGAAGGTCATCTGATACTCCTTGTGGGGCTTCTCCAGACGTGAGTCTAGAGAGATGATCTGCTCTCAAATGAGTCCTCCCTTTTCTTACCACGACCTCAAAATCATATTCCATTAGCAAGAGAAACCATCTTACTAATCTTCCCGTATTGCATGGCTTGTTTACTAGGTATAACAATGCCTGATGATCAGTAAAAAATTTAAACTTATTTGCAAGCAAATAGTGTCTAAATTTCTTGACTGCATATACCATGCCTAATCCTTCGCGCTCTGTAGTGGTGTAATTCCGTTCAGCCGCATTCAATTGTCTACTGGCATAGGCAATTGGAAGATCCATATTACCTTCACCAGTAGGTTGTGCAAGCACACATCCAATGGCATAATTGGATGCATCCACATGAACATGGAATGGCTTATTCCAATCTGGTGTGGTCAAGATTGGTGCTGAACATAATCTTCGTTTAAGTTCTTGGAAGGAATTCTCAGATTCATCCGTCCACTCAAAGTTAGTCAGAAGTCCGTACATGGGCTTTGCGATGACCGCATACATGTGGATGAAACGTCGGTAATACCCACAGTGCCCCATGAAAGCTTGTACTTCCTTGACATTCTTTGGTCTAGGTAGCTCTGCTATGGCTCTCACTTTTTCTTCGTCGGTAGATATGCCATTCTTTGACACTATGTGTCCTAGAATCTTGCCTTGCCTTACCATAAAAACGCACTTTTCTGGGTTCAGGCAGACCTGATATTCTCTACATTTGTCAAAGATTTGTCTGAGTTCAGGAATATGGGTTTGTCTAACATTGGAATGAGCACAGAGATCATCAACATAGACTTCTAAACTCTTCCTTAGGAACTCCTTAAACACATGGCACATCAGCCTCTGGAAGGTAGCTGGTGCATTGGTAAGCCCAAATGGCATTACTCTAAAGGCAAAAATGCCCCATTCTGTGGCAAAGGCTGTCTTATGCTGATCCTCTGGAGCTATGGCTACTTGATTGTAACCCGAAAATCCATCAAGGAAGCTGTACACTTCCTTGCCAGCCACTCTTTCTAAGAGATGTTCTGTGATGGGAAGCGGATAGTTATCTCGAATAGTGGCTGCATTAACCTTCTTCAAGTTAATGCACACGCGCAGTTTGCCATTCTTCTTGGGCACCACTACGATGGGTGATACCCACTCAGTGTGCTCAATTTCATAGATAAATCCAGCTTCAACCAATCTATCTATCTCTTCTTTGATCTTAGCAGTGTAATTATCGTTATAAGTATAGGGCTTTTGCTTAGAGGGTTTGGCATCTGAAGTCATGGGAATGGTGTGTGAGCATATGTCCGGGTCAACCCCTTTCAAATCCTTGTAACTCCAAGCGAATACATCTCTGTATTCTCTTAGCAAGGCAATCAATTCATGCTCTTCTTCTTCTGTCAGGTCATGGCCTATATACGTGCATCTCTCCTCTCCTTCTTCTATGGCCACTACTATTTTCTTGGTGGTTTCTTTGTTATCATAGGCCTCTCCTGATTGTGCTTCTCGTTTAGGCATTCTTATCATGACTCTCCTGTCATCTATCTCATACTTCTTAAAATTTTCTGGGACCTCAAACAAAGATTCTTCCTCTTCTGGTAAGGCTTCTCTCTTCTTTCGTTTCTTTCCTTCTTCCTTAGGGGTCATATGCGTTGCTAATCTTACATCATTTGTAACCTCTCCATGCCTCTGGGGTTGAAATTCTATTTCATGGAAGTATTCTTCATCTGATGCAAATGGTGGGTCCATAATGATTGACTCTAGATCGGAGTCACTTGCATCCTCAAATGCATTAGGGCTAGGTTCACATTCTTCTAGAACTGCCTCTCCCATGATTGGCTCTATGGAGAAGACTGAAATGTCATAGCCATCCTCATCACAGTGAGGTGTCCATTGTTCTTTATTGATGGCCACGTCCATTGTTGCTAAAATTTCCGCCCAGCCATGGGGTTCAAACTCCTCATCTGGAAAGACTATAGGTGCATAGGCTGGGTCTTGAATGGGTCTATGAGTTTCGTTCGCACCTACCTCTCTGGCTTTCTCTCTCTTCTCTTCTTCTACTGCTACCTTGCACATCCATAAGTGAGTATCTTCATGCATCCATGAGGATCCCGACCCTATGAAATGCACCGATTCTGTATCATCTTTGGCTCTATGGATGGGATTCCATTGGATAGGAGGGACATCTCTATGGGAATAATCCTTGAGATTGACTTTGGTTGTAACACCTAAGTGCTGCAGGTACAAAGAATTGGTCCCCCAATCCTGTACCACTTGCAACTGTCGCATGAATGGTCTTCCTAAAATCATCTCATAGGCATGATTTTTGCTGAAGTCACATATGGCAAAGGTATGTTCAAACTCGACACCACAAGTGGTGAGAGTTATTCCTTCTAGCAATCCTAGGGGTCTCTCTATGTGACCATCGGCCATCTGCAATTTCATTCTCGTCGGCTTGAGTGCCGGCTTGCCCCAACGCTTCCATAAGGAGGTGGTGGCAATTGCAACTCCTGCACCTGAGTCCAAAATTGCCTTGGTGGTGTACTCCTGGTAGGTAATGGGAAGATAGGTGTTCCCTTCTTCACCTTCGCACATATCTCCTATCTTATCCAAGGGAATTTCTGGCACTGTCCTATGGGATCCTAACCGGGAATGAGGTTTTGCAACTTCAGTTACTCGACTGGCTGCATATTTTCGAGCTTCTGATCTATCCTTAGGCAGTTCTTCCAAAGTGGGATCGCGCTGCACCTTGGTGTTCTTTACTACCTCCGTGTTCCTTGATATGACTGAGTCATCGTTCCTTACCATGACTGTGGGTGCTCTCATACATGTGGACTTTGCTTCCCATGGGCCTGTGAAGTGGGGTAGCTCCTGTATGGAATTAGACTCAAAGTCCAATCTCTCATGAGACTGAGTGCTCTCATGTTCCTCGTAAATAGATGGGATGTCTTGTGGGAATTGGTCGTGTGCATCATCCACAAGTTCAAAAGGAGGGGCAACTTCACTTTCGTTATCCCATTTATCTTCTTGAATCTCTCGTAGAAAGTCTGGTGCAAACCGATTCATAGAAGAAGAAGTGTCTGGCTCCGTAGAATTGGGTACATATGCAACCTGGGAAGGAGGGCTTATTCTTCCGTTGGCTCTCTCCTTGCTCTCATAAATGGCTGGAGCACAAGCTTCTTGGGGAGGATTGCTTATTCTATTACTCTTCCGAGCAGGCTCATACACTCTCTGGGAAGGAATGTGGGTTACCTGTGGAGGTACGTAAGCTTTCGAGGGAGGCTCTTGTGACTTTTGGGGGGGGAGATAAGCTTCTTGAGGAGGCTTGCTTATCTGTTCTCTCGCCCTTTCCTTTCTTTGAGGGACAGGTTCCTTTTCTGATTGTGCAATTAGCCTTTCTATTCTTTCTAAGGAGGGGAAGTTGTCTGGTTTAGTGGAATTGGCTGCATAAACTTCCGATGGGGAATGGCTCAGGTTTTTGCTTGCTTTTTCTTTCTCCTGATTTTTTTCTTCCTTGTCAGATCTTGCAATTATCCTCTCTAACTTTTCTAGGAATCCCTCCAAGTGTAATTGCGTCTTGGCTGAGCCCGAGTAATTGAAAAGGCGACTGGCTTCAAACATAGTCTGAGCCAATGCGACCATTTTCGCGCACAGTTTGGTTCTTTCTATCTCTAGGTCAGCTCTAGGATAGCACTTGTCATGATCCGTGACGTTTGGCCCTTCTTGGATTCTGGCCTGATATGCTTTAAGCATCATGTTTAGGTCTTCAGGAGTGGGATCTGCTAGGACTGATCCAACTCTAGGGGGTGGTGGGATTTGATGAGGCGGTGGGGAAGGTGGTGAGTCGAATGGAGATGGGAGTGGTGGAGGCGGGGTGATGTGAGAGGGAGTTTGAGCTGTGAGTTCAGTTATCCTCGCTTTGGTTTCTCTTATGCTTTCCTCAAGCTCACTCATCTTTTTGGCCCATTGTCGTTTCATTCTTTCTCGACTATCTTTCCATGCTCTAGTCCTTTTCTTTGTTACGCTCTCGGTTTCACTAGCCTCTGGGCCCTTTTCCTGGCTTGTCTCTTGGTTTTGCTGCAATGCCTGAGCTCTAGTGACTACCTGCACTGGTGCAGTGGAAGTGATGCTTCCTGAGGAATCTACAACCAAACCAATTACATTGATAGGAGTGATTTTTGGCATATTATTGGGGTTCTTAGGGCAATCTCGTATGAGATGTTCTTTTCCACAATCTTGGCAGAAACCTTGGATAGTCACTGACTGGGGTTGTGTAGGTGGAGGTAAGGGACAATCACGAATGAAGTGATCCCCCTGACATCGGTAGCATGGTCCTCTAGGAACGGGTGGTCATACCTGCCTAGGTTGAGGCCTAGGGTTGGGGTTTGCATACATGACGTTCGTGTAATCTGACTCCCAACTAGGTTCACTTGGTTCTTCACTATAGTAGGACTCACCATGTTCTGGAGACTGCATGTAGTAAGCCTGGGGACTATCGACATGTGTAGAATCAAAGCTATGGTCACTCGGGTCACTTTCTGAGATCAATGGGGTTACTGGAACTATGGCCCTATTCAGGTTTTCTTCTGCAACAGCATACTTTACTGGAATCACGTTAGAGGGGTTTGGAGGCTGTTGAGCTAGCACCGGTTGGGGTCTCTGTTGGGCCTGATATTGTGGTTGGTAGGTTTGTTGGGGTCTAGCATATTGTGGTGGTGGAGGGTACTGGTTCTGGTATCTTCCTTGTTGGTAGGGCTGAGGGTAGGGTTGCCTAACAGTTTGCTTGTTGTATGGGCAATCTTGCGCAGTGTGGTTTGTGTACTTCCGTTCTATAGTGCAGTACTGGCTACTAGGGTTAACTTGGGGTTGAGCCATAATGGGACAGACGTTCGCCATATGGTCACCACCGCATGTATAGCACCTTTTCACAGGGGCAAACCTTGGGATTTGTTTGCTAGTTACACCTAATTTCTGAGCTATCTTCTCAGCGAGTTCCTCAATTGATGTAGATTGCGTGGAAGAGTGGCTAGATGCACTATCTGAATCTTTGTAGATTTTGGAAAGCTCTAGCTCTTCCCCTAGGTTATCTTCAATGTCAATGCACATGCGTACACATTCTTCTATGGTCCTAGGGTCCTTTAGATACACATAGGATCTCAATTTCGTACTCAGCAATCCATCAAGGAATAAGGCTACTTGTTTAGCAGATGTGGGTAGCTCCGAAATAGGGCACCTTTCAAGATATTGTCTAAATCTTCTTCCGGCCAATCTGACAGTCTCTTGGGGGGTCTGTTTGAAGCTGTGAATCAATGAGGAGGTGTTGTGTCTTATGCCGCTCTTAGAGAACTCTACAATGAATGCCTCTAGGAGTTGGTCTATGCTCCTGAACTGACGCTCATCTAATGGCTGAAACCATGTAAGTGCTGTATTCCTAAGGGTTAGACCGAAGGCATTGTACTGCGTGAACAGATCTTCCACTTGTTCAGCTCTCAAGACTTGCTTGAATTCCGCCACATGATCATAGGGATCTCCTGTGCCGTCAAAGTAATTCTTCATGGACTTAACTAGCTGGGTGGGTCTCAAAGTTCTTGTGTGCTCTCTAGGCCTCGGCAGAGGGAATCCATCTACATTTCTTTGGTTCCTGTGGGCTCTATGCATCTCAGGTTCTACCCTATTCGTATCTGTTCTCGTTCTTTCTCTGCCCACTGGGTTGGCAAAACTTACTTCTGGTCTATCTCTACTTCTGTCTCTTTGCGTACCATGAGCTTGGGAAGTTCCAGCCCCAGGGTGACCATAGGATACATTTGATCTTGGTTGAGGGAAAATAAATTCACCCTTCCAAGTGTAAGCATGCCTATCATTTTCTGTCACCACAAAGATCCGTTCTGAAGCATGATCTAAGTAGGTCACTCTGCCTGGGCTATCCGGATCCTTAAGCTCATAGATCATGATATTTCCTATGTCTGTTGGCTGATTAGACTTATACCTCCAAAAGGCTTCATCAGTTTCTCGATTGAGGAGCAACTCTATGCTCTTGTTGTCTTGGGGGACCCACTCAGGCGTGATAATCCTAGTGAGAACTGATTTACCTCGAGGGGTTCTAGGTTCCGCACCCATGTTCCCTTGTTCCAGGTCACCTAAGTCCGCTTCTGAGATTACATTCCCAAAGTCATCTGTCCTATCCGGGTGACTAGTGACTACATATATAGTTCCTTCCTTGTCCAGGTATGCACCATTTTCAAACTTGACAGCTGGGTGCTCTAGTCCTATGGATTGGTCAGGGTTTTTAATCTGGACCACGGATCTTCCTAAGCCGTCCTCATAGATGCTAGCACCTAATCGGTTGGTCCTAAGATATTCCAGCTGTGTTTTGTAAGGGCCTTCTATCCTGTACAAATAAGGCACTCCTGAACTTCCCGTGGGTCTGTCCATACCTTGAGACATCCCTGATTCACTGGTATCAGAGCTGGGGTAGTGAGAGTGGTGGCTCAACTGCTGGGCCCAAGACCTTGTAGTGTGATTGACACTAGCCTCTGAAGACCTAAGGCTTTGTCTTTCCCTTGCTAAATGTCGTCCTGATCTAAGGTTCATATGCCTAACTGATTGGTCCAATTTTTTTGCCCAGAGTACAACCTCGTTGCCGATCAATTGGTATTAGTTACTTGATTCTTTTTTAGTTAATTATTGTGTTTATGGTCTTGTCTGATATCACGTCGTCAGGAATACTTGAATGTTCTTCGTGCTTTCAGATTGATCGCTCCACGTTAGGTTCTTCTCCTTTATGTTATCGACAGTACAGTAACTCAGTTTTTAGCTTGAACTTGAGTTTTTAGATAGTCTTCAACTTGATAACTGCCTATCGTCCACCTGACTTACTCCTACCTCTTCTCGTTCTTAGCTTGAGCTAGGAAATGACAGAGGGGGTTGAGAATATTCCAACCTTACTTGTTGATCCCTTGCTTTATGGTGCTCAAGAACCCGGTTCTCAAGCTTGCAAAGAAACCTTGCTTTGTATGCTCTCCGTTGCTCTCAATGAACCTATAAAAGTCCCACGGTTAGCTCAATGCTTAGATTCAAAGGACACAACCAACCACTTTCATTCATGTAACACAAACACACATTTGCATTGTGACTTTTAGGAAAATAATTCTAAAGACCCCTGACTTTGATCCCCCTGGGTATGGTCAACTTCAAAATACCCTCTCTGAAAATCAACGCATTATCTTTATAAAAAACAGTTGAGGGCGTGTAGTATATGCCACGAGCTTTCCAACAAGCCCAAGAGCTCAAAAATTGGATTTCGTATGAAAAAGTTATGACTGTTCAGGGTTTAGGGAGTTAAATCAGGATTCAATACAAGCTAACAGTCAAACAGGAATACTCGAGTAGCTTGTGGCACGGCCTCGCGATGCAATACTGCACCCTAGTGTTTGTCCCACACTCAATCAAAATTTAGACCAATGATTTTGCCTTGAAAATTTGACCTAATTTGCCCTTCTAACGCGTTCGCAAAGTCTGTCGGTCGCGATTGACAGGTCAGTCGCGATCGACGTGTCGATCGCGATTGACAGGTCCGTTGTGGCTGTCAGTCGCGATTGACTGGTCAGTCGCGATTGACACGTGGCCGAAAAGTCAATCAATCGTGGTCAAAGCGTCGTTGACTCTGTCGGTCGCGATTGATGAGTCGATTGCGATTGACAGGTCGGTCGCGAGGGTCTGTCGATCGTGGTCAAACAGTCGTTGACCGTGTCGGTCGCGATTGACAGAGTCGTCGTGGTCTGTCCGTCGTGGTCAAACAGTCGTTGACTGTGTCGGTCGCGATTGATGAGTCGATCGCGATTGATGGCTCGATCGCGATTGACACGTGTCACGCGTGTGGTCAGTCGGTCGTGGTCAATCGGTCGTTGACTGTGTCGGTCGCGATTGATGAGTCGATCGCGATTGATGGCTCGATCGCGATTGACACGTGTCACGCGTGTGGTCAGTCGGTCGTGGTCAATCGGTCGTTGACTCTGTCGGTCGCGATTGACAGAGCCGTCGTGGGCTGTCGGTCGCGATTGACGTGTCGATCGCGATTGACAGATCTGTCCGTCGTCGTTTGTCGATCGCGATTGACAGAGCGATCGCGATTGACAGAAATCTGTGGAATTTCAAAAAACTAAACACATTTTTGGGAAGCTCTAGGCCTGTAGGTCATGGATATGCACTTTGTTTAGCAATTAGAGCAAGTTTTCAGTCGGTCGCGATTGACAGAGCTCGGCGACACACAGACAGTTACTCAGATTTCCGTACCTGCGCAGGGTGCTGGGGATGATGATGCGGCCTGTACCTGCAGAATGCTCACAAAACATGCAAAAAATAGCACATGCAAATTCGCTCTCTCGCTCTCTCTCACAAGTGAAATGAGGGAAATGAGGTGGAGATGGGGATATAGTAAAAAAAAACTGAAATTTTCGCGATGATGGAGATGGACGTGGGAGATGGTGATGATGATGATGGTGATGAAGATCGTGAAGAAAGTAAAAGAAAATCGATGAGAGTGAAGAAAATACCTACAACTCCAACGCGTCAACTCTACGTCTTACCATCACACGCTCGTCCTCAAAGCTCGATCCCCGGCAACGGCGCCATAATTTGGTGTAGCTCAATGATGAGTAGCACCTCCTTTAATGTCAATCCGGGAAGACGTGAGGATGGTATGAAGACCTCGAGCAAGTGGCGGCACAAGTGCGTGAGTGAGAAGCACACTAGCATGCACACACATACACACACACGCGCACACACGGCAAGACAAAGAGTGAGGATCAATGGAGCTTTTAGATTACTTTCAAAATGCTCTTACAAGTTCGTTTCAATTACAATCTAACCCCAAAAATGAGCTCTCTAGCTCTTTTTATAGTTTTTAACTAGCTTTTGGCCCTGTCCAGACCTAGTGTCCGGCCTAGTTAAAAATTAGGTTCCAGGGCTTATTTGGGGGCTCAAACGAGATCTAAAAATTACGAAAATTGGTACGCAACTACTTCTAAGGCTCCTCAAGCTCAAGGACTCCTTGGCTTGCACAAAATGGAGCTACAAAAATGTGAAATGATATTTACAATGGTTGTTAGTGATAAAAATCACTGTTGTTGTAGGGATTTCTTCTAGTGATCTGCCATACATATCTTCGAGCTCCCTACTTGCTCTTCCTCCCTGCATGTCCATCTCTTTGATTTGTATTAATGTCTTGAAAAAATATTGGCCTACTTGCCAGATCTTCTTTGACTGCCCTGTTTGCTTGTGCTGTCCCTTCGCTCTGACTCCCTTCTTTGACTTTCACGTCTTGTAAGTCCTGGTGTACCAAGGCTACTGCCAACAACAAGTTAATTTGATCAGTTCAGTTTTGTTGGATAAGTTCAAATTTAAAAGGAATAAGAGTAAAACTCTTATCAAAACACTAGAAGGTCAGATAATACAAAGCATGTCTTCACCATCTATTGAAGTTAAGTTCAATGAGGAATATATGAAAATAGATTGTGAAGAATGGCCTGATCATATGATGACTAAGAAACTGATTTTAGGGCAACCATGGCTAAAGCAAGGTAAAGTAATTTTGGACTTTGAAAATATGAAGCTCAAATTGACGATAAATGACAAAATGTTTTTAATATTTTTATTGAGTTATGAAGAACAGGAAAATCAACAGGACATCTATGACTCAGATTTGGAAGGATTCACTTTTCCTTTAGAAACTACAAAGGAACCACAAACAAAACTTCTCCATGACCAAATCCACTACAGACAAAAATAGGAGAAAATTAAAGAAACCAACTATGCTGACAAGATAGTAGAAAGGTGGAAAGTATGGAATAATAAAAAAAAATCTAGGCATCAATCCAGAAAGGATGCGGAAACCAAAGACATCCAAGTGATGTTCATCACAGAGATTCATCAACACCAAATGGAGGGAAAAACTGAAGACATCCCAGCACAGTTTATTAAAAGCAGATTGTTTTACTCCAAAAACAAAGTCAACAAGAATCAAGTATTTTTGGGCGAAAAAATCAGATCTTCTTTAATGGAGAAAAAATAAGGATGAAGATACAAAAATAGTGTAGAAGCATGAAAAGCTACAAATGATTGGATTCTCTGAATTTCATCAAGATGGATTTAAGACGCTCTTGAAATTATTTCCATGTACTTTACCTCATTCATTTTTCTAGGAAAAAGAATAGGAGGAGAAGAGAAGATGAAAGAGAAAATTAATGGAGATTGGAAAGAGAAAATTATTGGAAATTGGAGAAAATCATTAAAAAATTTCTTTCATAAGTTATAAAGCACTAGCAAGATTTAGGTTATAATTTAGCAAGACTAAGCAGTCATTGTGTAATTATTTGTTTTTTCTTCTTTTTTGATATTGTTTCTTATATCTGTCTAAATTCTTTTAAATTTCCTTTCATTATTCTCTTATTTCTTTATTTAAAAAAAAGAACAAGAAGGGGAGAGCACTAGATATCTTGCTAACACATGTGATGATCACTTCAATTGTGTAGTGCATGTGAAGCAATTGTTTCCCTTTTATTTTTTATCAAATGGCATTGTTATCTCAAAGATAAATGTAATATCTTTTATATTTCTTATGACTGATGTGGGTGGAGTTCTTTTTTTTTTGGTACAATATGATATACTTTCTCCAAAATGGTGAATCCAAAGGAACTACCCATTCATGACTTCAAAGCTGACTCTGTAACTTTGCCAAAAGGACATTGGTTTTTAGACAGTGAAGCAACAATAGAAAATGTGGAGCTAGAATCTGATGAAGAACAGGATATCCGAGAAGCTGAGAAGATAGCCAAGGAACTGAAGGAAACCATTAATATCATTGGGCAGCATATCTTTACAGTAGGAATTGGAGGTCATAAATATACAATGCTATATCAGGAATTCTACAAATTTCAAAAAGTTGCAGCTAATTATAAAAGATGGAAAGCAGTGGAGCTACACAGACTACTGGATGAACCTCTCTTCTTTATAGATTTTGAAAGGGTATCACAAGTCATGTCCAGTTTGTTGGAGGTCGGCAAAGGTAATGAGGCATATTTCAGGTGTTTAGTTAAGGACAAAGAGAACAAGGAGGTAGAGATCACCATTAAAGCAGAACACATTAGGGAAGCTCTTCAATTCTATCCCATGGGAACTAAATTGGATTGCAGTTTTGTCAAAAAGAATAAAGCAACTTATGCTAGATATTCAAAGTTTGTGGATTTCAAAGGAAAGGAAAATGAAGAATTTGCCATCAGAATGTTTCTTCAGTATTTATGTTTTCCAAAGTTGCCAAGATATACAATGCCACATAGCATTGGGAACAGAGGAAGTTTATGAATGGAGCACAGTTTTTAACAAGAATTATATACCATGTTTAGGTATGGAGGATCAGCTCAAATTGGCTGCAGAAGCTCAATATTTCAGGAGTTTGATGTCAGGAATTAAAAGTCCTTCAAAGATGATGTTTATAAAAGAAGCAGAAGTCTAGACAAGCATGAGGGAATCATAAAGAAAAAGGAAAGGGGTATCAGAAGAAGTAATTCTAGTAAAGAAGAGAAGATTAGATCCAAGGAATGTGGTCTTGGAACAGGAAGAAGTGACAAAAGAGGAATGTGAAGCAGCTCAGAAAGAAGTGCAAGCCTCAAAGGAACCCCATCCACCTCAAACAAGCAAGGAACAACTCTATTCATATTTGACTCAAGGTAATGATAAGAGGGCAATATATGAAGCTCAATATCAGAAAATATTGGAAAATTATTCATGTAAAGCAACTGATTGGGTACAAGAAGAGGTGGAACATTATGAAGAATTGCATGATCAAATAATGGCTGCAGAAATTGAAGAAGTATTTGTCAAAAAAGAAGTAGAATTGTTGGCCTATTTTAAGGAATTACAAGGTCCTCCGGATACTAGAACTACAATAGTAGTGAAAAAGAAGGTCCAAAAAAAATGTGTTCAGAGAAAGAAGTTAACCAAAAAGAATAAGGGTAAGGCAGTTGAACATGTACAGATGCAAGAGTCAGTAAAATTATCATCAGAAATATCATCAGAAGAAAAGAATCAGAAGAAATCAATTGGAGTAGAAGAGCACAGAATGGACAAACAAGGAGTAGCTACTTCTTCACAATTTTCCTCAGATTCTGAAAGTGATATTGAGAATTTCCTTCTTAAAAGTTTAAATCTCTCAATTCCCAGCACTCCAATAACCACAGTACAAGCTTTTGTAAACAAAACACCAGAGGAATTGAGTCAAAAAGCAGAAGGGATATAGATCTGTGAAGGATCAACAAAACAAGTTAGTCCTGGGGATGAAAAAAGGAAATTAAAAGGTAAACAAGTGATGAGAGAAGAAGAGGGTGAAGCAAAAGAAGCAAAGGAAGAACTCAATAGTGGACTAGTGGACACAAGATTTAAAGCTATATGGACGAAACCCTCACAACAACTTCATTACCAACCATATGAGGAAAAACAAGGATTGGAAGGAGAAGCACAATTACATAGTCAGATGCAGAGTCAAGAGGATGGAGGTAAGGAGGAAGAAAAGGATGTAAGATCAGAAAAAACAGATTTCATAGAAAGTAGAGCTGGAAGTATAGAAAGAGAAATAAATTAGAGTATAAGGGAAGTACTCTTTGATATAGTTCATAATGAAGAGTCCACACATCCAGAAAATCAGGAAAAAGAAGAAGAACTAGACTTAATGGACATAGATGATCAGGTGGTGAAACAGGAGCAGCAATTGAATGATCAGAAAGGGGATTCAGGGGAAAATAATTTAACCATAATATAGGAAAACAAAGTCCAGGAAGAGGAAAGACATGTCATTCAAGAAAAGCAACAGGAAATTGAGGAAAAGAAGGCAGGAGAAATGGAAGAAGAAAGAGACTATGAAGAGGAAGAGAATCAAGTTATAGAATATGAGGAAGAGGAGGGAGAAAAAAATGAATATAAAGCGGAAAAGCAGATAGAAGTAAAGCAAATCGAGTTAGAAACTGGCCTTGAGAGGATACCAAAGGATATTAGATCTGCATGTCAAATCATCATGAGTAACATAGAACAATTCAGACTCTCCAGCAAAAATATGATTATATCAGGGATGGTGGCTGAGTCAGAATTTGTAAAAGGTAGTATGATCATTAAAGAGCAAAAGAAAGAAAAGGAACAGCTGGAAGATCAGATTAGGGCCATCAAGGAAGATAAATCCAGCCTATTGTCAAGTAGCTAGAAGAAGAGAATGGTCAGTGTTTTGGAAAAGAAGAAATGGAGGTCAACTTCGAGCAAAATGGCTGAATTTCCCAAAAATAGCAAGACCAAAAGCAGGAACATGGCCAACAAAGAAGTAGGTGATTGATACAGCAGAATTTGTTATATCTACATACAAAGATGTAAATGATCCAGCTTGTATTTTATTGGTAAGAGTGATGCAACTTGTGGTAGCATGCATAGAAACCTTCACAGATACAGATGCCAAGACTCTCAATTACATTGGATTCAACTCACCTACAGATGCTCTACTTTTTTACCTAAGTGAAACACCAGATCGAATTTGTTTAATGGCATATTACAGCAGAATAGTATTTTTGGAAAGCCATTATCTTCAAATCTTCGAAGATGCTTTTGACTATGGATTTTTTGAAAGAGAGTTAGAATTTTTTGGGAATTTATCAGTAATCACTAAATCAAGACTCAATACATATGAAGCTGCTTATACAGAATACTTGAAGAAAGATGTGATAGACAGACCAAAGGCAGCAGTACAATGGAGGAAATCTTTATTTGAAATGTTCAACAATTTGAATATTACAGAATGAAAGAGTCATGACTTGTTGTCTCAGGTTTATCAAAGAAAGAAGAAATGAAGGAAGCTCTCATTATTTTTCTTGTCAGGATATTCTTGTCTCGATATTTTTGTCAGGAGCCAAAAAGTCTAGGAGGGGAAGGATGTTAGAAGAAGCAATTTTTGAAGGAAAATTATTTGTAAAATGTCAAAAACTGGTAGACATATTTATACAAATGTTGTAAAAATTGAGGAAGAGTCTTCCTCATGTAAAATAGGATCATATGTATTTTTCCTAAAATTTTTGGAAGCTCTTAGATATAATATTTTTAGAATAGAAGGAGAAAAGGACCAAAATTCCAGTGTGAAAAGGGACTTAAGTCAAGAAGACTTAAGGACTTGTGCCAAAGAGACCAAACCTCATTTGCCACACAAGTGCGTATAGTGGTAAATTGACACACGCTTATTTGTCAATATGATCAAACGACCTAACCAAGTGTATGAGGGTGTGTGCATACATGATGGAAAATGAAGTGGTTCAGCTTGTATGTATGAGAAAAGACTAATCCACCTCTCTAACTCACTAAAATACTGAAAGTGTCTGTCGCGATACCACTTACAAAAATTTTCAGAAAATCGAGGATTTCTCTCAGCTCCGAACTCCGAATATAGTCAATAGCAGACTCATTTCGAAGCTCGCGACGAGATGCATCTATTGGAGGTGCTCTAACTTGATTTCTGACAACTGTGCTTCAAGTTATGTCCAAAATAGTGAATGGTGGGAAACACCCACACTCACTCCACAACTCCTACAAGCTCACACACACTACAACAGCTCAAAAATAGTGGGGAGGGGTAGACAACAGTCCTACACACACATTCCAAGCATTACACACACATAGAAGATCGAAGAGAAGATGAAGATCTGCAAGAAAGAAGCAAATTCGAAAATCAGGAGCTCTCCTTCTTCACAATGGCAAAAAGTCTCTACAAAGAGTCACCAAGTGACTTATATACATGTGCCCTAAAATTGGTCCTTTCACACAAGAGACCGAAACTTTATTACTGAAAAGTGAATTTCCTACTAATTTACAAGGAATATGTTACAATGAGTTGGGCTTATGCATCTAGAGGACTCCTCTAGTGCATTTACATGGCTTGAGGGAATTTTCTAAGACCTTGAAGAAGAAAAATGTGCCCATTAATTTGAAAATTTTGGGGCTCTATTTTCTCATGCCACTTTGCTCTGCAACACTCTCCCCCTCTTTGTCTCTGTCGTCCCTTAACAGGCTTTTGCTTTCTCATTTGTAGCTCGTCTAAGAGGTTTGAATACACGCACCCAGTGGTCGAAGCAACAACAAGGACTGTCAGAGAATTTGTTATTTTATCCGAGGTATGTCCTTTGCTTCTATTTTCCCCTTGGTATTCCGTACATCACAAATCTGGGTTGCTGCATTCAGTCGGGCTGCCACACATGCCACCAGTGACTAAGAGTGTGATGTTCTTAGTCACCCTCTTCAACTTTTCAGCCTCTACCTCTTTCTAAATTTTGGTCTTCTGATTTGTCTTTGTCTTCACATATCTGACCTGTTGTATTGCTCTGAGCCTGTTTACTTTGTTGACAACCCACGCTATCAGTGGAAGGATTATTATCTGCCAAATATCTTCTTGCACTTCTTTATGGATACTTCCTGGCCCTGGTCCGTCCTTCCCATGAAATGTCCTGGTTCTGATTGTTCTTTAATTCCATTCCTCAGGACCTCGATGTTTGGCATTGTTGCCTAATGCGTGCCCCTACGGGGCTTTGGGCAGAGGATGGTTCTTTTGCTTTATGATCTTCATTCTTTATGAAGCAGTTTTGGACTTTGATCTTCTTCTTCTTCTCTTCTTGCTTGATTCCCCTTCCACATGTCCCTCTTCCTGAACTCTCTCATCCCCAACAGGCTTTTTGTGGCGAGGTGAGTACGTTTGTATGGCTGCTTGCTCTCTTTGATTCAGCACATATCATAAATTCCTTCCACTGGCTTGACTTCAGTCCATCCTCTGGTGCTTGTCGATGATCCACAAAAAAGCTTGTTTCGTAAGCTACCAGTCGGGCGATAAGATTTGAAGTCATTTTCACAAAAATTTATGAATCTATTTCGAAGAAACCAGTGAAAAATGCTTCTTCAAATGTTTGCATATATGTGCTCGGCAAAAACATAAGTCTTGAATAGTATGCCATGAGTGTTAAGCAGCTCAGAATGGTGGAAAGATAAAAAACGAGCGCTTTAGATCCTTGTGTAATGCTGATGAAGTTCAAAAATGTATATTTTGCATGCTGGAAGACTGTAAGGACTTTAAGGAGAATGCTAAAAATCTTATTGGTCATTTTAACTGCCAAATCTGGAATAGTCGCGTATCTTGCAATCCAAAATTCCATGGTTTTTACCATGTACTCTTCAGTCGGTAGGTAGTTATGTGGTGGACTAGGTAACAACGGATAATTCAGCCATTGATTATTAATGCTTCCCTGGCACGGTCCTTCCCAAAATTGCGACCAAGAGCGTTTGGGGGTACTGGACAAAAAGATGGGTTTACCTGAAGCACATATGGCGAGGCTTCCCACTGTACCCGCACTGTAGGGTTCTTTTCCAAAAGCTTCTGCCTCCAAATAGGATCAGCCTTCTCGAATTCCTCTTGAGTATAATTGAAAGTATTATTGTTGAACTAGAGGTTGTTGTCCGGCTCTTTATTTGTCGCCGTCCTTATATATTGTCGCATTTGCTCTTTCAGGAGGCCGTATGGTACATTAAAAGGCTTCAAAATTTGTTCCAAGTTCTTGCTCTCAATTTGAGCTTCCTTCATTATCTTAATGATTTGATCTTCAAATTCTGCGGTAAGCTGGGACACCAGTAGTGTCCTTTCCTATCGGATCAGTTCTCAGTCTCCTTAGTAGCCTCTGTGGATTTTGGAACTACTGGTGTCCCCTCAGGTGCCTTGTGTGCTAGCTGATCCTGTAGTTGCTTTATCATTTTCTTCTTTTGCTTAATTTCCTCCTGTGCTTGCAAAATTGTTTCCTTATTCTTTTGGATTTCTTTTGCCACTATAGCGAGTTGATCTGTGTCTTCTTTACATTGCAATAAATATCTTTTCTCATCCTTCTTCCATTTTGCCCATAGAGCCGTATCCGATGTACCTCTTTTCCCATTCGGCGATGGTTGCCTGCTCCTGTTTGGGCTGCTCTTCATACTTGGCTATTTTTTCTTCGATTTCCTTTGTGTTTATTGCTGCCTCTTCTGAAGCCTCAATCGGTCAGTCACTCAAAAGAGCTGTCATGAGCTCCTTGTTTCTTTTCCTGAGGCTTTCTGCCTCCTCCATATATACCTTGATCTGTGATTCTAGTATTTTACCTCTTGCATTCATCCTAGTCTTCTCAGCCTCGCTCGCTTCATATTTCTTCTGTAATTCTTGTAGTTGTTCTTTTAATTTCACGTTTTCCATTTCTAAAATTTTGCACTGCTGGTTGACCTCTCGAACTTCATTTTCTTTATGTACTATTTGCTCTCTGGCTAGCTTTAATTCTGTTGAGAGATTCTTACCCATTTCTTGAAGTTTATAGTTGTCCTGCATCGCTTGATCATAGTCTTCATCAGCCTCAAGCATTAATTGTTGTGTATCTAGTGCAGTTCTAATCATGTCTTGCACTACGGGCTTGAGTTGAGCGATGTCAACGTTCAACCATGTTCTTGGTATGCTTGGAGTTTCACCAGTGAGTACATCTTTTCCTTGCTCGACATGGATAGTCTCGTTATGTGGTTGTTTGATCTGTAGTTGTATTTCTGGTTCTTTTCTTTCTTTGTCCAGATCAACCGTTTTTGTGACACTCCCTTGAAATGTGACATCCATGGGGGAGGGTTCTACCACAACCCTTATCGGTGTGAAGGGTTCTGAGTCTTCGACTGCAGCTTCTTTAGGTTCTTGCTTTATATTCTTTATTGACCCCTCTCCTGTAAGTGTTGTCTCTTTAATTTGAATTTTGGAAGTGTCATTTATTTGTATGACATGTATTCCTTCTTGGTTTGCTTCTTTGTTTACGGTGTCTTTTTCGGAGTGGACAGTATTGTCATTCCCCTTCATGCTCTCCTCTGCTTCATCGTAGTTGACTGCATTAAGTTCCTCCCATTGTCCATCATCCTTTGATTCACTCTGAATATCCACATTTAACAAAGATGTGTCGGGTTCTTCTTGTGCATCCGAAGAGGAGCTTGAATTATCCAACCCTAATTCTCTGTATCGATGGACTTTGGTGAGCTTCTTTTTAGCTTCCACTTCTTGTTGGGACTGCTCGTAATGGTGCCCTTGTTCTGGTAGGTTAATTTGACCCTCCGTATATTTGTGTGTGTCTTCCAATGCTTGTGTTAAATCCTCTTGGGTAATAGGTCTTTGCTCCTCAATCCTGGTCTTCGGAAGTATGTGAGCCCTTTTCTTGGCTGGAACTTCTTCTTCTACTTGCTTTACTTCCCGTAATCTCTTTGTTCCTCTCATTTTCGGTTGAGAGTTGGTTCCTCTCTTTTCTTTGTTCCTCTCTTTTCTTTTTGGGGACTGTCACAACTTTTGTATATTTAGCCATAGCAATTGATGATGGCATTTCTTGCAAGTGCTCTCTAATACCTAAAGCATGATAGATCAAAATGGTCAGAGCAACACTACCGTTCAAGAACTTCTTGTTATTCCATTGCTTCTTAGCCTCAAATAGCCGTTCCTGTATGTAAGGAGTCAGATTAATTTGATTGCCAATCTGCTTGATGACATGTGAGAGTAGCTGGACAATTATCGTCTGAGGGGCGGTGTATCGATGCATGTTTGGGAAGCAAAAATGCTAATGAATGAGCCTGATTTCCTCTTCTATGTCAACTCTGTTGATGTCGGTGAATGTTCTGATCTTTGCCCCTCGACTCTCTTCTTTCAATACCGTGTTGCCATCTTTTTCCCATTCAAAAGATTCCTTTATCAAGTCATGTGTAAATTGGATGACCACCCATTCGCCTACTCCATCCATGACTCTAGCCTCTAGCACCAATGGGTCATGTAATGCTCGTTGTAATGTATTCATGACTTGTGTGCACCTTTGAAAGTCGGGCTTATAGATCGACAGCTCAAAGTATTTGTGGATACCCGCTTTCTTCATGATGTCAACTGTAGTTGGAAGCTCATGCACCACTTTAAAATCTTGGGACATAATTGGGAATTGATGATCCATATCCATAATTTTGATATTCACCAAGAAGAGGTACTCCCGAGCCGGTTGATCTTCTCTGAACCAATGTCCCTTTGCTTTGGTTACACTCTGTAGAGGAAATTCCAATACTTCCTCCTGAATCATTGCTTCAGAATCTTCAGAAGCCATCTGCACTTGTAATGAAATCTGCATTAGCTTCAATAGATGATATAGCAATTGTGCGGTGCATTGTTCATGACATGTTGTCGCTTCGTCACTCCGTTTCCTTGCTTTTATAAGTGAGATTTCTTACCACGTGTTTTTATTTCTTTTCTGAAAGAAAACAAGTATTAGTATAGCCAAAGCCTTTATTTATTTACATAGTATGTCCATTCCTAAGGAAGTTGAAGCTATGACCTAATCCCCTTTGGAGAATGTGCACCACTAATTTTATTATGTACATCATGTGCCGTATGCCTCGCCTCGTAATGTGGCCCTATTATGCATACTTTAGGTGCATTTGATACTTCATGAGTGCAATTGGAATCTTTGATGTTCTGGTGGTCCATTACTTGCTTGCTTTGGTTTCCAAATCCATTTCGTGGTGGCATTGATAGGCCATGTCTTCTCTCTGGACCTACGAGCTTCATGTGTTTCTTTTGATGTCCTAGTGATAGAGGTTTTTCTCTTCATGTTTCGATGACGAGTCCGTCTTGGCTTCGTTGTCCGAATGTCTTGATGTAATGTATCCTCATGTTTGCTTATCTCTTGATTGGCTTCTTGTCTGACCTTCTTGGGAATCCATATCTGTTATCTTGCTTTCTGAGCTTCAATCAAGGGCTTAGGGAGCCAAACTCGCAAGAGTCTTTTTAGTTCAGATTTCGGTGAAGTTGACTTCTTGTCCTCCTTTTTCTCTTCATGAGTTGGTGTAGCGTTCGCTGGTTTTTGCACTTGATCCTTGCGTACCCATTTGAAGCTGACATTTCCTGGATGCAAATTTTTTATGGTGATTCTCCAAATTTTTTATCCTTCTGTCGTGTGAAAAATCCTCAGATTACTGATTTTTTCAGTGTCTGGCCGTTCACCAATTGAATAGGATGAATTCGATTCTATTTTGGACATATTAGGGTTTGAATTTTTTGCTTCTTCCAAACTTTTTCCTGAGGGATTGGGGCTGGAATCATGTTGTACAAGCTCTTCCTTGAGGTATTCTTCACTTTTGATGGCCTTTGGTTTTAATGAAGGCTTCTCCCCTAATAGACTAAAACTTTCCTTGTGCCCTATCTTGGCTGAAATATATCCTTGCACTAGGTGTATGCTTACTTCATTCTCAATGATCCAATCCTGTCCTAGGATTAAGTCTTCTATTAAGTCTTCATCCTTGCATACTAAGACTCGTTGTTCCATGGAGAAATTTCCTAGCTGGAGGGATACATTAGTTTCTCCCATGCATTCTATGATTTGACCTCCGATACCTATCATATGAGCTTTCATGGGAGTCATAATCATTTGAAGATCTTGTATGACCGCATTTCGTATGCAACTGAGTCCTGCTCTTGAGTCTATCAAGGCATCTATCAATTTGTACTCTATCTTGCCAACCCTAGGTTTAGGTAGGGTTGTGACATGTAGGCATTAGTCATGTTAGACTTATGGACTTGATAATTAGCCATGGGGACAGGCTCTTCTCCTTGGAGATATCGTTCATCTCTTTGTCGAATCCACTCTTTTTGTCTCTTAATGCATTCTAGGGCTTCCTGCCGTGCCTCTTCCCTAACCCGTTCTTCCTCTTTCTTCCTATTTTGTGCACCTACAAGGTGTGCTAACATTTGGTCCGTCAATGGCTCCATGAATCGTTTCACTCTATATCCACTTATGTAGTTAGGAAGGATGTCTCCATCCAGAGTGGCTAGATTAACAGTTGGAGATAGATGTCTGCGGAAGCACGCAAACAACACAAGGAAGAAGAAGAAGCTTGGAGCACAAACACACAATATTGAATGTATTACTAGAGAATGTACAAAGATAAGTAGCCCATTAGGGCAATAGGCATATATACAAGCCGGGGGAAAAAAACCTCCTAAAGAGGGAAAAAAGTGCCCCGGTGGTCCTAGTGTGTTCACACACATCACTACCTAAATATATCAACAAATCCCCCCTGGAAGTGATGCGATGAACAAGGAGCTGGCAATCATGTATAAGGAAGTGCCAAGCTATGTGGAAATCACTCCACAAAAGGAAGTAAGCCCAAAGCTTTGCGAAAAGCTTCAAACTTCTCCCTAGGCAGAGCCTTCGTGAAAAGGTCTGCAATGCTCTCCTACGTGGGCACATATGCCAAGCTGATCTCCCCAGCAGAGAACCTCTCCCTGACATAGTGATAATGCACCTCAATGTGCTTAGTGTGAGCATGGAACACAGGGTTCCTCGCAACTGCCAATGCGCTCTGACTGTCAGTGAAGATGGTGGTGGCAGAAGACTAGCCAACACCCAAATCAGCTATAAGGCATCTGAGCCACACACACTCGACAATAGCTGTGAAAGCTGCCCTATACTCAGCCTCACAACTGGAAGTGGCCACAGTAGGCTGCTTCATGCTCAACCAAGATATACATGAGCTACCAAGCATGAAGCAAAAACCACTGGTGGACACACGAGTGTCATAGCAACTAGCCCAATCTGAGTTAGAAAAAGCATGCAAATCTGGCGGTAGTGATCCCCCCTTGGGATAAAACAACCCAAGTAGCCGAGTACCACTCAAGTAGCGAAAGATGTGCTTAACCGCCTTCCAATGCATGACTCCTGGACAATGCATAAACCTGCTCGTCTGTGAGACAGCAAACTGAATATCTGGCCGAGTAATGCATAAGTAAATCAAGCATCCAACAACCTGCTGATAGAGAACAGCATCAAATGCATCTCCAGCATCATGAAGACTTAATCGTAAACCTGTCTCCATAGGAGTGGCAATAGGCTTACAGTCTTCAAGACCAAAACAGTGCAATAATGTGTCAATATATTTCGTTTGACACAAAGCCATTCCACCATCAACTTGCATAAACTGAATGCCCAAATAGTGATGCAAATGCCCCAAATCAGACATCTCAAATGAGGCATGCAAATCAGCCTTGAAATCAGCAGTATGCTTCTCAATAGGACAAGTGAGCAGCATGTCGTCAACATAGACAACAATGATCAGAAGCACATCATTAGCACGCTTAACATATAAGGTGCTTTCAGTTGGAGTGTTCTCAAAACCATGTGCAACCAGATAGGCATGTATCTTCTCATACCAAGCACGTGGTGCTTGCTTTAAACCATATAATTCCTTCTTTAATCTGCACACCTAGTTTTCATGCCCTTTTTGCACAAAGCCACAGGCTGAAAAACATACACTTCTTCATGCAAGTCACCATTCAAAAAAACTGTTTTACTGTCCAACTGATGTACATTCCAACCATGATGGGCTGCAAGTGCACAAATGCTCCGAACAGTAGTCATACGGCATGTAGGTGCAAAGGTCTCATCAAAATCAATGCCTCTTTCCTGTGCATACCCCTTTGCAACAAGCCTAGCCTTATACCTGTCAACTGTACCATCAGGTTTACACTTCAGCTTGTATACCCACTTAGTGCCAATGGCCTTCTTGCCAAGAGGCAAGTCACATAAAGACCATGTACCATTCTTCATTATAGCATCATATTCAGATTGCATAGCAGCCATCCAATTTTCTGAATTCTGTGTTCCATCAAAAGAAACAGGCTCATTCTCATCACAGAGACTAGACGCAGCCATAGCATAGGAATTTGATGCAAAGGGGGCATTATGAGAGCCTGAACGAGTACGATATGACAAAGGTGCATCTAATTTGCTGTCACGCAAAGTCTGCACCAGCCATTTTGGCATAGTTTCTGCCTGCTCAATATCAGCTCTCTCATCAACAAGTGCATCATGTAAATCTGCATCAAAAATGGAATGATCTGCATCATCATATGAAACCTACAAAGGCTGAGAAGTTTCCTCATAAGGACCAGCACTAGACTGTCCACCTGTAAAAAGAGGCATCAAAGTATCATACATGTCTTTGGGGCTAACAGATGTCTCCTTAGTACATGAAAGCAATGGCTGAATAGCATCTTCCACAAAGACAACATCACAGCTAACCAAAATGCGTTTAGTCTGTGGATGATACAGACGATAGCCTTTACTTTTCAGAACTGTACCCAACAAAAATACATTTTACTGCCTTATCATCCAATTTTCTGCGATGTTTTTCAGGCACTAGTGCATATGCCAAACAACCAAAAACATGCAGATGAGCAACAGATGGCTTGCGGTCATGCCAAGCCTCATATGGAGTGATAGACTGCAACGCTTTAGTGGGACACCTGTTCAGTACATATGCTGCACACATGATAGCCTCAAGCCAGAAACTATGAGGTAAAGCCTGACTCTTGACCATACACCTTGCCATCTCCATGAGACACCTGTTCTTCCGTTCAGCAACTCCATTTTGTTGAGGTGTATATGGCATTATACACTGGTGTTTTATCCCACGTTCAGCCAGAAATGCATTAAAATCAGAAGACATATATTCCCCCCCCTCGATCAGAACGGAGGGTGTCCATTTTACATGCTGACAGATTTTCAGCCAAAACCAAAAACTGTTTAAAGCACATGAACACTTCGGACTTTACTTTGAGTGGATATACCCATGCATGCCTGGAAAAATCATCAACGAAAGTCACGAAGTGAAGGTAATTTCCAAAAGAGGGTGTCTGCATAGGACCACAGACATCACTATGTACAAGCTGTAATTTCTATGTAGCCCAAACTGAACCATCTTTTGGAAAGGAGGAACGCTGCATTTTGCCCAAAATATAGCCTTCACAAACATGTTTTCTAGGTGCCTCAAGATTGGGCAAAGAGGACACCATTTCAGATTTCTGCAGGCATAGCAAACTAGCAAAATTCAGATGACCAAAGCGTGCATGCCAAAGCTTTTCATCTGACATAGCCTGAGAATCATTTACTGCACATGCTAAATCATTTTCAGATCTTTCATATTCTATGAGCTTATACAGCCCACGACATAAAATGCCAGAAGCAATAATAACATCACCATTTGACAGATCATGAACTGTATATCTGTCATCAACAAATTTCACAACGAAGCCAATCTTGGCTAATGCAGAAACTGATAATAGATTCTTCATGATCCCTGGCACAAATAAAGCATCTGATAAAGTGAAAGAACTACCATCAGCAGTAGTCAAAATGATCTTACCAACTCCCATAACAGGATAAGAGGAGTTGTTGGCGCATGTAATAGTATTCCCTGTAGGGGCAGGCTCAAGTGAAGAGAAGAAACTGCGCTACGAGGTAATATGTTGGTCGCCCCACTATCAAACTACCAAACATGAGTCTACTGCATACATGCATTGATCATGAGAAGATGGATCAAAACTACAGATAGTAGTAAACGCCCATTCTTCTTCCTGCACAAGATTTTGTAAGCCGCCGGATTGGCATTTTATATTTTCATTGTTCCTGTATTTTCCTATCCCGCACGAACTGAAAGGTTTCCTATTCCGCACGAACCGAAAGGTCGTGTGAAGAGATGTATCGACTTATCAACTAATAAAAAGACATTGCGGTGATGCTCCGGTAACGACAAGCAGGATCGCCAGACAGTCTGACTGGGCGATTGCGATTTGTGGAGAAGTCATAGTGCAGTGTTCGTGATGTCCGAGTATTGTCATCCTTACCTTTGTTAATTTCATTACTTTGTGATTAACACATAAGGTTCTATTGTCGATATACGTCTGTGCGACGGTAGTCAGTAATTGCTACGTGATGCACTGTGAACAGTATTAACCTGAGTATGAACAGTAAGTCTGTAAGAGGACTAACCAGAGTCTTGACAGTAATTCGAATTAAACAGAGTGTTGAATGTTAACGTATTGCGGTTTGGATAAATTAATTTGGAAAATCAAGTTACAAGGCCTCTGATTTATCGGACCCCTACCACTCCCAAGAACTCGAAAGAACTTAAAATGCATGTAATGTAAAAGAGCATTTTAACACTGGCGCCGTCTATGGGAAGGTGGCCATAGATTGTGAATCAATAGTAAGGTGGAGTAGTACGCAAGTGGTGCAGAGGTGATATATGTCGGTTACTCGGTCCGGCGAGTCGTATCCGAAGTACAGCAGAGACCAGCATCCCTGGATAGTACCAAATTTGTTAGGGACACCCCTAGTCGGCAGAAGCATAGACCCGTTAAGTCCAGTTGTCGAAGGAACAGAATCTGTTAGCAGCGATTTTGATAGAATTCCGGTGACACAGGAGGAAATTCCGGTAGATTCCAGTGTAATTTCGATACAGTCTGCAGAAGGTACAGAAACTTCAGAGTGTACAGGGACATAGTGCGCAGTTGACCCGACACCGTCTGGTCAGGATTCAAACTTTTCCGAGGATAAAGTAGTGTTACCCAGAGAGATCATTGCCGGTGAAAGAATACCCTATTTTGGTGAAAGTTCGACAAATGCCGGTGACAGTTCGGTCCCAGTTGCAGGGAATTTACAGTTTTCTGGCGATAGTGTGATACTTCCTGGTGAATCTTCATTTCGGACACCACTGTTCGGGGCAAATTTGCCTACCTGGGATATCCAAGCTGAGGATAGGCTCTTCGATTTGGAGATCCGTAAGAGATTGAACACTATTTTTAAGCCGGAAGGTGAAGAGTCTGACCATACAGACTCTGAAGGTCAAGAAATGCCACCTCAGAACTCAGGAGATAGCAACGATACCACGGCTAGCACTATGAGTGGTCAACAGCAACAGCAACAGCAGCAACAACATCAACAGCCCCTTCCACTGCGACCGGTTCCAACAGGGGTAACTTACACAAAGTTCGGTGGATTTCCAGGTGACGATCTTGATGCCCATGTACACACCTTTGAAATAAGTTATGCAGTGCTAAACCATCCACCCGATCTGGCATACAAGGCCATCGTATTTCAGTCAACATTAGTCAATGAAGCAGCTCGATGGTTAACAGAGTATGATATCAACCATTTCGTTACCTATGAGGTAGTAAGGGATGCATTTTTACAGCGGTTCCGGTTGAAAAAAAACCCTACCAAAATCTTCGACTATCTGCAGAACAATTGACAGAAGCTGCACCAGACTATTCAGGAATATGCCACATTATTTAGAACTCATTTAAGACAATTGCCTCCGGCACATGCTAATTTACCGAATGATGTTATAACCCAGTGGTTCATTAATGGTTTAACCCCATAGCTAAGGCAAATCATGATCATCTGTTGTGTGGGAGCTATGACACTGGATGTTGTTATAGCGATGATCCTGCAACTAGAGCATAAGATTGGAGGATTCAGCGAAGACTTGGAGTGGCTAAAGGCCAGTAAAAACGTTACCCATGATCCGAGTAAACAGATGTATTGCACTAAGTGCAAAATTCCCGGGCACACCAATGCCACCTGTGCCCTTAATCAGATGTATTGCGCTATCTGTAATATCACTGGACACTCAACCGAAAATTGTGCGTATAATGCTAAAGTGCAGGGACAAGCAGTTGTAAATGCCATTATACAAGAACCAGGATAGCCAGCAACCCACTACGTGCCACCGCAGACGCGAAACAATCAACCGCAAGGATACAGGAATTACCGAGGACAACGAAATACCAACTTTAATACAAATCGCTGGCAGGTAGATACATCACAGGAAAATACTTCTCTGCCACCACCTCGATGTCACTTTTGCGATCAACTTGGCCACATCCGGAGATTCTGCAAGGATGCAGCCGAATATGATAAAAGAAAGAAAGAGCGTCAGAACCCGATGACCAACATGGTCTATATCTCCCCAGTGGAATCGCAAGGAGCAGTGGTCCAGAAAAGATCCGATAAGCAGTTGCAACCCGCAGTTGAGGTGTTTGAACCTGGCATCCGTGAGCAGCATCAAATGTATACCAAAGCCAGCCAATGGACCGCCAAAGAGCCTACTGTGTTCCCCGATCCAATTCCGGTGACACAGGTTCCCCTACCACATGGGAAAGCACATAAACAAGACTCTACTCCAGTAACAAGAGAATCAACATCGGAACCAGTGAAGTATGCAATTCCAACAGACCAAGTATGGGATATTCTCTCGAAGGCTTCAATTACACTTCCTTTGGGGCAACTACTCGCTCTGGTTCCCGGAGTTAGGCAACAATTATAGCAACAGGTCAGCCTTGAATCACCCAATACTCTGGCGATTGCAACAATACAACCAAAAATTGACTCTACAATGGATCATTCTGTCCCCTTAATCACTGTCTGGCATAAAAATGACAAGATTACGCAAGTGTTAATCGATGGCGGTTCCGGTGTGAACATAGCAACTGCAGCTCTCTGCAAGAAGTTAGGGTGGACCCAAATCGATCCCGTTCAATTCTTTGTCATAATGGCAGATCAATCCCACATCCATCCGGTGGGATTAGTCAAGAATATCCCGATCACTTTGCAGGGTACAACGTTCAGAATGACTTTTGTAGTCTTAGAACTACGAGAATCCAGCCTCGATTACAATCTCCTTTTCGGTCGACCGTGGTTGAAACAGGCTAAAGTTATACAGGATTGGTAAGCACAGGAACTGACTTTTAAAGACAATCACCATAAATATGTTGTCAAACTGGATGCCATTCAGCCCTACGAACTTCATGCCAGACCCTATGTGTTGGGAGTGATGGTAGGATGCACTCAGAAGATCAAGTTGGTGCTGCTAGACCTGCTTCACACCTGCCCTCCTTTGACTCTAGATATGTTTAGTAGACTCCTTGAGCTTCCAAATGATACCAAGAAACCATATATGTGCTTTGCAAATGTTATGAGTAATGATCAAATCAAGACAGACTACTTGTGACTTCAAAATCCTGAAAAACTTGCTATTTTGGTATTGACACCTGCTCAGTGTTATGCTCAGTGTGACCAGTGTAGTTACAATTAGCAAAATTCCTTCTAGAGATATTCTATTAGCTTAGTAAGCTTCCATTTGCAAGTGGAATGAAAGGAAATGATAAACCACACTCAGAGAAATCACTTTAGCAAAATAAGGTGTACCCCCGATTTTTTAGGAGACTTACAGTCACAGACCAGTGAGCACCCCGACTGAGATTTCTCTGTGATGTTTGATCCAATGGTCTTGAAACTTTGTAGGTGTATAGTAGACTTTGAGCTGAATCCAATGCACTTTGAATCATCCAATTTGGTTCAGTAGATCTTGAGATATGTCCTGTTGAAGTTGACAGAGTTGAAGAGTACACTCAGAGAATAACAGAGATGATCAATATGAGTATATGTATTAAATCTATTGATTGTACATTCCCATTGGCATGATATGTAATGCCCAATGGTACTCAGAGGTGTAGGCTATGGTATAGCACACACACACTCAAAGAATTACTCAGAAATGCCTCGGGAAGAGTGAAGGATTGACAGGACTGACCGCGAGTTTTTTCTTCTTCATTTTATATGAGTTGAGTGAACATTTGAATTTCAAATTCAAACTAAGGCTCCCTAGAATCTCTCCTCTAAAAGTAGGGAGATATTCTCTCCACTAAACTATTCTCTTTTCCACGACTAATCAGGTAGGTGTGATTACAAACTATTCCAAGTCACAATGACTTTTACAAATGAGTAAAATGGTAATAACATATAGGAATAGGTTCCTATGGTTCTTTCTTCATGTAGAGACTTTCTTCAAGGGTTCCAAGCCCATCTTCCAAAGTTCCAAGCCAATGTGTGTAGGCTTGTCTTACACCAACAGCTCCCCCTCAAGCCAAACACTTTGGCTCAAGTCTTCATCTCTAGTCTTCAATTATTTCCTGCAATCCAATCATGGATTTAAATCTGCATAGCTTGCTTCCATCCAGAGCTTTAGTAAGCAAATCTGCACATTGCATATTAGTAGACACATATGACAATTGAATATCTTTGCTAAGTAACTTCTCCCTCACATAGTGGTAATGAACCTCTATGTGTTTAGTCCTAGCATGATAAATTGGATTAGCTGCTAGGTGAATCGTGTTATCCCCAAAGATGATTGGTGGCCTTGTGTATAGACCCAATTCTGAATATAAAAGCTTCAACCATATGGCTTCTTGAGTGGCATTTGCTAGCCCTCTATACTATGCCTCAGTAGATGACAAAGCTACTGTGGGTTGTTTCTTGGATGACCAAGAAATTGGTTTATCACCTGCAAAACATATGTAACCAGATGTGCTTCTCCTGTCATCCTTGCAACCTGCCCAATCTGCATCTGAGTATACCTTAATATCAATGTCTGATGAATAGGGAAAGTACAAACCATGATTTTGTGTTCCCTTTAGGTACTTTACTATCTTCTTTGCTGCCTCTAAATGAGGTACTCTTGGTTTGTGCATAAATTGGCTAAGTACACTAACACCATATGATATATCAATCCTGGTTAAGGTAGCATAATTAAGACTACCTACCATACTTTGGTAACCTGTAATATCTTGGAGTTCTTCTCCTTCATGAGCACTGAGTTTGTGGTTGACCTCCATAGGAGTGCTTGAGACTTTAGCTTCCTGCAAATTAAACTTCTTGACCATATCCTGAATGTACTTCTTCTGAGTAATAAAGATACCTGAATTTGTATAGACCAATTCAAGTCCTAGGAAGTACTTCAATAATCCAAGATCATTAATCTTGAATTCCTTCATCATCTGTCCTTTGATGTGTCTAATTCCCTGAACATCATTTCCTGTAATAATGATGTCATCAACATAGACACACAAGTATATTACCTCTGAATTGTTCCTTTTGATAAATAATGAAGTATCTGCTTTACTCATTATGAATCCTTGGTCTAGGAGGTAGGTTGTCAACCTGTAATTCCATGCTCTAGGTGCCTGCTTCAATCCATACAGAGCCTTCTTCAATTTACAAACATGATTTACCTTCTTGGGATCTTTATAGCCAGGTGGTTGTGACATGTAGACTTCTTCAAATATCCATCCATTCAAGAATGCATTCTTCACATCCAATAGGTACATGTTCCAATTCTTGGATGCAGCTACACTCAACATAATTCTGATAGTTGGCATCTTGGCCACAGGAGAAAATGTCTCCTCATAATTAATGCCTTGGGTTTGTGCAAAACCCTTGGCTACCAACCTAGCTTTATACCTGTTTATTGTACCATCTGAATTCCTTTTGAGTTTGTAGATCCATCTGGATCCTATCACTTTCATGGAGTCCTTCTTGGGTACCAAGTCCCAAGTATCACTTTCCTTGAGAGCCTCCATTTCTTCATCCATTGCTTCCTTCCATTCTGGTTTGGTGATTGCTTCTTCAAATGTACCTGGTTCTTCATTCAAGAGATCCTTTGCAAGATATACAGAGTGCTTGGTTACAAGTGAAGTATCATACCCATACCTAATAGGCTTTTTCTTTTCTCTCTGAGATCTCCTCATAGCTTGAGTTGAGGATTCTGGATTATCTTCTAGTTGCTTCATCTTCATCTTCCCTTTGGATTTCCAAGCCTTGAACTCTTCAATGTTGATGGTGTCTTCATCATCTGAGCTTGTTTCCTCTTTCTGAATTGGTTCTTGCTTGATAAGCTTGGGAAAGTCTTCTTCCATGTCATAAGGTAGACTAACCTTCCTGCATTCATTTTCATACCATGAATCATTCTCATCAAAGATGACATCTCTGCTTACCTTGAAGCCTTTGTTTGAGGGGTTGTAGAATCTGTAACCCTTCTGATTCAAGTCATAACCAATAAAGATACATTTTTCAGCTTTAGGGTCTAGCTTTCCCCTTACCTGTGAGGGAATATGCACATATGCAACACAACCAAAGATTTTGCAATGATCCAGAGATGGTCTCTTACCATGCCAAGCCTCATAGGGTGTCATTCCATCAAGTGTCTTTGATGGCAACCTGTTAATTAAATATGTGGCAGTAGATACACTCTCTGCCCAAAGATAATTTGGCAATTTCTTTTCATTTAGCATAGACCTAGCTGTCTCTACAATGAGTCTATTCCTTCTCTCAGCTACCCCATTTTGTTCAGGTGAATACCTTGTAGTAATCTCCCTCTTGATGCCTCTTTCCTGCAAGAAATCTTCAAAGTCATTGGAGAAGTATTCTCCACCACCATCTGACCTTAGTTTCTTCAAATGTCTACCTGTTTGATTTTCAACTAATGCAAGATACGTTTGAAACAATTAAATACTTCATCTTTATGTTTCATGAAGTATAAGACAGTCCACCTGCTATAGTCATCAATGAAGGACACATAGTACCTTGATCCAGATATGGATGGCTCCTTGCTAGGTCCCCAAACATCTGTATGCACTAATTCCAGATAATCTTCATGCATAAAACCTTTCTTGGTATAGGGCAATCTATGTGACTTACCAAATTGACAAGCCCCACACTTGTATATCATGTGTTGCTTGGATACATTAGGTATCCCAAGCACACATTGATCCCTACTCATTTGTTTTATGGTCCTTTCTCCAATGTGACCTAATCTCTTGTGCCAAATCTCCAATTCTGATAGGGTTTGATCTTTATAGTTGTACAAAGCAATATTCTTAGTGTCTTCAAGTTCAAAGGTAAACAATCTACCTGATTTTTCTCCCTTGGCTATCCTTCTGAATCCATGTCTTGGATCCTCCACATATGCACCATGTTGAGTGAAACTAACCTGTAGACCTTTTTCCACAATCTGACCTACACTCATCAGATTCTTGGTAATTGTTGGAACATACAATACTCTGCTCAACAGATTTTGATTACCATCACTGACATTACCTACTTTAACAACTGAATGTTTAGTGTCATCACCTGTCTACACTTGATGCTTGCCTTTGGGGTCTTCCAAATCAGAAAGTAATGCAACATTTCCAGCTACATGATTAGAGCAACCTGAATCAATATAGAATAAGTGATCATCATTGATACCTGACTTAGATGTCATATTCATGATCAATAGGGAGTCATCTTGCTCCTCTGTGTAATTGTTGTAATCCTTCCTATTTCTGCATCCACCTTGATAGTTGCCATTGTGATTGTAGTTGTTGTTATAATTATTGTTGTAGCCATGGTAGCCTTGAGATTGGTTGAATCTGCCTCTGCCTTGAGAGTATCCTCCTCTTTGGTGACCTCTTTCTCTTTGGTTCTTGTAGTTTTTGTAGCATTCATCTGTGGTATGGTTAGACAAGCCACAAATATTGCATGGAGATTGGTTGTAGGGTCTCCCCCTACCTGACTTACCTCCTCTGCCTCTTCCTCTAGATGATCTACCTCTCCCTGCATAGTTTGCTTGGGAGGTAGATCCTTCTTCATCAATCTTTTTGTTTTTACCCTTGTCTTTAGCCTTCTTATCAGTATATAGGGCAGAGGGATTGTTACCTTTTGATTGCTCTCCATTCTTTGTGATCTTTGCTTCATGTGTAAAGAGTTGTCCAATCAAGGTTGTTAGATCAGGTGCTTGGATGTCCATGTATAAGTCCATTGCTGTGGTAAAGCTCTCCCACTTGTCATCTGCCTTTAGTCCATTGATCACTTGTCTGACTATTTGCTCTTCCTCAATCTCCTCTCCAACACTTGCAAGTTGGTCTGCAATGTCCTTGACTTTGGTGACAAAATCTGAGACTGATTGCTTTGATTGCTTCCTAAGAGTGGTAAACTCAATCCATAGCTGATTCTTTCTGGCCCTTGAGCTTGATGAAAAATAAGTTGACAAGGTTTCCCAAGTCTCTTGGGAAGTCTTACAATTCCTTACATGGGGTAAAAGAAAGTCAGATATAGAGTTTAAGAGATATGACCTTGCCAAAGCATCTTTTGCACACCATTGGTTGAGCCTCTCATGTTCATCCTTTGTAGGTAGTCCTCTGGTCTTGAATGAGGGCAATTCCTCATCTCCTGATATGTATCCAAATAAGCCTGATAATTGTTTCTGTCCAATTTGTCAATGAAGGAAGGGAAACCATCACCCATGATTACCTTATTTGCTCTGATACCACTGTTGGGAGTGATGGTAGGATGCACTCAGAAGATCAAGTTGGTGCTGCTAGACCTGCTTCACACCTGCCCTCCTTTGACTCTAGATATGTTTAGTAGACTCCTTGAGCTTCCAAATGATACCAAGAAACCATATATGTGCTTTGCAAATGTTATGAGTAATGATCAAATCAAGACAGACTACTTGTGACTTCAAAATCCTGAAAAACTTGCTATTTTTTGGTATTGACACCTGCTCAGTGTTATGCTCAGTGTGACCAGTGTAGTTACAATTAGCAAAATTCCTTCTAGAGATATTCTATTAGCTTAGTAAGCTTCCATTTGCAAGTGGAATGAAAGGAAATGATAAACCACAGTCAGAGAAATCACTTTAGCAAAATAAGGTGTACCCCCGATTTTTTAGGAGACTTACAGTCACAGACCAATGAGCACCCCGACTGAGATTTCTCTGTGATGTTTGATCCAATGGTCTTGAAACTTTGTAGGTGTATAGTAGACTTTGAGCTGAATCCAATGCACTTTGAATCATCCAATTTGGTTCAGTAGATCTTGAGATATGTCCTGTTGAAGTTGACAGAGTTGAAGAGTACACTCAGAGAATAACAGAGATGATCAATATGAGTATATGTATTAAATCTATTGATTGTACATTCCCATTGGCATGATATGTAATGCCCAATGGTACTCAGAGGTGTAGGCTATGGTATAGCACACACACACTCAAAGAATTACTCAGAAATGCCTCGGGAAGAGTGAAGGATTGACAGGACTGGCCGCGAGTTTTTTCTTCTTCATTTTATATGAGTTGAGTGAACATTTGAATTTCAAATTCAAACTAAGGCTCCCTAGAATCTCTCCTCTAAAGTAGGGAGATATTCTCTCCACTAAACTATTCTCTTTTCCACGACTAATCAGGTAGGTGTGATTATAAACTATTCCAAGTCACAATGACTTTTACAAATGAGTAAAATGGTAATAACATATAGGAATAGGTTCCTATGGTTCTTTCTTCATGTAGAGACTTTCTTCAAGGGTTCCAAGCCCATCTTCCAAAGTTCCAAAGTTCCAAGCCAATGTGTGTAGGCTTGTCTTACACCAACACTATGTAGTAGAGCCAGTCCACATGTTGGATGGCTTATCTGATGACGAAGAAGAGGCGTTTTTTATGAACAATAAAGATTTGATTTCCTTAGGTACTATAGATCTTCAAGCTATAGCTGATAACTGGAGTCCGGCAGCCTGTATGGTTGTTCCCGTGACCGGAGACACGGATGTAGATGATAATGTTGCTACGGATGGAGCTACTCTACATCAACTTTTACAATCAACTGATGATCCGGGGAAACCTCGTCAATTCTATGTCCCGAAAGACCAGTTAGTAACCTATAATTTGGGTGATGAAAGCAACTCGCCTCCTGTGAAGATTAAGGCAGGATTGTCCGAGGTATTTCAAGAAGTTTTGATCCGACTCCTGCATGAGTTTTTTGATGTTTTTGCCTGGGATTACCGCGATATGAAGGGTCTTGATCTGCGGATCTATCAACATCGAGTCGTACTGAAGCCGGAAGCAAAGCCAATTAAACAATCCAGTTACCGTATGAATCCCAATTATGCAGCACAAGTCAAAGCAGAGCTCGATAAGTTATTAAAGGTGGGATTCATCGTACCAATAGAACACGTTGAATGGATATCTCCGATCGTTATTGTTCCTAAGAAAAACAAGCAACTACGAATCTGTGTGGATTATCGGAAATTGAATGCGGCCACGGTACCTTATCTGTTTTCTCTTCCCTTTCTTGACACAATGCTTGACAGAGTGGCCGGGCATGAGATGTACTTCTTTTTGGACGGCTACAATGGTTATAACCAGGTCAGAATGGTTGAACAAGACATATCGAAAACAGCTTTCATTAAAAACTGGGGTGTTTTTGCGTGTACGGTCATGTGGTTTGGGTTACGGAATGCTCCCAGCACATTTCAATGATGTATGCAGGAAGTTTTCTCACCCTACCTAACCACTTAAATTTATGCAAGTTTATTTAGATGACTTCTCCTTATTTGGCAAGATTACGGCGCACTTGTATCATTTACAGTGCTGTTTTGAGAAATGTTGTGAATACCAACTCTACCTGAACCCGACAAAATCTGTTTTTGCCGTGTCTTGTGGTAAACTCCTTGGACATATCATATCGGCACAAGGTATCCAGTTGATCCAGACAAAGTTGCAGCTGTGTTGGAAGCACCCATTCCTACAACATCGAAAGAGGTTATGCGCTTCTTGGGTCAAATCTGGTGGCATGGCAGGCATCTATGATGGCTAGCCCATTTAGCAACACCACTCAATCGGCTAATGACTAGTACTCCACGACAGTTCGAATGGACTCTTGAATGCCAAACTGCATTCGATCGTTTAAAAGGATTATTGACGCAGGCTCTCATTTTGCAACCTCCTGATTGGGAACGCCCATTCCATGTCTTTGTAGATGCATCGGATATAGCCATTGGTAGTGTTTTAATGAAGCAAATAGAAAAATGGTTTCAACCTGTTTACTATGCAAGTCGCTGACTCGCTCCTGCGGAAAGGAATTATTCTGTGACTGAATGAGAATGCCTCTGATTGGTATATTCTGTAAAGAAATTCAAGCATTATTTGCTATGCCGAAAATTCACCTTTTACGTAGATCATGCTGCACTTGTATATCAGGTCCGACAACAACATTTAGGTGGTCGCTTGGCTCGTTGGGTCTTATTATTACAAGAGTTTGACTACGAAGTGATTCATCGACCAGGTACAGCCCATGCCTTAGCAGACTTTCTCTCTCGGTTGGATTCCGGTGAAGCTCCGGTGGGCGTTGACGATACCACACCAGCAATTTACGTTGCTGAACCAGATCGTGACGAACCTCTCGAACATCCTAAGCAGCATACCTATTATGATACGTTGTTAACTTTCCTGACTGATGGATGTCTTCCCCTTCATACACCTCCTGCTATGCGACGGAAAATTGCAGTTTATAGTCTCCAATTTCGGTTGCTGGTAGGACAGTTGTACTAGATGGACCACACTGGTGTATTACTTCGCTGCATTCCACCACATGAAGCAAACTCAGTCATCACTATGGCACATTCGATACCCTCCGGTGGGCATTTTGCAGCCGATCTCACTCATTGGAAGATTCTGCAAAGTGGGCTTTGCTGGCCAACCATGTATAAAGACGTACTTCAGCTTATGCAGCACTGTGACACTTGTCAACGGGCTGGACAGCCATTACAAAGACAGTTTTTTCCTCTACAACCTGTATTACCTTTGGAACCTTTTTAGAAGTGGGTTCTTGATTTTATTGGACCAATCACACCACCCGCGACCCTTAGCAACAATCGTTACATAGTGACCTGCACAGATTACGCTACTAGATGGGCAGAAGCTTGGGCCTTACGGTCCGCTACAGCTGTTTCGGTGGCAAAATGCCTGATGAAGGATGTTTTTCCGCGTTATGGATTACCTCTGGAACTTGTGACAGATCAAGGAACACAATTTGCTAACAATTTAATGCAAGTACTAACGCACACTTTTCAAATTCTACATAAATTCTGTTCACCGTACTATCCTCGTGCTAATAGTTTAGCTGAAAGTACCAACAAGACGCTGTTAAGTATGCTTCACAAATTAATCGTGGAATCACCAGAAAGATGGGATCAATTACTATCTGCAGTCTTATGGGCATATCGGACTACCTACAAAGTTGCAACCGGACTGACTCCTTTCAAGCTTGCTTATGGGATGGAAGCAATCACGCCTATGGAAATTGTCGTGCCAAGCTTACGCGTGGCCATAACTCAGAAACTGTTACCCGAAGACTCTTTGTCATTTCGGTTGGAAGCACTCAGAGACTTGGATGAACATCGTTTGGAAAGCTTTCTAACTCTTCAAGAAGTTCAATTGCGGCAAGCCCGGACTCATGATCATTTCCTCAAGACTCCTGTGTTTACGGTGGGCCAACTTGTGTTGTTTTATAATGCTAAATCAAATTGTTCTGCTGGGAAATTTAAATTACGGTGGTTCGGTCCTTACCAAATTAGTGAACAAGTTGGACCAGCGACTTTTTGGTTGACTACCTTGACCGGAGTTCCTCTTCCTAAAGTGATCAATGGTTCAAAATTGCAGCTGTATCACCAAGCGCCTGATCCTCACTGACGTGTCCTTCATTTTTCCACGTGTCACTTATTTTCTTTTTTTTATTGTTGCGTGTTAGTTGAATAAGACCGTAAGCTCCTCGTTTTGATACATAGTCATAATTAATCGCCGCCTTGTGTTATTGATTCTACTCATGCATGCCCGCCGTAATTATGAAGGTTATCATCTCCATACCGCGCGATGATTAGGGTTTTCGATCGTCTCCCATTGCCGAGTATCTACTTAATCTTCTTCTTTTCGCAGTTAATTGCTATTGTGTCTGTGTGCTTTGAGTGCTCTGTGTTTCCTATGTTTGCCGTGTATTCGTGTTCTTGTGATTTCGAGTGCGCATCATGGAAGCTTTAGCTAATTTTGCTACCTTCCGTGACGGACTCCCTCATGACATGAGTGAGTTCTTGCGTATCCGCGGCTTGTTGAACTTTGTTGAATTGCCTTGGCATTCAGTGGAGTGTCACCCTTATTATGCACAGATAATTGCAGCCATTGCCGCCACTTCTGCTACCGAGCAGAGTTGGCCGATTACATGTTTACCATCTCGCGTCGTAATCACATTAGCATCATTCGCTACAGCATTCCGTTTGCCCATAGAAGGCGTGGAGAATGGTCCTCTCCTTCCTATTGCTACTATGGTAGAATTATTCCCACCGCACTCATCGAATGAGTATGCCATCTTGTGTCGCCCTGATCCAGATCGAACCGCATTACAGTTTTTAGTTGCCATATTGAATTTACAGAAACGTACTTATGGGATTTCACGCCCGTTTTATTCGATGATTGACATGGCTTCTCGTGAGCCTGTTAATTTAGCCTCGTTCTATTTTCGGTGCATTCATCGTGAATGCGTTACGGTTATTAAGCACGTCAACAAGGGAGATCTTCCGCATTCGCGTTTACCACATATACTTACCTTTCTGTTTCCATCCATTCAAGCCGCACAACCCCCGCCAAGAGCTCCAATTTTGTATCATGAAGAATCTGCCCAAGTGCTCGAAGATATAGAAGAAGATGATGAAGATCTCTTCCAACTCCTTCGCCAGAAACGCAGATGGATAAGCCCTTCTGAGAGTCAAGTTCAAGGCTCCACCGTCGGGCATGAGGAAGATATCTTTCATGACACTGCCATTTCAATCCATGTGGAATCTTCTAGTCCATCTTCTCCGAATAAGCAGCAGGAACTGTTGGTGCAGAGCAATCAACAATTGAAGTTTTGGAAGTCAAAGAATGAAGACAAGATCAAGTTATGAAGCATGGAAGAAGTTTACATTCAGGAGTTGAAAGATATGTACACATATGTACATTAGTTCATATATAGGTCACTTATACTTTTGAATAGTCATAAGCTTGTAAATTTATGTCTATATATATACTTGGAAAATGTTGGGACAAGTATGAGAGAATGTAGAGCATGAGAATTGAGAACAATAAGAAGTCATTAGAAACTTATGAAGAGATTAGAAAAGCTCTCTCATCCAGATGTAATTTCTGTCAGAAATGAAGAGAAGTTGCACCCGATATTTCTATGCATTCTCCATCTGTGCTTGATCATTTCAAGAATCCTTTTGTAGATGTCTAAGTTCATAGTTAATGAGTATATGGTTAAAGTTTTAGGGCCTAATTGTAAACAGGCTGTGAGAATTATGAGTAGGAACATTCATATGTAAAAGAGTGTTCACAGTTTTTTGAAACAGGTGCATTTTCGATGGTCACTGATTTGATCATTTCTCACTACACAGATTAAAGTTTTGCATGAGTGAGGACTCAAAATCTAATTTGAGAGGTAAGCCATCTATGGCTAAAAGCATTTGCTTAAACCGGCTCTAGTTTTGGAGAACCATGTCTTAGAAGTTGCAGGTGTCAAAGTCGACTATACAGAGAGACAGTTTTAGACATAGGTAGATTGTTTGAATTATTTATCATAATCTACTCAAGGTTTTGAAGTGTTTTAACTTGGAGGAGGTGTGCAATCACTAGGCAAAACATTCTACAAAGTTTTATCAAAAACGTTATACAAATGATTAGTCAATGAGTGATTAAGGTGCAGCAGACTTTTCTGCGAAATGACTTTCTTCACAGATAGTTAATTTCTTGATAATTTGGTGCTTGTCTGCCAAAATTGGTTGGAGTTTAAAGTTATTCTTGATATAGAGGTGGTCTAACATAAAGGATAGCTTGTTCTTTTGGAGATTAACACTCTCCATCAATGGTATCAGAGTAGGAAGTATCGAAATTGAGGAAAGGAAGACTCCGACTGCTGCAGACATACAAAATTCAACATCTGAAGGTTCAAAAGGTGAAAGCTTGAGAGCAAATGCTCAAGCTAGGAGCATTATCTATATGGCAGTCAATGATTACTTGCTACCTCACATTAGAGTTCTTGAAAGTGCAAGTGATATATGGAATGCTTTGGAGGAGCATTTCCAAAATACGACAAAGTCTAGAAAGGCATCCTTGTGGGTAGAATTTACTACATTCAAGAAGAAGGCCTCTCAATCCATCTCAGATTATGTAACAAGAATGAAGGACATTGCAGATGCATTAGGAGCTGTTGATGAAGACATTGAGGAGGATAAATTGGTAAGGCAAATCCTCACAGGTTTGAGAGGTGATGATAAATGGAAGCCATTCATTCTATCTACTGAATTATCACTTGATCATTTTACTCCTGACTTAGATCAGTTGCTAGGACATATGTTAACCTTTGAGCAGGATGTCAAAGGTGAAGGTGACAAGAGTACAGGTCATGCAATGTACTCAAAGGATAAGAAGAAAAATAGCAAAGGAAAACAACAAGCAAATGAAGATGAAGGCACAACTAGTCAAGCCAACTTCCTAAGAGGAAGAGGAGGTGACAAAGGTAGAGGAAGAAGTAGGAATAATAAAGATGGGGTCAAAGCTTGCTGGATTTGTGGTAAGACAAATCACTTAGCTAATGATTGTTGGCATAATACTCAGAGTAATGGTGGATATAATCAGAACTTTAATTCAAGAGGAAGAGGTGGCAGAAATCAAAGAGGTAACTTCAGAGGAAGACGTAGTAGGGGTTACTTTGGAAGAAATGCAGGTAGAGGATTCCAAAGTCAACAATACAATAATACCTACTACAATTATGCTTCAGATCAGAAGGAGGATTCAACATTGATAATGAATGCAACTTTGGTACACACAGATATGTGGGGACCATCAAAGGATTTCAGTATCTCTTCCTCCTCCAACTTCCATTCCTGGTGCTGCTGAAATTCTTCCCAGTGGCCCTTCAACTGATGTTCGTGCGGCAACACCTCATCCTTTATCCTCTCCCGATTACTCTCCACCTTCCTCAGCTCATTTGGTCTCTGCCTCATCATCAAAGCCTCCTCCTTCTCTTCCCCCTCCAGCTGTAATGTTCACAGAATTGGCATCCATGGGCCAACTTCTTATCCAGTTTTCCCAGCAATTGCCCCTCCAGATGAAGCTAGCAACTCAGACAATCCAACAGGAGTTGCAGAATAAGGTTGACCTGCTTGAAGTAGATATTGCTCCGCTCCAGGAAGAAGCGCTTGCGGTTAAAGCTGAAAATAATGCCTTGCAGACTCAGCTCCAGCAACTCCAAGAACGGCTAGCAGAAGAAGACAATATTATTGCTCAACGGGACACCGCACTTGCTGAATTGAATGCGACAACTGTCCTCCTTGCTTCTCGCGATGAAGAAATTGTTCAATTGAAAAAAATGGTGATTGACAAAGAAGATGCTCGCATTGCGCTAGGAAATCTACTGGAGGAGACATGCGCCGATCTTGCTGTGACAAAGCAGAAAGGATAGGAAATGGCAAACCTTGCCATGCAAACTACTACAGAGTTAAAGGAGGTGTCCGGAGATCTTTTTTAGAAATCTCGTGAATTGGAAGCAGAAATTGGCCAGACTATTGAGTTAAAGAAAGAGATGGAAGCGATTAAACAAGAGCGAGAAGCTTATTATAAGACGATGCAGTTTCAAGCTCAGGAGCTGGAAAGAGGAGAAAAGTAGTTAGGAGCTCAAGCAGACAGGCTCTCAAGAATTGATGCAAGGATAAATGAAATGAAGCTGAGAAGAGATGCTGCCCTCGCCAATGAATTCAGTCTTCAGGAAGCATTTTTGCAGACACAAACGGAATCGCTCATGAGTCAAGTTATCGCTGCCAGTTCGGCTCGAATTGATGCCCAACTTATCGAGCCTACCATTTTGAAAGATATGTTATATTCTTTAAAACAGAAGATTATCCGAACCTTTAAATTAGCTAGAACTCTGTATGTCCAGGGCATCATTGATGAGCCTTAACTGTAATTTTTATTTTTGGGTTCGAGTCCACCGTGCGTTCCAGTGTAAGCAAGAAAAGATGCACGCAAGATGAAAAGGTGTAGCGTAACATTGTAGCCTTTGACCAGATTAATAAACGAATCGCGTTAAGCAGAAGGTAGATCCGCCAGACTGTTCGTCTGGGCGAGGAGCCGGAAGTGAGCGTTGTTGCAGAAAATCTGTGTAACTGAGTCTGTTTCATTGATTAAGTTAATCATTAAGTGAAGTTAATGAAGTATTAAGTAATTTGATTAATGCGCTAAGTGAAGGAGTATACGGTAAACTTCCTGACGTGAAGTGTGTTAATGAACATATTCAGAGTAGTATTGGAAGGCAATATGTTAGCGCTTAATGCGGTGAAATCGTATAATCTTAATTGTAGTTTGGGAAAATATACATAGGGCCTCTGTTTATAGACCCCTGTCCATCCCAAGAACCTAGAGTGAATTAACCTTAACAATAAAAGGTTATAACATTTAATAGGTCTTATCTACTAGAATCAATATCTAATTTCTTATTGCTTCACATTAGGAATTTCAAGACCTCCCAAGAGACTTGGGAAGTACTCTCATCATATTTCTCATCAAATACAAGAGCTAGGAAGAACCAGCTATGGATGGAGTTTACAACCCTGAAAAAGCAACCAAAGCAAAGTGTGGCTGATTATGTAACCAGGATGAAGGATGTGGTTGACTAGCTTGCAAGCATTGGAGAGGAGATAGAAGAAGAACAAATAATAAGGCATATCATAAATTGTATCAAGGCTAATGAAAATTGGGAGTCCTTCACTACATCAATGGACCTTTATATGGACATGTAGATACTTGACCTCAACACCTTGATGGGGCAACTCTTGACCCATGAGAGAAAGCTTAACAAGAATGGTGACAACTCTAGAGGTAACCAATCTTTTGCCCTATATATAGATAAGAATAAAAGTAAGAATAAGGGTAAAAACAAAAAGAATGAAGAAGAGGCTAGTACCTCTCAAGTTAACTACACAAGAAGAGGAAGAGGTACTAGAGGAATGGGCAGAGGAGGAAAGCAAGGCAGGGGGAGATCCTACAATACTCCACCTTTCAACATCTATGGCCTCACCAACCACACCACAGAAGAATGATTCAAGAACACAAGGAACCAAAGGGGAAGAGGCTTCCATAGAGGGAGCTATGGAAAATCTAGAGGCAGATTCAACAATGGAGGAAGAAATTACAATCACAACTACAACCAAGGCTACAACAACAACAATTATCAAGGTGGTTTCAAAGGAAGAAGAGATTATAACAACTACAAAGAAGACCAAGAGGATTCTCTACTCATCATGAACATGACATCCAAGCAAGGTAAAGATGATGAACATCTTTTCTATATTAATTCTGGTTATTCCAATCATGTGGCTCGAAATGTAGCTTTACTATCTGATCTTGAAGAACCCAAAGGGAAGAATGAAGTGGAAATAGGTGATGACACTAAACACTATGTTAAGAAAATTGGAAATGTCAAGGCTTCTAATGGTAACATGAATCTAAGTAAGGTTTTGTATGTGCCAACTATAACAAAAAACCTAATCAGTGTTGGAACAATTGTTGCGAAAGCTCACAGGTCAAATTCACAACGCATGGAGCATATCTGGAAGACCCTCAATAAGGCTTCAAGAGGATTGCAAAAGGTGAGAAATATGGTAGACTCTTTACATTTGAGATTGAAGACACCAGGAACATAGCACTCTTCAATTACAAAGATCAAACTCTATCTGAACTAGAGATATGACACAAAAGGCTAGGTCATATAGGAGAAAGAACATTAAAGCAATTATGGGGGGATCAGAGTGTGCTTGGCATTCCAAATGTGTCCAAGAAGCACATGCTATACAAATGTGGAGCATGCAAATTTGGCAAAGCTCACAGGCAACCATTCAACAGAAAGGGGTACATGTATGAAGACTACTTGGAGCTTGTACACACTCATGTGTGGGGTCCTAGCAAAGATCCATCAATCTTAGGTTCAAGGTACTATGTTTCATTTATAGATGATTACAATAGGACAATTCTTTACTTCATGAAACATAAGGATGAAGTATTTACATGTTTCAAAAAGTATTTGGCATTGGCTGAGAACCAAATAGGTAGAAGCTTGAAGAGGATCAGATTTGATGGAGGTGGTGAGTATTTCTCACATGAATTTGATTTATTCTTACAGGACAGATGTATAAAAAGAGAAGTCACAACAAGACATAATCTTGAACTAAATGGAGTGGCAGAGAGAAGGAACAGGTCGATAGTAGAGGCTGCAAGCTCAATGTTGAATGAGAAGAAACTACCAAATTACCTATGGGGAGAGGCTATTTCCATAGCTACATACCTGGTTAACAGGCTCCCATCCAAATCCTTGGATGGAAGGTACATCATTGCCACATAGGAGTGTAATACAAAGTTATGGCAAAGCACTAGCATACATATATGCAAGGGGATCAAAACATTTACACTTACAATCCTGCAAGAAAGCATATGTGTAAAATGAGACAAATTGACAGGACATTTATAAACAACAACTAAAAATACAAAACCAAGCTATAAGTTTACCTAATCATAGATTCTCCCATGAAATGATTGCACCACATCCCTCTAAGTCCTGCAACACTACAACCAATCCATGACGATATCCATAAGCTTCTTTGATTCGCGTCAGAGGACGGCTCATTGCCAACTCCTATAATAAATATGCAAAATGTTAGATGAACATACATTATGTGCTTAACACAAACAAATTCAATAATTAAAATGATACTTACAAATTGGTAGCACATACTATCGTATCTGCCACTACCTAAATGCAAAATTCCAATTGTATCTAAACGTGTGGCCGCCGCATCTCACTGTTGACGATATCAATCAGGAGTATGTTGCTACTCATCCTGAATCGATTCCCACTCTTCAACATCTAACCATACAGGCTTCGGTAAGCCTACTCTGAAAGTATCACGAGCTTCGGACCGTTGATGAGACATCACCTCGCATGTTGTATGCTGAATCCATTTCGAACTCACAATAGGATGCCCAGGTGTTGGCCGGTACTCTTCATATATCGATTGTGTGATATAATTTTTGGAATCCTTTTCTTGTTCGCTCTATTTTAACATTATAGAATGTCCAAATTCTATGGAGCAAAGTTGTCGAATGCATTGACACATGGACTTTCCGGCTGCATCCATGACTAGAGCTCCATTACGTATGTAGTATATCTTGGAGTCGTCATGGTCATGCGCTCCCCAAGGTGTACATGGAGATCCCATCTGATCCAATGTGGAGATGTTAAAATGCATTTGTATCCATATGCATGCGTGTATGCATATGCATGTATGTGTGTATGCATATGCATGTGTGTATGCATATGCATGTGTATGCATATGCATGTGTATGCATATGCATGTGTATGCATATGCATGTGTGCATGCATATGCATGTGTGCATGCATATGCATGTGTGTATGCATATGCATGTATGTGTGTATGCATATGCATGTGTATGCATATGCATGTGTATGCATATATGCATATGCATTTGTATGCATATGCATTTATGCATGTTTGTATGCATATGCATGTGTGTATGCATATGCATGCGTGTGTATGGATATGCATGTGTATGGATATGCATGTGTATGCATATGCATGCGTATGCATATGCATGCGTATGCATATGCATGTGTATGCATATGCATGTGTATGGATATGCATGTGTATGCATATGCATGTGTATGCATATGCATGCGTATGCATATGCATGTGTGTATGCATATGCATGTGTGTATGCATATACATGTGTGTATGCATATGCATGTGTGTACGCATATGCATGTATGTGTGTATGCATATGCATGTGTGTGCATATGCATGTGTGTATGCATATGCATGTGTGTATGCATATACATGTGTGTATGCATATGCATGTGTGTATGCATATGCATGTGTGTATGCATATGCATGTGTGTAAGCATATACAGGTGTGTATGCATATACATGTGTGTATGCATATGCATGTGTGTTTGATGGAGAGTGTTAATCTCCAAAAGAACAAGCTATCCTTGGTATTAGACCACCTCTAGACCAAGAATAACTTTAGACTCCACCAACTTTAGACAACATTCATCAATCTTATCAGAAAATTGATTACTCTGAAAAATTCAACTTCTCAGAAAAGTCTGCTGCAGATTAATCACTCATTGACTAATCAATCCTATAAAGTTTTTAACAAAACTTTGCACAATACTTTGCCTTAAGATTGCGCAACTATTACAAGTTAAATTTCTCAAAATGATTGAGTACACTTTGAGAAATGTGTGAAACACTTTACCTATGTCTGAAACACCTTCTCTGCAATGGCGACTTTGACACCTGCAACTTCTTAGCTATAGTTCTCCCAATGTTGAACCCGTTTGATCAAGATCTTTTAGCCATAGATGGCTTACCTTCCAACTTAGATTTTGAACCCTCACTTGTGTAAAACTTTACACTGTGCACTGAGCAATGTTCATTTCTCTGAACATGAAGTCTGCGCCAATTTTTCGACTCTCAGAACATCTTCACATATGAATGTTCCTAAACTAAATTCTCACAGCCTGATTGCAATTAGCTTCTCAAATCTTAGTCATAGATGGATTAGCTATTGACTTAGATACGTGCAAAAGGATTTCTCAAAAGATTAAACACAGAAGGAGAATGGGAGAGAAGATCGACGCGCCATTTCTGAACTTTTCACTTATCTCTTTCCTTCATACATCTGATGGATGATTTGTACAATGTACATATTCTAACTCATCTCAACTCTCTTCTCTATGTCTCTCTACTACAAACATGTGCTTTTATATATATATACAAGTCCTAACTCGTAATTACTTCAAGTATATTGAAGTATCTTAAAGAACTAATATACATTTGGTTAAAGAACTTTACTATCTGATTCTTTCTTTTGACTCATGACATTGATCTTCAATCTCCTCTTCATGTCTTTACTTCTAACCTTTGTATAATCACAATTTGTTGATTGTCTTGCTCCAACAGCTCCCCCTCAATCATCAATTGTGATTATCTACAACCTTTTTTATTCCTGCCATGTCTTTGAACTTCTGTAACTTTGGTCCATCTAAACTTTTTTTCATCATATCTGCAAGTTGATCTTTTGTAGGAGTGTGAATGACTTCAATCTCCTTATCAATGACCTTCTCTCTCAGGAAATGATATTGTATTTCAATATGCTTAGTTCTAGCATGAAACACAGGATTAGCTGCCAAGTATAGAGAGCTCATATTATCTCCACAAATTATAGGAATACTCTGAACAACATCAAAACTCTTCATAAGTGTCTTTAGCCATATTACCTCCTTTGCAGCTTCCACCATACCTTTGTATTCTGCTTTTGTAGATGATAAAGCAACTGTATGTTGCTTCTTAGAACACCATGAAATCAATTTGTCTCCTACATAGCACAAATATCCATGTGTTGATCTTCTATCATCCACATTACCTGCCCAATCTGCATCACTATATATCTTCACTCTTGTATCAGAAGTAAATCCATAGTACAACCCTTCTTTGAGTGTACCCTTGATATACCTAAGTACTCTTTGTCCTGCAATCCAATGTTCCTTTCTAGGACAGTGCATAAATTGTGAAAGCACACCAACTGCATATGACAAATCAGGCCTTGTTAATGTAGCATAAATCAAGCTACCAACCAAACTTTGATAGAGCTTCATGTCTCTGAATTCTTCTCCTCCAAATCTAGACAATTTATGATTCACTTCCAATGGTGTAGGTGCAACCCTGCAATCTTCCATTTTAAATTTGGTTAGCAAATTTTTAAGATACCTTTCTTGGGTCACATATACTCCATGTTGAGTATAAGAAATCACCATTCCCAAGAAGAATGACAAGTTCCCCAAATCACTAATTTTGAACTCTTTCTCCATCTGCTTCTTGATCACTTGTATTCCTTTATCATCTGTACCTGTAAGTATTCTGTCATCAACATAAATACAAACATAAATGAATCCATCTTCACTTGCTTTGACTAGCAAGCTACTATCTGCCTTTGATGCTTGAAATCCAAGATCCTTCAAGAATTTTACAAGCCTATAATTCCATGCCCTTGGGGCCTGCTTTAATCCATACAAAGCTCTCTTGAGCTTACACACATAATTTGGATTCACTTGATCTTTGAATCCATCTGGTTGCTCCATGTAAACTTCATCTGAAATGTAACCATTCAAAAAAGCATTTTTAACATCTAATTGAGATAGCTTCCAACCTTTGCAAGCAGCAATTGCTATGAGAGTTCTGATGGTTGTCATTTTTGCCACAGGACTATAAGTCTCATCATATTCCACTCCATATGTCTGTGCATACCCTTTCACAACAAGTCTAGCTTTGTACCTAGACACACTTCCATATGCAAATCTTTTTGTTTTGTAAACCCACTTACATCCAATAATTTTCTGGCTATTAGGTTTAGGAACCAGATCCCAAGTCTGATTCTCTATCAATGCATCATACTCCTCTTGCATGGCTTCTTCCCAATTTCTCTTGCCTTTGGCTTCATTATATGTAGATGGATCTTCATCTGCTTTTACCAAATAAGCATAATCTTTAGTAGTCAAGAATGAGGTGTCATAGCTATACCTTGTAGGTTGTCATTTGTGCCTAGATGACCTCCTAACTTCTGGACTTTTTGAAGTCTCTGGTTCATCACATTCTGGATCAAACCTTGGCCTCTCTTCAACTTCAACCTGTACTTCATTATTCTCATTTTCATCAAGTAATTGAATCTTTGCTTTACCTTTCCTTTGATCCACTACTTCTTCAACATCTGCATGTACATTATATTTACCTGCATACCATGTACCTTGCTCATCAAATGTAACATCCTTGGATACTAGGAATTGCTTTGTGGATGGACTCCACAACCTGTATCCCATTTGCTTATCATCATAACCAATGAATACATACTTTTCTGCCTTAGGCTCCAACTTATGCCTCAATTGAGATGGCATATATGCATATGCCAAGCATCCAAATATTCTGCAATGATCCAAGGTAGGTCTTTTACCCCACCAAGCTTCATATGGTGTCATACCTTGCAAAGCTTTACAAGGCAATCTATTGACCAAATAAGTAGCTGTATTTACAGCCTCTACCCACAAATAATTTGGGCAATTCTTCTCTTTCATCATGGACCTTGCAAACTCAACAAGAGTCCTATTTCTCCTTTCTGCTACACCATTTTGTTGAGGAGAGTACCTGCAAGTAACTTCTCTCTTTATACCTGCATTCCACAAGTAATCATTGAATTCATTTGAAAAATACTCTCCCCCTCCATCTGACCTTAGTCTCTTCAATTTTTGACCTGTAATCCTTTCTGCATATGCATGATAGTGTTTAAATGTATTAAACACTTCTGACTTTTCTTTAATCACATAAATTGTGATCCATCTGGTAGCATCATCAACATATATGACATAATATACCATTTATACTAAAGTCCTTTGAAGGACCCCACACATCTGTATGCACCAACTCAAGCCTTTCTGAATACATAAACCCATGCTTGGAATAGGATTGCTTATGAGCCTTACCTAATTGACATGCCTCACATCTGTATGTCATGTGTTGACCTGCAATGTTAGGCAATCCAAGCACTGAATCATTATTAATCATGTCTTTGATACCTCTTTCATTGAAGTGTCCAAGTCTTTTGTGCTAAAGATCCAATTCTGACACCTTCTACTCTCCATATGTGAACATAGCATGTCCAACATTTCCTTGTACCTTCAATGTGAAGAGCCTTCCTTCTTTCTTTCCTGTAACAACCTGTTTATACCCTTGACTAGGGTCTTCAACATAGACTCCATCATTGGTGAACCTTACCTCATATCCTTTTTCCACAATTTGACCTACACTGATCAAATTCTTTGGAATTGTGGGAACATAAAGAACCTTACTCAGAAGAGTGCTCCCATCCTTAGCTTTGACTGAACCAATTGACTTTACCTTATGCTTTGTATTATCACCTGTCTGAACTGTATGGTTAATTGCATTATGATCTAAATCAGTCATCAAAGCAATATTTCCACTTAAATGATTACTACATCCTGAATCAATGTAGAACACTCTCATGTCCTCATGTGAGGTCTCATATGTTGCATTCATAATGAGAGTCGAATCCTCCTTCTGATCTGATGCATAGTTGTAGTAGGTGTTGTTATAGGATTGGTTTTGGAAGCTTCTTCCTCCACCTCTTCCAAAAGAATTCCTACCACCTCTACCTCTAAAATTTCCTCTCTGAAATCTACCACCTCTTGCTCTTTGATTAAAGTTCTGATAATTACCATTATTTTGATTATTGTGCCAACAATCATGAGATAGATGATTGGTCTTACCACATATCCAACAAGCTCTTGCATTATCTTTGTTGTTTCTGCCTCTTCCTCTACTTCTGCCATTTCCTTTCCCTCTTATGAAATTTGCTTGGTTTGAAGTACCTTCTTCTTCACCTGATTGTTGCTTTCCTTTGTTAGCTTTCTTCTTGTCTTTAGAGTACATTGCATGACCTGCACTCTTATCAACATCTCCTTTGACATCATTCTCAAAAGTTAGCATATGACCTAACAATTGATTCAAATCAGGAGTGAAGTGATCTAATGAAAGTTCTGTAGACAAAATAAAAGGTTTCCACTTCTCATCTCCTCTTAGCCCTGTGAGTATTTGTCTTACCAATTTATCTTCTTCAATATCTTCATCCACTGCACCTAGAGAATCTGCAATGTCCTTCATCTTTGTCACATAATCAGAGATTGATTGTGAGGCCTTCTTTTTGAAAGTAGTAAATTCTGCCCATAGTGAAGCCTTCCTTGATTTGGTTGTGTTTTGGAAATGCTCTTCCAAAGCATTCCAAATGTCACTTGCACTTTCAAGTCCTCTAATGTGAGAAGGCAAATAGTCATTGACTGCCATGTAGATTATGCTCCTTGCTTGAGCATCCTTCTTCATCCAATTCTTCAAGTCTGCAAGCTCCTCTCTAGTTGGAACACTAGAGTCTCTAAATTCTGGCTTTTCTTCATCTCCTGTGATATATCCCATCAGATCTTTGCTCATAAGATGAGCTTCCATCCTCATTGACCATGCAGGATAGTTCTCTCTATCCAGCTTCTCAATTTGGAGACTATCTCCCATTGTTTCTTTACCTGTATTGCCAATTCTTTAATCTTTATGAGAAATAAATGTACCTTGACTCTGAATCTACTCCTTCTGATCCTTTTGATAGCTTCAATGTGTCTACCTTCAAGTTTTCTTCAACCTTTATCCTTTTGCACCTTCGAGATGTAAAGATTTGTGTTTCTACTGTAGTTGGAATCTTCTTCACTTCAATTTTGACATATCCTGCTCTGATACCACTGATGGAGAGTGTTAATCTCCAAAAGAACAAGCTATCCTTGGTATTAGACCACCTCTAGACCAAGAATAACTTTAGACTCCACCAACTTTAGACAACATTCATCAATCTTATCAGAAAATTGATTACTCTGAAAAATTCAACTTCTCAGAAAAGTCTGCTGTAGATTAATCACTCATTGACTAATCAATCCTGTAAAGTTTTTAACAAAACTTTGCACAATACTTTGCCTTAAGATTGCGCAACTATTCCAAGTTAAATTTCTCAAAATGATTGAGTACACTTTGAGAAATGTGTGAAACACTTTACCTATGTCTGAAACACCTTCTCTGCAATGGCGACTTTGACACCTGCAACTTCTTAGCTATAGTTCTCCCAATGTCGAACCCGTTTGATCAAGATCTTTTAGCCATAGATGGCTTACCTTCCAACTTAGATTTTGAACCCTCACTTGTGTAAAACTTTACACTGTGCACTGAGCAATGTTCATTTCTCTGAACATGAAATCTGCGCCAATTTTTCGACTCTCAGAACATCTTCACATATGAATGTTCCTAAACTAAATTCTCACAGCCTGATTGCAATTAGCTTCTCAAATCTTAGTCATAGATGGATTAGCTATTGACTTAGATACGTGCAAAAGGATTTCTCAAAAGATTAAACATAGAAGGAGAATGGGAGAGAAGATCGACGCGCCATTTCTGAACTTTTCACTTATCTCTTTCCTTCATACATCTGATGGATGATTTGTACAATGTACATATTCTAACTCATCTCAACTCTCTTCTCTATGTCTCTCTACTACAAACATGTGCTTTTATATATATATACAAGTCCTAACTCGTAATTACTTCAAGTATATTGAAGTATCTTAAAGAACTAATATACATTTGGTTAAAGAACTTTACTATCTGATTCTTTCTTTTGACTCATGACATTGATCTTCAATCTCCTCTTCATGTCTTTACTTCTAACCTTTGTATAATCACAATTTGTTGATTGTCTTGCTCTAACAGTGTTTGCATATGCATGTATGCGTGTATACATATATGCATATGCATTTATGCATGTGTGTATGCATATGCATGTGTATGCATATGCATGTGTGTGTGCATATGCATGTGTGTGCATATGCATGTGTGTATGCATATGCATGTGTGTATGCATATGCATGTATGTGTGTATGCATATGCATGTGTGTGTGTATGCATATGCATGTATGTGTGTATGCATATGCATGTGTGTATGCATATATGCATATGCATTTGTATGCATATGCATGTATGCATGTTTGTATGCATATGCATGTTTGTATGCATATGCATGTGTGTGTGTATGCATATGCATGTATGTGTGTATGCATATGCATGTGTGTATGCATATATGCATGTTTGTATGCATATGCATGTGTGTATGCATATGCATGTGTGTATGCATATGTATGTGTGTATGCATATGCATCTGTGTATGCATATGCATGTGTGTATGCATATGCATGTGTATGCATATGCGTGTGTGTATGCATATAGATGTGTGTATGCATATTCATGTATGTGTCTATGCATATGCATTTGTGTATGCATATGCATGTATGTGTGTATGCATATGCATGTGTGTAAATGCATTTGTATGCATATGCATGTGTGTATGCATATGCATGTGTGTATACATATGCATGTGTATGCATATGCATGTGTGTATGCATATGCATGTGTGTATGCATATACATGTGTCTATGCATATGCATGTATGTGTGTATGCATATGCATGTGTGTATGCATATGCATGTGTGTATGCATATGCATGTGTGTATGCATATGCATGTGTGTATGCATATGCATGTATGTGTGTATGCATATGCATTTATGCAAGTTTGTATGCATATGCATGTGTGTATGCATATGCATGTGTGTATGCATATGCATGTGTGTATGCATGTACATGTGTGTATGCATATGCATGTATGTGTGTATGCATATGCATGTATGTATGCATATGCATGTGTGTATGCATATGCATGTATGTGTGTATGCATATGCATGCATGTGTGTATGCATATGCATGTGTGTATGCATATGCATGTATGTGTGTATGCATATATGTATATGCATTTATGCATGTTTGTATGCATATGCATGTGTGTATGCATATGCATGTATGTGTGTATGCATATGCATGTATGTGTGTATGCATATGCATGTATGTGTGTATGCATATGCATGTATGTGTGTATGCATGTGTGTATGCATATATGCATAAACATGTTTGTATGCATATGCATGTGTGTATGCATATACATGTGTGTATACATATGCATGTATGTGTGTGTGCATATGCATGTATGTGTGTATGCATATGCATGTGTGTATGCATATATGCATATGCATTTGTGTATGCATATGCATTTGTCTATGCATATGCATGTACGTGTGTATGCATATGCATGTGTGTATGCATATGCATGTGTGTATGCATATGCATGTTTGTATGCATATGTATGTGTATGCATATATGTATATGCATTTGTATGTATATGCATTTATGCATGTTTGTATGCATATGCATGTGTTGCAGAGCAAAGTGGCACGAGAAAATAGAGCCCCAAAGTTTTCAAATTAATGGGCACATTTTTCTTCTTCAAGGTCTTAGAAAATTCCCTCAAGCCATGTAAATGCACTAGAGGAGTCCTGTAGATGCATAAGCCCAACTCATTGTAACATATTGCTTGTAAATTAGTAGGAAATTCACTTTTTAATAATAAAGTGCCGGTCTCTTGTGTGAAAGGACAAATTTTAGGGCACATGTATGTAAGTCACTTGGTGACTCTTTGTAGAGACTTTTTGCCATTGTGAAGAAGGAGAGCTCTTGATTTTTGAATTTTCTTCTTTCTGCAGATCTTCATCTTCTCTTTGATCTTCTATGTGTGTGTAATGCTTGGAATGTATGTTAGGGTTAAGTTAGGAGAAGATGAGTGAAGTAGGAGTAAGTCAAGATCAACAAGAAAAATCCCAAAAAAAATTTGCCAAATTAGTGTAGTTCAGTTTCAGTGACCAAAAAGTATAAAAACCAAAAATTTCAGTTCATTTCCCAACTGTTCAAAAAGGCAGTATCGTGGGTGAGCAGCGATCGGTATCGTGCATGAGGTATCGTGTCTTCCAGGCTATCAAAGCTAGATATTGAGCTCAAGGTCCAAGCAAGACATCACAGAGGTAGGATTGCATAAGATTCCCTTGGCAAAAACACATTAGAAGTGCATAGAAACATGAGCACATGCGCAACCGGTATCGTAGGGAGGGACAGGGTGTTTTTTGTGCTTCTTGGAGTGAGCCAATAGGCTAGGAGTGAAGAGGGGTGAAAGAAGAGAAAAGGGCACCAAACATTTTTTATTTTTGAGGTATTTTTGGCATGGGTATCGCGATCGGTTGAGTTTTTAGTATCGCGATACGAAAAATTCCCCTTGTATCGCGATACTCACCGAAGTATCGTATCACCGATTACTAGCCGTGGTATCACGATACCACTTGTGGTATCGTATCACCGGGTTGGTATCGCGATCGCACTTTTGGTATCGTATCGCGGTCCACTTCTGGTATTGTATCGTGCCTTGTCCAGTTTAGTATCACGATACCATACTAGTATCGTATCGTGCAAGCTGGTGGTATCATATCGCCACTTGCATTGATATCGTATCGTGTAGCTTCTAGTATCGTATCGTCCCCTACTCTGGTATCGTATTGCCAGAGCATTCAGGTATCGTATCACGTAGGTCGGAGGTATCGTATCGCCACCTACAGTAGTATCGTATCGTGCAAACCCCAGGTATCGTATCGTCTCATTCTGGTGTCGTATCACGATACCATTTTGGTATCCTATCGTCACCTACTATGACATCATATCCTGTGAGAAGGTCAGTATCATATCATGCTTAGCAGTAGTATCATATCGTGTAGATACTCAGGTATCGTATCGCGCCAAACTCCAGTATCGTATCGTGCCCTTTTTGGTATTGTATCGTCCAAAACGTGGTATCGTATCGTCTAGATTTTTAGTATCGTATCGCCCAATTTTTTGGTATCGTATCGTGGAACCCATAGGTTTTTAGTGACAACTCCTAGAGGCAAGTCCCAGGTTACGCGAGTCTTGAGAGGGGACTTGATACCTCAAGACGACTACCTATTGGAAGTCTACTTGATCCATGGAATGGACTTGTTGCTTCAAACAGACTCACCAGCCCAAGGAAGAGAAGAAAGCCCGATGACATTTTACGAGTTAAAGGATCCAGAAGAGGAGACTAGAATAATGTACCTAGATAAAAATCAGAGAAGATATTGGATGGTTGATGCCATAGATAGGGCTCAATTGAAATACATGGGTTTGCCTGTATTCCCTCAGCGAGAGCACGCAACCACCTCTCAGAACCCCTTTGGAACTCAACAAGAGGTAGAGCACACTATGTCAGGACAAACTAGCCAAAGGAGTGTTCCAAACCGTACTCATGTGCAATTTGCGACTCCAGGAGTGCAAACCCACAATCAGACCCACCCTGGAGTAGGTAATCAATACTGGCCACTAGCAAGACCATGACCACCAATTGGAGTACAGCCTGGAATGCCCCCAATTAGACCAGCAGTTCCTACCTTCCCTGTAATGCCTAGACAGCGAGAACCAATGAGAAGATTGAGACCTATTCAGGTAGCCAAGTGTGTAAGGAATCACTATGACGGATTGGGAGAACCTTATGATCACATTGATGAATTTAAACAAGTTCTAAGAGCGGAACAAGTAGACATTTTCTTCGTGCAGTATGAGTCTTTCGGACTCACCCTCACAGGAATGGCTTTGACTTGGTTCCATCCCTTAAACCCCAACCAATTTGGAAATATGGAGCAATTTTTCAAGAATTCATTGGGGAATTCACTAAGAGAGGGATTAAACACAATTCCGTGTCTTTAATCCATAGCTTTAAATACAACCCTAATGAAACAGTGAAAATAGCCGCCCAAAGATTCAACCAGTATGTTGATAGATGCCCGGCTGTAGAGAGACCCACTCAACAAAAAATGATCTCATTATTTTTGGATGGACTCGCGAATGGAACCCTAAGAACGTTAGTTTATGTGAAGAGATTACAAACCTTGAGTCAGTGTCTTCAAGAGTGCATTGACCTAGAAGAAAATCTAGCTCAGGATCTCAAGAGCATGCCCAGCCCCACTAAATCAGAAGACTCTCGGAGTACTATTACATCCAACTCCAGTAATGTGGAGGAATTAGCAGAGTTAGTAGCAAAAAAATTGGGAGTCCAAGGACAGAGAAATTACCAACACCCACCTCAAGAGTGCCTATGTTACGAAGATGTAGTCTATGTGGAGGAGATCACCCCACACACATGTGTGTACAAGGAGGGACTGGTGCACATCAGACATATCCTTACAACAGAGAGCTCCAACAAGGAACTGCATTGTATTGCCACATAGCTTTACAACCACCTCAGTATTGACCTTATGGATATCCACCTAGAGAGCCAGGTAGAGAGACGCCCAGGTACAATCCCTACCCAACACCAACAAGAGCACCGAGGCCATACGAGCAAGTACCATATCCACCACCCCAACCAGTTTTAGGACCACAACTGTCACAACCACAACAAGTGGTACTGGTAAAATATGCCCAACCAGAAGAAAGTTTGGAAAGAGCCATAGTGCCAGCCTCAACGATGACCAGTGTAGAATCACCAAACTTGGGATATGAGTTGTCCCTAGCAGAGTACTATCCCTATGAAGCCAACATGTTAGAGTATGAACCAGCTTATGATTCGGCTTACTATGGATATGAAAGCTATGATCAGGCCTATGGTATGAAGGTAGCAACTTTAATGTATACTGCACTGTTGGGGATTCGGGGACAAGAAGGAGTTTGAGGGTTTGTAGGAGAAAAAGGAGATGATGAAATTGGAATAATAGTGAGAACTTCTCCAAAGGAATACTCTTGGAAACCTTGAATATTGATTATCCTTCAACGATTACAATGACTGCGCACAGTCTAATCAATGATTAAATACCACTTCAGAGAATATCAATTACTGAAGACCAATTATCTCAAGTCCTCTAGCAGCGGCCTCTCGTACACCAATCCTTCACCTGCTTCCCGCTTCCCTTGTGCACACCTTGCACTAAGCCTCCGCCAAGCTAAGGAATTGGTATCCCGGCGCACACGCAATAGACCTTGGAACTCTTGGAATCCAACCCGCCTCTCTGCACACTTTCCTCTTGACACCTCTTGCACTCTTGAATGCCGTCGCACACTGGAGACTCCTCTTGCTTCCTCTCTTGCTTCCCCTGAAGCTCTCTCTTGCTCCTAGCTCTCTATGTCCAAGAATAGCCTTTGTCCTTCTTTTTGTTGAGAGTCCCCGGTTCGCGCACTCTAACTGCAATACAATCTTGGTGTCCTTTCAATGTCCCAAGATTGTCTTTTTTGAACTGGTCCTCAACGATTCGCTACTTTGTCCTGTAGTGACTTTAGAACAAGAGTGACTTTTAAAATAAAATTTTGATTGGGCGGCCTATTTCCACCTTTGCGTACGCGGCCTTAAGAGGAAAAATACTTTGCACCTTTAGTTTCAACCGGTTAGGGCTCTACAGATGCCCACCACCTAAAGATCTCTCCGTCCCGGAGAGACAACAGCGATACCAACTGAGAAATTGCAAAGACACAGAGATGAAAACAACGGAGGCAAGAAAAAAGGGAAAGGGTGTGTAGATTATTGAGTTAAGAGGAAAAATATAATGCACCCTAAAAGAATTATTAGAAATCAAAATTATGAGGTAATTATTGGCAAAGCGATACTGGAATCTAAGAGCAAATATTATGACTGTGGATGAGCAATTTATTTAGACTGAGGATGGCAATTTATTGTGGAGGTTGATTGAGATTGTCAGCCGAGGTTGATGGAGAAGGGGGCAAAGGAGCAGAAGCTTGTTCGATTGTAAGCTGTAGCGAACTAAGGCATTGTCGAAGGTGATCCCTTTCCCTGCGGATACGTCGGCATGCAGCATTAGCACAAGCCCTAAGTTGGAGCGATTTTGAAGATCTTCTATGGCTTTCATCGCAGAGTCGGCCCTATTGCGATAATGATCTCGCTCTTCCTTAAGCAATCGCGCCGTTTCGTTGAGGGAGTGCCATTGAGAGGTTGCCATGCGATTGATGTTTTCTATTGTTGAGATATACTGTTGATGAACCGAAGCTGCTGCGGAAACCGAATCCAAGGAAATCTGGGAGGCCTGAGCATTGCCGATAGCGACTACACTCGCGTCCTGGAGTAATTGTAAAAATGAAGGGGTTGATGCTAGGTCAAAGTGCGGAGTGGGAGTGGGCGTTGGGGCAGGAGGGGGAGGGGAAGGGGGAATATACTGTGTAGGAGGATGAAGGGTTGGAGTGGCAGATGGAGTGGGAATTGAAGGATTGGGGGAAGGGAGCGGTCGACCGCCAGGGATGTTACTGATAGAGGGAGAGTTGTAATCTGGGTGAATTGGGGGCATACAGGTGGGGTTTTGAGGGTTGAGCTGTGTTTGAATAAGTGGGGTGAAATCTGAAGAGAGGGGAGGTCTAGGGATAATAGGAGGGGTAGGCATGGATGGAGAATTTGTAGATTCAGGAGGGAAAGGGGAAGAAGATGGGGTAGTGAAGGAGGGGACCTGAGGGGGGGTAGTCATGAATGGAGAGATGGTGGATGCAGGAGGGATAGGTGAAGAAGATTGGGGAGGGAAGGAGGTCACGTCAGGGGGATTAGTTATGAATGGAGAAGTGGTAGAGGCAGGAGGGATAGGTGAAGAGGATTGGGGAGGGATGGAGGTTACATCAGGGGGGTTAGTTATGAATGGAGAGGTGGTAGATGCAGGAGGGATAGGTGAAGAAGATTGGGGAGGGCAGGAAGTTACATCAGGTGGCGCGGATGTGGGTGTTGAGGCGGAAGCTGAGTCAATAGAGATTAGAGGGGGGAAGGGAGATGGAGCAATGGAAGGTCCAGGGTGGGTAGGGAGATAAGAAGCATTGTGTGCAGAGTGTGCAGGAATGTGATAGAGCCAAGCTAAGAAGGGTGCAGAATAGATGGAAAATGCATGAGATCCTCTAGAGATAGCCTCGCGGAGTCGACGGGAGCGCAAAGTCAAGGAACTATAAATGAGGGTTGCGTAAGGGTAAGGACGGCTATGGAGAAAGCAAAAAAGCGGATCGGCGATACGAATATCTGACCAGGGAAGCGAAGAAGTTTGACTGCGGAGTAAGAAGAAAAAGATGAACGCATTGAGAAGGGTGGTCATGCGGAGCGAAAACCTAGCATTACTTTGAAAGTGTGTGGTACAAAAGGCAATAGTAGCCGAGGCGAACAGGCCAGAGTATAGGAAAGGGGGAGCACGAAAATTTATTAGGGGAGACCCAATACTGGCGGCAATGTCTGGGATGAATAGAGTGCCGGTTCTAAAATGAGGGAAGAGGCGGATAGCTTCATAAACCTGGGAAAAATTGGCGGGGTTATTGAAGAAAACATTAGCCAAGCCCCACAAGCCCGCCTGCTGAAGATCCTCAATGGAAAACATTTGACGAAGGGCAATGGTAGGTAGGGATAGATGCATTCGGATTTGCAGGTTTATGTCAGGTGGGAGAAACAGGCGCATATAATCCCCGGTTGGTGAAGATGGGTGGGATGAATGAGACATAGATTGGGAAGGAGAAGGAGGGTGCGGGAGGGGAGGTGGGGAATAAAGGTAGCTGGAATCAGAGTCTATGGAATAAATGGGAAGATCAAGGGCCCGGGAGGCGGTGTTGGATTAGCTTGAACAGAATGTTCTGCCGATGAGGGAGGAGGAGGATTGGGATTGTCAGAGGGAACCGCGGCGGTGAGAGAGGATGGATTGTGAAGGTTTGGAGGCAGCTGGGATGGAGGATCGGAACGCGCACCCGGAGCGGGGGGTTCAGCCATAGAGGTAGTTGGCGGTGGGGTAGTCGGTGGTGGCGGGGTGGTAGGGGTTTGGGGCGGAGCGAGAGATTAGGAGGGGGTGCCGAGGGGAGGTTGGGGAGGGTGGTTTGAGGGGGTTGGAGGGGGGAAGGGGGGGTAGGATGCGGTGTGCAGAGGGGAGGGTGGGGAAGATGAGGGAGGGTGGGGAAGATGAGGGAGGGGGTGAGGGGGTGGTGATTTGAGGGGCGCCGAGGGGGCAGATGGGAGGAGAGGGGTGGAGTGTGGTAGGAAGAGGGGGGGGGTGGTGGTAGCCTGCGGGGGATGGAGGGGTGGAGGGGTGGCGGTAGACCGAGGGGGGGGGGGCGCGGGGGATCGAGGGGGAGGGAGGGGGAAGATGAGGGAGGGGGATGGAGGGGTGGAGGGGTGGCGGTAGTTCGAGGGGGGGGGGCGCGGGGGATCGAGGGGGAGGGAGGGGGCGGTGGTGTGCGGGGAATTGAGGATGAGGGGGGTGGCGGTAGTCCGAGGGGGGGGGGCGCGGGGGATCGAGGGGGAGGGAGGGGGCGGTGGTGTGCGGGGGATTGAGGGTGAGGGGGGGGGGGGGTGGTGGTAGCTTGCGGGGGATGGAGGGGTGGAGGGGTGGCGTTAGTCCGAGGGGGGGGCGCGGGGGATCGAGGGGGAGGGAGGGGGAAGATGAGGGGGGGGTGGTAGCTTGCGGGGGATGGAGGGGTGGAGGGGTGGCGGTAGTTCGAGGGGGGGGGGGCGCGGGGGATCGAGGGGGAGGGAGGGGGCGGTGGTGTGCGGGGGATTGAGGGTGAGGGGGGGGTGGTGGTAGCTTGCGGGGGATGGAGGGGTGGAGGGGTGGTGTTAGTCCGAGGGGGGGGCGCGGGGGATCGAGGGGGAGGGAGGGGGAAGATGAGGGGGGGGGGTGGTGGTAGCTTGCGGGGGATGGAGGGGTGGAGGGGTGGCGGTAGTTCGAGGGGGGGGGGGGCGCGGGGGATCGAGGGGGAGGGAGGGGGCGGTGGTGTGCGGGGAATTGAGGATGAGGGGGGTGGCGGTAGTCCGAGGGGGGGGGGCGCGGGGGATCGAGGGGGAGGGAGGGGGCGGTGGTGTGCGGGGGATTGAGGGTGAGGGGGGGGTGGTGGTAGCTTGCGGGGGATGGGGGGGTGGAGGGGTGGCGTTAGTCCGAGGGGGGGGGCGCGGGGGATCAAGGGGGAGGGAGGGGGAAGATGAGGGAGGGGGTGAGGGGGTGGTGATTTGCGGGGCGCCGAGGGGCCAGATGGGAGGAGAGGGGTGGAGTGTGGTAGGAAGAGGGGGGGGCGCGCGGGGGATCGAGGGGGAGGGAGGGGGCGGTGGTGTGCGGGGAATTGAGGATGAGGGGGGTGGCGGTAGGGCGCGGGGGATCGAGGGGGAGGGAGGGGGTGGTGGTGTGCGGGGGATTGAGGGTGAGGGGGGGGTGGTGGTAGCTTGCGGGGGATGGAGGGGTGGAGGGGTGGCGGTAGTTCGAGGGGGGGGGGCGCGGGGGATCGAGGGGGAAGGAGGGGGCGGTGGTGTGCGGGGAATTGAGGATGAGGGGGGTGGCGGTAGTCCGAGGGGGGGGGGGGGGGGGCGCGGGGGATCGAGGGGGAGGGAGGGGGCGGTGGTGTGCGGGGAATTGAGGATGAGGGGGGTGGCGGTAGTCCGAGGGGGGGCGCGGGGGATCGAGGGGGAGGGAGGGGGCGGTGGTGTGCGGGGGATTGAGGGTGAGGGGGGGGTGGTGGTAGCTTGCGGGGGATGGAGGGGTGGAGGGGTGGCGTTAGTCCGAGGGGGGGGGGGCGCGGGGGATCGAGGGGGAGGGAGGGGGAAGATGAGGGGGGGGTGGTGGTAGCTTGCGGGGGATGGAGGGGTGGAGGGGTGGCAGTAGTTCGAGGGGGGGGCGCGGGGGATCGAGGGGGAGGGAGGGGGCGGTGGTGTGCGGGGGATTGAGGGTGAGGGGGGGGTGGTGGTAGCTTGCGGGGGATGGAGGGGTGGAGGGGTGGCGTTAGTCCGAGGGGGGGGGCGCGGGGGAGCGAGGGGGAGGGAGGGGGAAGATGAGGGGGGGGGGTGGTGGTAGCTTGCGGGGGATGGAGGGGTGGAGGGGTGGCGGTAGTTCGAGGGGGGGGCGCGGGGGATCGAGGGGGAGGGAGGGGGCGGTGGTGTGCGGGGAATTGAGGATGAGGGGGGTGGCGGTAGTCCGAGGGGGGGGGCGCGGGGGATCGAGGGGGAGGGAGGGGGCGGTGGTGTGCGGGGGATTGAGGGTTAGGGGGGGGGTGGTGGTAGCTTGCGGGGGATGGAGGGGTGGAGGCGTGGCGTTAGTCCGAGGGGGGGGGCGCGGGGGATCGAGGGGGAGGGAGGGGGAAGATGAGGGAGGGGGTGGTGATTTGCGGGGCGCCGAGGGGGCAGATGGGAGGAGAGGGGTGGAGTGTGGTAGGAAGAGGGGGGGGGGGCGCGCGGGGGATCGAGGGGGAGGGAGGGGGCGGTGGTGTGCGGGGAATTGAGGATGAGGGGGGTGGCGGTAGGGCGCGGGGGATCGAGGGGGAGGGAGGGGGCGGTGGTGTGCGGGGGATTGAGGGTGAGGGGGGGGTGGTGGTAGCTTGCGGGGGATGGAGGGGTGGAGGGGTGGCGGTAGTTCGAGGGGGGGGGCGCGGGGGATCGAGCGGGAGGGAGGGGGCGGTGGTGTGCGGGGAATTGAGGATGAGGGGGGTGGCAGTAGTCCGAGGGGGGGGGGCGCGGGGGATCGAGGGGGAGGGAGGGGGCGGTGGTGTGCGGGGGATTGAGGGTGAGGGGGGGGTGGTAGTAGCTTGCGGGGGATGGAGGGGTGGAGGGGTGGCGTTAGTCCGAGGGGGGGCGCGGGGGATCGAGGGGGAGGGAGGGGGAAGATGAGGGAGGGGGTGGTGATTTGCGGGGCGCCGAGGGGGCAGATGGGAGGAGAGGGGTGGAGTGGTTTGAGGGGCGCCGAGGGGGTAGATAGGAGGAGAGGGGGTGGTGGTTTGAGGGGCGCCGAGGGGGGTAGATAGGAGGAGAGGGGGTGGTGGTTTGAGGGGCGCCGAGGGGGGTAGATAGGAGGAGAGGGGGTGGTGGTTTGAGGGGCGCCGAGGGGGTAGATAGGAGGAGAGGGGGTGGTGGTCGGCGGGGAAGTGAGGGGGATGGAGGGAGTCGAGTGGGGTTGAGGTGGATGGAGAGGAGGCGGAGGGTTGAGGGGGATAAATCTCAGATCTTTTTCTTAGCGGATGAAAGACTCCGCACCCGAGTCTCCATCGCGAACTGAATGATGCGTAAAGCTATTTGAGTCGTAGCTCTGGTGTCCTCGGGGCGGCTTCTGCGTGATAACTAGCCACGAGGGCAGCGCTTGGGAATTGCATGGACTTCTTAAATGAAGATGGGAGGAATGAATGTTCTTCTTATATAGCAAGGGGATGAAGGGCTTACCTCACAGCAAGGAATGGTGTAGCACAAAAGGTAGTTCAAAAGAGAGGAGATGACAATGTTAATCTCATCCATCCGAGAGATAAACAAAGGAAAGGGCAAAATTGAAAGTTATTGAGCAAAACTAAGAGCCATTCAAAATATTGACGCCCATTTTTATGGAGTGATGAACTTCTTGATTTTTTTTATTGATGAAAAAATACTTGCGCCCAAAATTCTGTGAGCATTTAGCTGATTATTACTACTTATTAAAACAATCCAAAACCAATTAGAAAACAAGATAAAGGAAAATGCAATGGTTATGATACTTGATAATAAGCCTTGAGTCTGGAAATGTTTACTAAAGGTAGGGTGTTGCCATCGAGTGTTTCCAATTGCACTGCACCCCACTGCAGCATCTTCGTAATGCGAAAAGGGCCTTCCCAGTGAGGGATCCATTTCCCTTTGTTTTGATTAGAAAATTGTGGCCTGTGTAATAGTGCTAAATGACCGGGCTTCAATTTGTTTTGCCATAAACTTTTGTCGTGGTTCTCCTTCCTCTTTATTTGAATATCCTCTAACTGTTTGGAGGCTAAAATTCTCGATTCTTCCAGTTTATGCAGAGCAGTCAGTCGTGCTGGAACTTCCATCCCATTTTTCTCTAGTCTTTCCGTTCTTATAGAGCCTCTGATGAATTCAAATGGTTCGATAGGAACCAAGCCATAGACTAATTGAAAGGGAGAATACCCAGTCTCTTTATAGGCCATTCTGTATGCCCATAAAGTACCCAGATAGGCCTGTCCCCAAGAGGACGGCTGTAACATGCATTCTTTTCGTAACATTGAAATTAATACTTTGTTCGTTGACTCGGCTTGTCCATTAGCTCGTGGGTAGTATGCACAAGAAGTCCTGTGTAAAATGCGATACCTGTTTGAAATTTCCTATAGTACTTTGTTAACAAAATGAGTACCCTGATCGGTACAGATTTCAAGCGGGCATCCAAATCTGCAAATGATGTTACAATACAAAAAGTCCGCCACTGTTTGTGCAGAGCAGTCCGTTGAGGCAATAGCTTCAGCCCATTTTGTTGCGTAGTCCGTGGCTATCAGTAAGTACTTTTCCCTTTTTGGAAGTGCCGCGGGGTATATAGGCCCAACAAAGTCTAATCCCCACTTCTCAAAGGGCTGCCAAGAAGTGGAAACTACCAAAGGGTGATGTCTTTGCTTGGTGGGTTTAGGTCCACACCTCTGGCACACATCACATGTTTTTCTCCAATCATCTGCATCCCTAAAGAGTGTAGGCCACCATAGACCAGCATCTAGTATTCTCTGGCTCATGATATGCCCTGGAAGGTGCCCACCACCTGTTCCTTCATGTGCAAATTGCAGTATTTCCCTCACTTCATCTTCCTCTAAACATTTCCTAATCCTGTCATCCTTGCCCTGTCTGTAGAGTTTACCCTCAATGAAAGTATATGGTCTACTCTTGATAAGCAGCCTCTTTCTCAGTACAGCATTAGCACTTTCTGGATATAATCCAGTATTGATGAACTGCTTGATATCATCATACCATCCTTTAGGTTGTATAGCAAACAAGTGTGCATCAGGGAAATCATCATTGATACCACTGGTTTGATCCCACCTATTTATTCTGGACAAGTGATCCGCCATCACATTTTCTCTTCCTGGCTTATGGATTACCGAGAAATCGAACTCTTGGAATAACAGTAACCACCTCCATATTCTACCAGTAGCATGTGGTTTGTTGAGTAAGTACTTGAGAGGTTGGTGATCTGATATAATAATAAATTTTACCCCCAATAAGTAATGGCGGAATTTTTGAACTGCAAAGACCATTGCTAGTGCTTCCCTTTCGGTAGTACTGTAATTTCTTTCAGCCTTGGTCAAGATTCTACTGGCATATTGAATTGGCCTGTCCATTTTAAATTCTTCACTGGGTTGAGTCAGAATTGCTCCCACTGCATATGCACTGGCATCGACATGTATATGAAAGATTTTTTACCACTCCGGGGTGACCAAGATAGGAGCACACACTAACCGTGACCTTAATGTCTGATATGCTTTTTCCCCCTCTTCTTCCCATTTGAAAGGTACTTCTTTACCTGTGAGTCTAGTCAGAGGTCTAGCTATCTCTGCATACATTTTTATAAACCTTCTATGATACCCGGTATGCCCCAAAAAACTCTGGATCTCTTTAGGAGTTTTAGGTTTAGGTAACTTTAATATAGAGAGAATTTTGTCAGGATCTGGGGCCATACCTTTAGCGGATACCACATGTCCTAAAAGGGTTCCTTCTGTCACAAGGAAATGACATTTATTTGGGTTGAGCTTTAACTTAGTTTCTCTGCATCTTTGGAAAATATTCTGCAGCTGCCTCAAGTGCTGGTCCAAACAATCTAGATGAGTTTCCTTGTGAGATCCTGAAAATGAAGAGAAGTCATCCATGAAGATTCTAAGAGATTCCAGCAATAAAGGGCCAAAAATGAGATTGACCGTTCTGTTAAATGTGGCTGGAGCATTTCTGAGCCCAAATGGCATCTTTACATAAACATACGTTCCCCATGGTGTGATAAAAGCAGTCTTTTCACGATCCTCTGGGTGTATTGATATTTGATTATAGCCACTGAAGCCATCCATAAAACTATATAGTGCATGCCCCGCCACTTCTTCAATGACCTGTTCTGCAAAAGGCATAGGGAACCCGTCTGGAATGGTTACCTTGTTGAGGGCTCTAAAGTCCACACAAATTCTGATTTTATTAGTATTCTTCTTTGGTACTATGACCATAGGCGAGAGCCAGTCTGAGTGTTCCACAGGAATAATGATTCCTGCATCTTCCATCTTTTGGATTTCCACATAGACAGCTTCGGCATACTTTGGATTAAGTCTATAACTCCTTCCTCTGATGGGTCTGGCTCCCTCAACCAGAGGAATTCTGTGCTCTCCATAAGATGCAGGCACTCCTTCTAAGTCTTTATAATGCCAGGCAAAAACATCTGCATACTGGGTCAAGAATGATTTTACCTTTTCCAGGAGTTGTGGGTGGCTCCACAACCAAGTGGCCACTAGAACTGGTTGATTATTGTTTTGGGTGCATAAATGTACTTCTTGGACCGGATTTCTTGTTACCATATTATCTTCTTGTGCATCTGCTTCCTTGTCTTCTTCTCCTAGCTTTTCGTGCATTGCTTCATAAGCAGGTGTATTTTGGACTTCGATGTTTTCCTCCTTGTCCTACATCCATCCTGCAGGGATTTCTTGAATTGGGAAAGAACATTCAACCTCAGAATTTTTTACCTTGTTTTTAGCTTCGGAAACTTCGTTATCTGATGTTGACACATCCTCCTCCAATTTGTATTTGAGGGGTATCTTCCTGCCTCTTCTGTGGTCAGTGATGGGCTCTCCCAATCCATCAACCTGGACTTTTCCCTTGTCTTCATCATAGCCTCCAATTGTACCAGGATTATCAAGAAAAATTCCAAAACAAGAAGAAGAGTTGCCGGCATGAAGCCAACTTAAAATATCCTCTTCTTCCTCAAAATCTATTTGGGGTTGATCCTCCGCTTTTGTTTCCATGCAAATGCTCACTGTTTGCATCATACTAGTGTTTCCTTGATTGTCTGGGCCTTCTTCTAAATGAATTTGTGTCATCTCCTGCCCTTTCTTTTGTACCCACATGGTGTCCTTACCCCAATCATGAATGACACTGGCATGCCTCAGCCAAGGTCTTCCAATTAAGAGAGGAAATCCTCCTTCGACCTCGGGCAATCTTAAAACCACAAAATCCAGGATAAATAGATTACCTTGTACTTCAAGTGGAACTTTTGGGATTACCCCCAAGGGCCTTACTTTGCTCTGATCTGCCAAAGTAACCGTGAAATTTGCAGGTCTTGAAGGGTGGAGTCCAATCCTTTTCATGGTATGTTCAGGCATTAAATTAATGCCAGAACCACCATCTACAATAACACCTTGAAATTCATGGCCCTTGATTGATATTGTAAGCCGAGGGCTTCTATAATCTGTAAGGGGTGCTTCCCCCCTAATTATTCCTTGATGTAAGATAGCAGTCTTAGCCACCAAGCTTGTCGTCAAAGCCTCATCAATTATCTGCAATAATTCTGACCTGAATTTCCCATCCATCTTTATTAAATCAAAAATACTAACCTCCTTCTTAATTGACTTGAGCAGTTTTGAAGCCTCTGACTCTTTAAGAAAGTGAGCTTCATTTGCCTTGCCAAACTCTTCTTGAGCCCTCTTGAAGGCCTGCCCAATGGCATCGCTGGTACCTGTGGGACATTCATTGTGGTTTGTGTCTGTACCTGTGGTATCTTTGTCTTCAATTGCAACTCTATCTTTGTTCAATTCCTTAATTATCAATTCTTGATTTTCTACCACTTTTGCCGTTCCCTTACTTCTTGTCTGTACTGCAAAAGATTCGAGTTCTTCTAATTGTACCACTCTAGTGGATGGTGAGGGTTCATTCACCTGAGGTAATATCTCCTCCTTGAATACAGAGATCATTTGGAGATGGGGTCCGGAAGTAGAGGCCTGAGTCTTAGGACAACAGTTTGTATAGTGATCTCTGGCCTCTGGACAATTCCTGCAAGGAGGTGCATTTTCCGGAAGGGTGCACCTAGATTGGTAGTGCCCACATTCTCCACATCTGAAGCAAATAATTGGCCTTCTAGGCCCATTTGCAAGGTTAGTTCTCGGTCTAGGATTATAGTTATTACTTTGGTTTGTTGCTGCTGCCATTACATTTGCTGGTGGCAAGAGCCCGCCTTATGTCCAGTATGTCGTTGTCGGCATTCCCCTTGATTGGCATTCATGGGCCTCATGCCCAATCTTCCTGCATAATTGACAAGTCACATTTAGCAAAGGACATTCACTTACTATATGTCCTTGCTTGCTGCACATGGAGCACCATAGTCCGTTCTTAATGCCGCCTCCTTTTAGTTCTTGCAACTCCTGCCTCAGCTGAGCTAGTTCCTCTGCTTGGGCTTCCTCTTCCTTTTGGAGCTTGAGGGCTTCAATCTCTCTTCTCAGCTGAGCTACAGTAGTCTCCTCCTCTGTATAGGGCTTATTCCTTTTCAAGCCTTCCAGTTCCGTTCTTAACTGGCTCACTGGGTCCTCCAATTCTGTACCATATGATGGTTGGGAAGAAGTTGTACCATACTGGTGCCTTATCTGTTCCAAGCGGGTGGCCGTATTGATGAATTCCTCAACAGAGGCAGTAGGTAGCACTAACTCTTTTATTTTGCATTGGGTGACCACAGGTAAAGGTTTGGCTAACCACTTCTTGACGAAGAAGTCGTGTGGTGGATCCGGTAGTTTAGCCATTAATGCTTTGGCCCTGGTCACGAATTCGGGGAACTTCTCTCCTGGACCCAACTTCAAGTTTTCCAATTCTTCTATAATGATCTCAGCCGTGTTACCATGCTGAAATTGATTCTTAAAGGCCTCTTTCATCAAATCCCAAGAGGTAAAGTGATTTTCAGCAAACTGGCTAAACCACTTGTCTGCCAGACCTTCCAATGTGGCGGGGAAGAGTATCAAGAAAGCATCTTCCCTCCCCATTAGTCCCCTAGTCTTACATAATGAAAGAAATCGTCGAATGTGCTCATCTGGGTCCTCATGGGCTAAACCTCTGAAGGAGGGGAATTTTATGTTTAATCTGGAGAGCAAGATTTCTAGGTCCACCTGTCCTGCCATGCTTCCTACCGATGAAGTCGATGAAAGTGGACTCGATGATCTTCTGTTCGTCCTTCTTCTTGTCTGCTTGCACTTGATTCTCAAGGTTTGTGACCGGGTCGCGGTCATGAGCTATTCATAGTCCACTTAAAATGAGACACTTGATAAAAGTATGTACCTTTTGGCCCACTGGAGTAATGTTGTCGACACTGGAATGTTGTCCTCCAATGGCAATATATAGTCTCCTATGCTCAAAGCTCCTTGGAGGTCCCACCGGGCGTGCCAAATTTGTTGGGGATTCGGGGACAAGAAGGAGTTTGAGGGTTTGTAGGAGAAAAAGGAGATGATGAAATTGGAATAATAGTGAGAACTTCTCCAAAGGAATACTCTTGGAAACCTTGAATATTGATTATCCTTCAACGATTACAATGACTGCGCACAGTCTAATCAATGATTAAATACCACTTCAGAGAATATCAATTACTGAAGACCAATTATCTCAAGTCCTCTAGCAGCGGCCTCTCGTACACCAATCCTTCACCTGCTTCCCGCTTCCCTTGTGCACACCTTGCACTAAGCTTCCGCCAAGCTAAGGAATTGGTATCCCGGCGCACACGCAATAGACCTTGGAACTCTTGGAATCCAACCCGCCTCTCTGCACACTTTCCTCTTGACACCTCTTGCACTCTTGAATGCCGTCGCACACTGGAGACTCCTCTTGCTTCCTCTCTTGCTTCCCCTGAAGCTCTCTCTTGCTCCTAGCTCTCTATGTCCAAGAATAGCCTTTGTCCTTCTTTTTGTTGAGAGTCCCCGGTTCGCGCACTCTAACTGCAATACAATCTTGGTGTCCTTTCAATGTCCCAAGATTGTCTTTTTTGAACTGGTCCTCAACGATTCGCTACTTTGTTCTGTAGTGACTTTAGAACAAGAGTGACTTTTAAAATAAAATTTTGATTGGGCGGCCTATTTCCACCTTTGCGTACGCGGCCTTAAGAGGAAAAATACTTTGCACCTTTAGTTTCAACCGGTTAGGGCTCTACATGCACCTAAAGCACAACCACCCGTGAGACCACCCATTAGACCGCCTGTGCCGAGAGGACCTTGTTATAGATGCGGAGGAGACCATTTCATTAGAGAATGTCCTCGGCCTTACAATCTGCCACCACCTAGGACTTGGGAAGGATATCGCAATGATTGCGGGAAGGAACATCTTTTCAGAGATTGCCCTAAGAATCCAACCAAAGTCCAAGAGACTGCACCCATTAACGTAATTGAAGTGATAGAAGCACCTGGAGGTGATAGGGAATACATCGTGCCTTTAAAGGCCATTACAAGAGCTCAAAGGAAAGAACAAAAAGGAAAACAACCAGAACAGGAACGAGAGAGCAATAGAATAGTAAGTCCCAAAATTCAAATAGTAGAGGATTCACAGGACCCACGTGAAAATACCCAGAACATAAAAGCTCAAAAATGGAAGGAAAGAAGAGAATAAATGGATGAAAAGTAAGAGTCAAGACAATAAGAAACAAACCAGAAGTAAGAAAGAGCATAAAGAGCAAGAAATTCAAGAGGAAGTGCCCATTCCACCTCCTATCCGAGAAGCAGAGAAACCAGGATCAATTCTAGCTGACCCAAAACCGGACGACTTAGACATGTGGTTGAAAGCTTACCAAGCTAGAATTAAGACTAGACCGAGTGTAGAACAACACGAAAAGCTTTACCCCCAAGGAAAATTAGAAAAGGAGAGGCTTGCGATATGTCGAAAACTTATAGAGGTAGCACAAGAAACCCTAGAAAAGACTATCCCGAACCTTCTAGAGATGAGGATAGCAGATGATCAATACAGAGAATGTGTCAAAGCCAAGGGTAAAAAACTTAAGGAGAAGGATGACAAGTGTGAGCGAGTGAGAACCCAAGACGAACCTATGTCAACTATACCTGACTTAGAGGCTGACTAGCCAAAGGAATTGTGGAATAGAATCCGAGAAGAACAATGGAAGAAGAATGGAGAGACTAAGCCTCCCTTTGAGGAATTAGATGTAGAAGTTTATCAACCAAATCCCAACATGGAAGAAATATATGAGGAAGTATCAAGACTAGACCGAAATAGAGAAGAAGCTCGGAGCATTTCAACTTTATCAACTTACATGGGAGAATACGAAAAGGAATCTATGATAATCAGAGCACCCACAGTACATGGAAAAGGAAAGGAAAACTCAGAAAAGAATTCACACAATCTAACGGAACTTAAGAAGACGAAAGTACAATGCAAACTGACTGTGGAAGAATTACTTCAGGTTAAACCACAACTATGGAAGCAATTAGCGAATCAACTTGAATTAGTGCAAGAGAAGGATGGAAAGGAAAACAAGGAAACAGAAAAGTCCATCTAAAATACAGATTCCAGTTGATAAGGCGGGAGATATTAGTGAAGGGGACGAAGGTAATACATGTCTACCTGTCACATACAACGGGTACATGACCAAGGCAATACTAGATATAGGCGTTGGAGTAGGAATTGCCACCAAGGAGATTTGGGAGAAATGGGGAAAGCCTGCTTTACGGCCCACACGCAGAAGCTCCAATTAGCGGACGATCATGTAGAGAAACCCTTAGGAATATTAGAAAGGATCAAATTAACCACCTGTGGAGTTGAATTTGAACACACATTAGCCATTTGTAAGTTTGAAAAGGCTAATAATTACGAAATGATATTAGGATGACCTTTCATGAGACAAATGCGGGTAGTGCAAGACTAAGGAAGAGATTCACTATACCTACAACATCAAGGAAATACCACCAAGATAAACTTGCATACATTTGCATATCGAGATGTATTCGTGTGGACATATAAGGATCTCAAGGGTGTGGAACCCTCGATTTGCTCTCATAGAATACCAATGACGGCAGATGCAAAACCATCGAAGCAATGCCCTTATACATACAATGAGGTCTATGGTGCTAAAATTAAGGAAGAAATAGACAAGCTACTAGCAGCAGGATTCATATATGAAATAGAACACACCGAGTGGGTATCACCATTAGTAGTTGTGCCTAAGAAGAACAGAAAATTGAGAGTGTGCATTAACTTGAAAAAGGTCAATGCAGCCACCATACGTGACAGCTACCCCTTACCCATCACTGACCATCTATTGGAAAGAGTTGCAGGAAAAGAAGTCTATAGCTTCTTAGATGGATTCTCTCGGTACAACCAAGTCGCTATTGCTACTGAGGATCAACATAAGACCGCATTCGCGACTGAATGGGGAGTCTATGCTTTCTGAGTGATGTCTTTTGGACTCACCAATGCACCTGCCACTTTCCAACGATTGATGTGTCATGTTTTCAAAGAATTCCTGAAGAAAAGCATGGAAGTGTATGTAGATGACCTATGTACATATTCCAATCAAAGACAAGACCACATTCCTAAATTGCGGAGGATATTTAATAAATGCCAACAATATAGAGTCTGCCTAAACCTGGAGAAGTGTGTTTTCATGGTAAGACAAGGGAAGATCTTAGGACACATAGTCTCTAGAAATGAAATATCCACAGATGAAGACACGATTAAGGTCATTTTAGAGCTTCCTAGACCTAAGAATGCGAAAGAGGTGCAAGCATTTATGGGGCATTGTGGATATTACCGTCAATTTATCCACATGTATGCCATAATTGCCAAACCCTTGTATGGGCTTTTAACTCAATTTACATGGATAGAGGAATGCGAGAAGGCATTCAATGCATTAAAGAAGCGGCTTAGCACAGCTCCAATTATGAAAACACCAAATTGGAACAAGCCATTTCATATCCATGTGGACGCTTCTAATTACGCAATAGGATGTATCTTAGCCCAACCAGGAGATGAAGGAAAGTTAGATCACCCCATTGCCTACACAAGTAGACAATTGAATCAAGCTGAGAGGAACCATACGACTATGGAACAAGAGGGATTAGGAATGGTCTATGCCATGAAGAAATTCAGACACTATCTTTTGGCCAACAAATTCAAGTTCTTCATAGACCATCAGGAGTTATTGTACATAGTCAATAAGCATTGTAACACGTGAAGATTGGTAAGATGGTTTCTACTATTGATGGAATTCAACTTTGAAGTGATAATGAAAAAAGGAAATACCCATGTACGAGCAGATCACCTCTCTAGGTTAACACATGGAGAACCACCAAGTGGAGTACCCGATGATCTGCCCGACACTTATTTGTTTAATTTGGAAGTGTGTCCAAAGTGGGAAGAGAAACTAATTCCCATACTAACTCATGTCCCACAACACTCAATCAATAAAGAGAGTAGAAAGGAAATCTTACAGTCGAGGAATTTGCACATTATTGCGGGAAGTGTGTACTATAAGGAACCCAATGGTGTATTGCCAAGATGTGTTGAGGAGGATGAACAATTGAAGCTGATTGAACAAGCACATGTGAACAAATGGAGGACACACAAAGGAACTCATGAAACTATTAGGGAGTTAAAGCGATTAGGAGTATATTGGCCAGACATGCCTAAGGATGTCCACAACTATGTGAGTAACTGTGCAGAATGCCAAGAGATGATCCCCGAGGATCATACATGCATACCTTTCTCAACGATAGCACCCAATTGGAGCAAAACATTGGTCGAATTCCTAAAGACAAGAGAGCATGAGGACGGAGTTAGCTTGGCAAGAAAACGATCCCTAGAAGAAATGAGCAAGGATTATGTACTTATGGGGAGACATTTGTTTAGAAGAGGAAAAGACAACCAATTACGGCTATGTGTGCATGAAGGAGAATATTTACCCATATTAGAGCTGGCACACGCAGGTGCAACATGAGGTCATTTTTCAGCTGAGAGAACCGTAAAAATGATCCTCTTCGCGGGCTTGTGGTGGCAAACTTTACATATGCATGCGAAGACATATGTACGAAGCTGCACGACATGCCAAAGGGCTAAATACCCGATTCGAAGAGATGACATGCCATTGAGACCTATGGTTTGTGCTAGAGCATTTTCTAAATGGGGTATTGATTTCATAGGACCCATCAACCCACTGGCCAGAGGGTCACATGCTGAGTATATCATAGTAGCCACTGATTATCTGACAAAGTGGGTAGAGGCAAAGGCTACTAGAAAGAACGATGCTCAAACCACGGCTAAGTTTCTTTTTGAGCATATATTCACTCGTTGTGGATTACCAATTGAGATTATGAGTGACCGAGGAACGCACTTCATTAATGAAGTGATAGAGTCTCTAATGAATGAATTTTTAGTGATCCATAAAAAATCAGCCCCATACCATCCCCAAGCCAATGGTCAAGCAGAAAGTTCCAATAAGGTATTATGCACGGTATTGACAAAGATTATCAATAATGGGAGGTCAGATTGGGACAAACAATTGCATCATGCAATTTGGGCCTTCTGAGTCCCGTATAATACTGCCATTGGAACTAACCCCCTTCAATCTAGTATACAGGTAGAATGCAATTTTACCAATTGATTTTTTGATACCCACTTTGAGAGTAGCCCAACAGTATGAATGGACCGGACATGAATTATCCCAACAACTAGACCAAATCAAGAAGTTGCATGAAACAAGGTTGCAAGTTGTTGCAGGAATCTATGCGGCTAAGAGAAGACAAAAGGCGTATTATGATGCACATATAAAAGACAAAGGACTACAAGAAGGAGACCTAGTCCTGGTCTACACCTTGAAACAACATGCAAAGAAGTTACAAAAACGTGGATATGGACCTCTAATCATTAATAGGATCTCTACTAGTGGAGCAGTTAATGTTGATATATTTAGGTAGTGATGTGTGTGAATACACTAGGACCGCCGGGGCACTTTTTTCCCTCTTTAGGAGGTTTTTTTCCCCCGACTTATATATATGCCTCTTGCCCTAATGGGCTACTTATCTTTGTACATTCTCTAGTAATACATTCAGTATAGTGTGTTTGTGCTCCAAGCTTCTTCTTCTTCCTTGTGTTGTTCGCGTGCTTCTGCAGACATCTATCTCCAACAATTGGTATCAGAGCAGGTCGTCGCTTCATCTAGGGTGCGGTTGACACTCCTCCATTTGCAGTCTCAGATTTGTATGAAATTTGGTGAGCATACTCAAGGTGTTTCAGAGATCAAAACTGCTTCGCTCTGTGGTGCAAAAATTACGATATGAGCTCGTTTTGACCTCCAAATGCATTTTTGCAGTGCTTGTATAGGCTATTTCATCTTTTTGTGCCAAAGGTATATACCAGTTTCTGTTCGCTAGTATAAGCGTCTCGAAGTCTGTTACAGGTCTAGCATAATTCGTTAGGGTAATTTTGTTCAACTTTTTGAGATACAGTCAATTTTCTGCATCAAGGTATTTTAGTCACCCACCATGGCTGAAAGCAGTGATGTATTCCATATGTTGGCTGTTGAGGATAAGTTGGATGGTACCAACTACCCATTATGGGCTTATATGATGTGACATGTATTGGTTGCAAAAGGATTGTGGAACATTGTGTAGGGTGTTGAAAGACGTCGTGTTACACCTCTGACTACAGGTGCTGGAGCTGATGAAGATGGTGTCAAAGATGATATTCCACAAATTCCTGTTCGTGCTGCTATTTTTGCTACACCTACTGCAGTGCAAATTCGTTGGGATGGCAGAGATGCCCACGCACATGCATTGATAGCTTTGTCTGTCAAATGTGCCATTATTCCTCATATTCGCTCTTGCAGAATAGCTAAGGATGCTTGGGATACACTTACCACATTGTACCAAGGTAGGAATGAGGCTCGTGTTGCTTACCTCCGAAAACAGTTGGAGAGTGAGCACATGAATGAAGGTGATTCTATGGGCAGTTTGCTAACAAAGATCAAAGACTTGAAGGAACAATTGATTTCTGCTGATGAGGTTATACTAGATAGCTCACTTGTGCAGGCCGTTCTGAATGGTCTTCCTGATTCATATCAGAGTTTTGCTTCTACTCTCCGGTTGATGATGAAAGGCAATCCAAATGCCTTGTCATTTGAGGAGTTAGTCTCTGTTCTGTTGCAGGAAGATCAGTCCAAGCAAAACAGTTCCATTATGCGAGTTGCAGATCAAGCTTTCCTGGCTAGTCAGAAGGGCAAAGGAAAATGGAGCTCTTCAACTCGTAAGCAGAAGTCTGCTAATTTTGCATATTCAAAGAAGGAAGATAAAGATGAGAAGAAATTAGAAAAGCAAAAATTGTTTTATAAGTACTGTAAAGGGAATGATCATATCATAAAGAACTGTCCAAAACTGGCTGCTAAAGAGGCAAAGAAGAAAGAGGCTGGAATGGTTGTTGTAGAGGACTCTACACCAAAAACAGAGTCTGCAAATTGTGAAAATGCTCTTTTACATTACAGGCATTTTAAGCTCTTTCAGGTTCTTGGGAGTGGTAGGGGTCTGATAAATCAGAGGCCCTGTAACTTGATTTTCCCAATTAATTTATCCAAACCACAATACGTTAACATTCAACACTCTGTTTAATCCGAATTACTGTCAAGACTCTGGTTAGTCCTCTCATAGACTTACTGTTCATACTCAGGTTAATATTGTTCACAGTGCATCACGTAGCAATTACTGACTACCGTCGCACAGACGTATATCGACAACAGAACCTTATGTGTTAATCACAAAGTAATGAAATTAACAAAGGTAAGGACAACAATACTCAGACTTCACGAACACTGCACTACGGCTTCTCCACAGACCACAATCGCCCAGACACACAGTCTGGCGATCCCGCTTGTCGTTACCGGGGCGTCACCGCAATGTCTTTTTATTAGTTGATAAGTCGATACATCTCTTCACATGACCTTTTGGTTCGTGCGGAATAGGAAACCTTTCAGTTCGTGCGGGATAGGAAAATACAGGAACAATGAAAATACAAAATGCCAATCTGGCGGCTTACACTAGCACGCACGGTGGACTTGAACCTGCAATGGAACAACATTTAGGGTTCATCTACTATACCCTGTAGATACATGGAACGAGCTAATTTAAAAGTTTGGGAAATTTTCTGCTTCAGAGAATCCAACATCAATTTTAAAGTGTCTGGTTCGACTAACTGTGCGTCAGTACGAACAGAGCTTGCGGTAATTACTTGACTCATTAATATGTCAGCCTGTGTCTGCAAAAAGGCCTCTTGCAAGTAGAAATCATTTGCAAGGGCGGCGTCATGACTCAATTTCATGTCTTCAATCTTCTTGTCGATTATGGATATTCTGTCAGCTTGAACACCTAATTGCTTTTCTCCTCACTCTAACTCCTGAGACTGTTATTGAAATGTCCGGTAATAAGCATTTCTTTCCTTTGGAATTCCGACTGCCTCCTTCTAGAGTTGAGCGGTTAAAGTCATCTGGGTTTTAAGAGCAGAATTTGCCTCAAACAAATTGGTATTTGCTCTCCGGAGTTCTTCATTAGTCCGCTTGGCTAAATCCGCCATCTCCTATCCTCGCTGCACAACTTCATCAAGCTGTACTCGCGTTTCTTCCAGTAAATTTCCAAGTGCCACGTGAGCATCCTCTTTATCCTGGACTAACTGTTTCAACTAGACAATTTCTACATCACAAGCACTTACTAAATCATCTTTGGCTTTTGATTTAGCCAACGCAGCATCTCTTTGACTTATCAACGAATCCTATTCGGCAAGTCTAGCTTGGAGCTGTTGAATCTGTACATGCAAAGCATGGTTTTCAGCCTTCACTGCATCTACTTCCTCTTGCAATGGAGTAATATCCGCTTCTAATACATCAACTTTGTGTTGTAGTTCTTGTCTGAGATTGTCAGTAACCTCCTTCATCTGCATTGGTAGTTGCTGCGACAATTGGAGCAACATACGACCCATGGATGCTAACTCAGTAAACATGGGGATCGGAGGAAGAAGAGGAGGAGGAAGTGGTTGGGATGAAGAAGCTGACAAGAGGTGATGGGAAGATGGTGGAGAATACTTAGGTGAAGAGGATGAGGAATCCGGTGCTTCAGGGATAATAGGTTGAATGGGGACAATGGGCTCGACCGGAGGCATTGGTGGAGGAGTAAGTAGAAGACTGTTGGGCACCCACACTATTCCGGTAGGTTGCTGCATAGTTACTTCAGTCCGGTCAATTACAACATCGACCAAGGTAATGACTTCATTTATTATCTCTGCAACAATGGCTGGCACATCCACCTGAGTCTGCTGCTGAGATTCCTCCTTAGAAGAAATTGTGTCAGATGCGGTGGCGGACGCACTTTGTTCCTGATGGAGAGTGTTAATCTCCAAAAGAACAAGCTATCCTTAACGTTAGACCACCTCTATATCAAGAATAACTTTAAACTCCAACCAATTTTGGAAGACAAGCACCAAATTATCAAGAAATTAACTAACTGTGAAGATAGTCATTTCTGAGAAAAGTCTGCTGCACCTTAATCACTCATTGACTAATCATTCGTGTAAAGTTTTTGATAAAACTTTGTAGAATGTTTTTCCTAGTGATTGCACACCTCCTCCAAGTTAAAACACTTCAAAAGCTTGAGTAGATTATGAGAAATAATTCAAACAATCTACCTATGTCTGAAATTGTCTCTCTCTATAGTCGACTTTGACACCTGCAACTTCTAAGACATGGTTCTCCAAAACTAGAACCCGTTTAAGCAAATGCTTTTAGCCATAGATGGCTTACCTCTCAACTTAGATTTTGAGTCCTCACTCATGCAAAACTTTAATATGTGCAGTGAGAAATGATCAAATCATTGACCACCAAAAATGCACCTGTTTCAGAAAACTGTGAACACTCTTTTACATATGAATGATCCTACTCATAATTCTCATAGCCTGTTTACAATTAGGCTCTAAAACTTTAACCATAGACTCATTAACTATGAACTTAGACATCTACAAAAGGATTCTTGAAATGATCAAGCACAGATGGAGAATGCACAGAAATATCGGGTGCAACTTCTCTTCATTTCTGACAGAAATTACATCTAGATGAGAGAGCTTTTCTAATCTCTTCATAAGTGTCTAATGACTTCTAATTCTTCTCAATTCTCATGCTCTACATTCTCTCATACTTGTCCCGACATTTTCCAAGTATATATATAGACAAAAATTTACAAGCTTGTGACTATTCAAAAGTATAAGTGACCTATATATGAACTAATGTACATATGTGTACATATCTTTCAACTCCTGAATATAAACTTCTTCCATGCTTCATAACTTGATCTTGTCTTCATTCTTTGACTTCCAAAACTTCAATTATTGATTGCTCTGCACCAACAGCTCCCCCTCAATCATCAATTGAGGTTTTCTCTATCTTCTTTATGCCTGCCGTGTCTTTGAATCTCTGTAGCTTTGGTCCATCCGAGCTTTTGGTAAGCATATCAGCTATCTGATCTTTTGCTGAAGTATGTATGACTTCAATCTCTTTATCCATCACCTTCTCTCTCAGAAAGTGATACTGAATCTCAATGTGTTTAGTCCTTGCATGAAACACAGGATTAGCAGCTAAATACAATGAACTCATGTTATCTCCATAAATGATAGGTGTACTCTGTATGGTGTCAAAACTCTTCATCAGAGTCTTAAGCCATATCAATTCCTTTGCAGCTTCAACCATACCTTTGTACTCAGCTTCTATAGATGATAAAGCAATTGTGTGTTGCTTCTTTGAACACCAAGAGATTAACTTATCTCCCACATAACACAAGTATCCATATGTTGATCTCCTATCATCAGGATTACCTGCCCAATCTGCATCACTATATATTTTGATGTTTGTATCTGATGTAAAACCATAATACAAACCCTCTTTGAGTGTACCCTTAATGTACCTCAACACTCTTTCACCTACAATCCAATGTTCTTTCCTAGGACAATGCATGAATTGGGACAAAACTCCAACTGCATATGATAAATCAGGCCTAGTTAATGTAGCATAGATAAGACTACCAACCAAACTCTGATATAGCTTCATATCCTTTAATTCTTCTCCACCATATCTGCTCAATGTTTTATTTACCTCCATTGGAGTAGGTGCTACCCTGCAATCATTCATTTTAAACTTGATTAACAAGTTTCTTAAATACCTTTCTTGAGTCACATACACTCCATGTTGAGTGTATGAAATCTCCATGCCCAAGAAATATGACAAGTCTCCCAAGTCACTGATTTTGAACTCCTTCTCCATTTGCTTCTTTAGGCTTTGAATGCCTTTCTCATCTGTACCTGTAAGAATTATATCATCAACATATATGCACCTGTAAATAAACCCATCATCACTTGCTTTAACAAGCAAGCTACTATCTGCTTTAGATACTTGAAATCCAAGTTCTTTCAAGAACTTTGCAAGTCTATAATTCAATGCCCTTGGGGCCTGCTTCAACCCATACAAAGCTCTCTTGAGCTTACATACATGATCTGGATACCTTCTATCTCTGAATCCTTGAGGTTGCTCCATGAAAACATCATCTGAAATGTAACCATTTAAAAAAGCATTCTTCACATCTAATTGACATAATTTCCAACCTTTACATGCAACAATAGCTATGAGTGTCTTGATGGTTGTCATTTTTTCCACAGGACTATAAGTCTCATCATAATCAATACCATATGTTTGAGCAAACCCTTTCACAACAAGTCTAGCTTTATACCTAGACACACTTCCATCTGCAAACCTCTTAGTCTTGTAGACCCATTTGCATCCAATGATCTTCTGACTATTTGGTTTAGGAACAAAATCCCATGTCTGATTCTCCATTAATGCATCATATTCTTCTTGCATAGCTTTCTCCCAATTTTCCTCACCTTTTGCCTCTTCATATGTGGAAGGGTCTTCATCTGCCTTTATCATGTAAGCATAATCTTTGGTAGCCAAAAAGAAGTATCATAGCTATACCTTGTAGGTTGCCACTTGTGCCTTGATGAACTTCTAAGTCCTCCACTCCTTGAGGTTTCTGGTTCTTCACACTCAGGATCAAATCTTGGCATTTCTTCAACTTCAACCTGCACTTCATTATTCTCCTCTTCATCAAATATGTGAACCTTTGATTTACCCTTCTTTTGACTCACAACTTCTTCATCCCCTGTATTAATATTGATTGTACCTGCATACCAAGTACCTTGCTCATCAAATGTAACATCCTTAGACACAATGAAATGCTTTGTGGATGGACTCCACAATCTATAACCCATTATCTTGTCATCATAACCAATGAATACATACTTTTCAGCTTTAGGTTCTAACTTGTGTCTTAATTGTGATGGCACATATGCATATGCCAAACATCCAAATACTTTGCAATGATCCAAGGTAGGTCTCTTACCCCACCATGCCTCATATGGTGTCATACCCTGCAAGGCTTTACATGGTAGCCTATTAACCAAATAAGTAGCTGTATTTACAGCCTTAGCCCACAAATAATTTGGGCAATTTTTCTCATTCATCATTGACCTTGCAAACTCAACAAGAGTTCTATTTCTTCGCTCTGCTACACCATTTTGTTGAGGAGAGTACCTGCAAGTACTTTCCCTTTTTATACCTGCATTCCACAAGTAATCATTGACCTCATTAGAGAAATACTCTCCCCCTCCATCTGACCTTAGTCTCTTCAATTTATGACTTGTAATTCTTTCTGCATATGCATGATAGTGTTTAAATGTATTAAACACTTCTAACTTATCTGTGATCACATAGATAGTAATCCATCTGGTAGCATCATCAACATAAATCACATAGGGATAAGGGCCGTTGGCACCAAAACTCTTCCGGTCTAAATCGAAGGTACTGACGAGGCAAGTTCAGCCACTGCCGCTGCATTTCCAGGCATTTGTGTGACTGCATCTGCTTGGATAGTGACTGCATCTGCTCGGACAGTGACTGCATCTGCTTGGACCATGGCAGTGGGTGAAGAAGGAGGTTGGCACTCCAGAACAATGGTATCTGCCACTGTCTCCTTCACAACCATAGCATCCGGTTGAGGAGATTCCTCCCGCGATGAGACTTCAGCTACATCTTCCATAATAATATCCTTGTCCGGCTGCGGATTAGGAGAAGGCGGGACAGAGTCGGCCTGTAAAGAAGTGGTGGTGTCATGGAATTCGTCAACATCTTATACTGCATTGGAGCCCTACACCTGACTGTGCGATGGGCTAATGAGACGGCATTTTCGATGGAACAAATGAAGCAGGTCTGCATCATCCTCGTCTTCTAGCATCTGTGTAGATTCCTCGTGGAGTAGAACAGTATTGGGTGGGGGGGTTTGCGCGGCTTGGAGCACCGGAAGGAGAAGGGTAAGGAGGGTAAGCGAGTGCGAGGAATGTCATGCTTGGCTAACTCTTTTGTAACCGCTACGCATTCACGGTGAATGCCCCTAAAGAAAAAAGAGGTGAAATTGATGGGTTCTCGGGAGGCAGTATCGATCATTGAGTAAAAAGGTCGGGAAATACCATATGTGCATTTTTGCAGGTTTAATGCCCGACAAGGAATTGCAGAGCGATACACTCTGGTTTGGGTTGGTAGAGAATGGCAAACTCATTAGATGAGTGCCGGGGAAACAATTCCTTCATGGTGGTGAGAGGAAGGAGGGGTCCATTTTCCAACCCTTCCTCAAGGAGACGGAATCCCGCAGCAACCGTGGGTACAGTAACTACAACAAGGGGGTTTACGCACGTTATTGGCCAACACTGCTCTGAAGCGGGTGTGACGGTGATGGCAGAAATAATCTGCACATGGAAGGGGTGACACTACACTGAATGCCAGGGCAATTCAACGAAGGCCAACAGCCCCGAGCGTGCAAATACTCACTCACATCTAGAGTAAGACCCGCACAGAAGGTTGCTATGTTAGCCAGAGCTTCCATGGTGCACATAGAGATAAACGAAGACACAGAGCACACACTGGTCACAAACACACAAACACAATAGCAATTAACAGTAAAAAGAACAAGATTATGTAGGAACACTGAAAAAATCAGGCGGAAAAAAATCCTAATCATAACGCAGTATTGGAAATATACCAACATAATGGCGACATGCATGTACTAACAGACACAGCAACACAGAGGCGGCTATTAATCATGTTTAGATACGAAAAAGATTACGGTCAGTTGGTCAACCGAAACACGGAGAGCAGAACAGAAAAATCAAGTGACAAGCAAAAAAGAGTAAAAATACCAAAGACATCTCATGATTTGGTAGACGATGGGTGATAGGGGCGATGCTTGGAACCATTAATCACTTTTGGAAGAAGGACACCGATTAAGGTTCCCAATTCAAAAGTTGTGGGTCCCACTTGTTCAGTAATCCGGTATGGACCGAACCATCGTAGCTTAAATTTTCTGGCGGATCGATTAGACTTAGTGTTATAGAAGAGGACCAATTGATTGAACGTAAACACAAGGGTTTTGAGAAATCAATCGTGGGTTTTGGCCTGTCTCAGATCACCAGGAAACTCTCCAGACGTTGTTCATCGAGAGACCGTAAGGCCTCCAAACGAAAGGGAAAAGATTCTTCTGGTAAGAGCTTCTGTTCTAGAGCCATATGCAAACTAGGAACCACTAGTTCCATCAGAGCAATGGCTTCCAATCCGTACGCCAACTTAAAAGGAAGTGTTCCGGTCGCTACTTTGTATGTAGTACGATAAGCCCATAGTACTGCAGGTACAAATTGATCCCATCTCTCTAGGCAATCTAACACCAGTTTCTTCAAGATGTTTAAGAGAGATTTGTTGGTACTCTCAGCAAGTCCATTTTCTCGTGGGTAATAAGGAGAACTGAATTTATGCACAATCTGGAATGTTTTCGTAAGCACTTGCATCAAGGTATTGGCAAAATGTGTACCTTGGTCAGTTACTATCTCCAAGGGTAACCTGTAACGCGGAAAGATATCCTTCATTAAGCATTTAACAACTGCAACCATTGTAGCTGATCCTAGAGCCCATACCTCGGCCCATCAGGTAGCGTAATATGTACATGTCAGAATATATCTATTATTGGTAACTATTGCCGGAGGTGTAATTGGTCCTATGAAATCCAAACCCCATTTCTGAAAGGGTTCTAGAGGCACAACGGGTTGGAGAGGGAAGTAGTGTCGCTGTAAAGACTGCCCGAAATGCTTGCACTCGTCACACTATTGTATATACTAAGTCACGTCACGATACATAGTGGGCCACCATAATCCACTCTGGAGAATCTTCCAGTGAGTCAGATCAACTGCAAAATGCCCTCCGGTTGGGGCAGAATGGGCCATGTTAATGACTGAAGCATATTCATGTGGGGGAACATATTTGAGTAATACTCCCGAGTGATCCATGTAATCTAACTGTCTGACAATCAACCGAAAGTGTCGACTGTACATGGCTAGTCTTTGCCAAGCAGCTGAAGAAATCATACCGGGCGAACATCCACCAGTCAAGAACAGAAGCAAGGTATCATAGTAGGAAGGGGGTGCCGGTAATTCCTGTTGATTATCCTGTACTATCTCTGTTGCATATATAGCTGGTGTTGTATCATCAATTCCCTCTGGAGGCTCACCGAAATCCAACCGAGAGAGAAAGTCAGCAAGAGCATGTGCTCACCTTGGCCGATGGACGACAGAGTAATCAAATTCTTCAAGCAACAAGACCCATTTGTGCTAGCAGTCCTCCAAAATGCTGTTGTCGCACCAGATACACCAAGGCGGCATGATCTACATGGAAGGTGAAGCGTCTACCCAACAGATAATGGCAAATTTTTTTCACAGAATAGACTAAGCCAAGACACTCTCTTTCAGTAATGAAATAGTTACGCTCTACCAGGGCCAATATTTGACTCACATAATAGACCGGATGAAACCATTTATCCGTCTGCTGCATCAACACGCTTCCAATGGCACGGTCGGATGCATCCACAAAGACATGAAATGGAAATTCCCAATTCTGTGCTTGTAAAATGGAAGCCTGAGGTAACAGTGTTTTCAGATGGTCAAAAGAAAGTTGACATTCTTTAGTCCATTCGAACTGACGCAATTAAGTGGTATAGCCAGATGGGCAAGCCAACATAGATGTCGCCCATGCCACTGGATTTGGCCTAAAAATCGCATCACGTATTTAGGTGTATTAGGGGAAGGAGCCTCCAGTACGGCCTTCACTTTGTCTGGATCCACCTGAATGCCTTATTTGGAGATAACATCTCCAAGCAGCTTACCATAGGAAACAGAGAACACCGATTTATTCGGGTTCAAACACAAGCGATATCCCTGACACTTCGAAAAACAACACCGTAAATGATACAGGTCTGCCGATGTGTCATCGGATAACGAGAAATCATCCAGATACACTCTCATAAATGTGGTGAGATAAGGGGAAAAAATTTCTTGCATGCAGCGTTGGAACCTACTGGGAGCATTGCGGAGTCCAAACCAAATTACGGTACACGCATAGACACCCCAATTGGTAATAAATGCGGTCTTGGGTATATCTTGCTCTGCCATCCTGACTTGATTGTAACCACTGTATCCATCTAAAAAGGAATACATCTCTCTTCCGGCCATGTCATCTAACATGGTATCCAAGAATGGCAACGGATATGGATCAGGTATAGTTGCAGCATTAAGCTTTCGGTAGTCCACACATATCCGTAGCTGCTTGTTTTTCTTTAAAACTATAACAATAGGAGAGATCCATTCTGCATGCTCAATAGGCACAATAAATTCCACCTTCAACAAGCGATCAAGTTCGGCTTTAACCTGTGCCACATAGTTAGGATTCATCCTGTAACTAGGTTGTTTGATGGGTCTTGCATCCGGTTTCAACACTACTCTGGGTTGATAAATTCATGGGTCCAACCCCTTCATGTCCCTGAAATCCCAGGCAAACACATCAGCGAACTCTCGTAGCAACTGCAACAGTTGCTCCTCGAAAGTTTCGGATAGTCTAGCTTTTATTTTGACAGTTCATGGATTGGTTTGATCACCTAAATTGCACGTAGTCAGCTGATCTTCTGGTACATAGAACTGTTGGGGTCTTTCCAAATTGTCCTGGGACTAGAGTAATTGTTGTAGCATCGATTCATCCAAAGTCTGTTCGATACTCGACTGGTGCTCGCCTGTTAGAGGTACCACCGAACAGGTTGCCGGACTCTAGTTATCAGCCACTGTTTGTAGATCTACAGTGCCAAGTGCAATCAGATCTTTGTTAGCATTTAGGAAAGTCTCTTCTTCGTCATCGGAGAGACCATCCAACATGTGTACAGGCTCCGCTAAACATGGTCCCACATGGCAGTCATAGGGTTTCATATCGTCCAATGGGACAACATATTTCTGGTGATTATTTTTAAAGACTAATTCATGTGCAGACCAATCTTGCGCTACCTTAGCTTGTTTTAGCCAAGGACGTCCAAAGAGAAGATTGTAATCCAAGCTCGATTCGGGTAAATCTAGCACAACAAAAGTCATTTTGAAAACAGATCCTTGTAGAGTGATCGGAATATCGCGCACTAAGCCCATCGGATGGACTCGAGATTGATCAGCCATTCGTACAAAGAATTGTGCAGGTTCAATTTGCATCTAGCCCAGCCATTTGCAAATGGTTGCTGTTGCAATGCTAACACCTGATCCGCCATCAATTAAGACCTATGTAATTTTGTGGTTTTTGTACCATACCGTATTCAGTGGTACTGTATGATCCATCGTTGGGTCCAATTCCGATCGGATTGTGGCTGTTGTAGGAGCGCTCGAGGAGCCTAGACTAACCTGCTGCTCGAACTGTTGTTGAACTCCAGGGACCAAAGCTAATAATTGACCAAAGGGAAAGGTAATTGATGCCTTGGACAGAACATCCCACACCGAATCAGTTTTGGTTGTTTTTGGTACGGCCTCCGGTGTGGACTCTGGTACTGTATGAGTCAAATTTTTCTTCTCTGTTACCCCCCGCAGGATACCTTGTTGCATCATCGGAACTAGATCTGGGAAAATAGCTTGTTCCTGCATAATCCATTGACTTGCCTTTGTGAACACCTTCTATTGTTCACAAATTCCTGGTTCGAAGATCTCCGCAGCTGGCTGTAGTTGCTTGCCCGATCGTGTTTGTACCGCTGTTGTTTGCATATCCACAGGTGAGATATACACCATATTTGCCATCGGATGTTGCCGTTCTTTTTTCTTTTTGTCATACTCTGCTGCATCTTTGCAGAACCTCTGCATATGCCCTATTTCCCCCACAGAAATGACATTTAGGAGTTGGATTAGATGTACCTTCTCCTGATGGACCTGCGTTCCACCAAGCTTGACCAAAGTTATTTGTCCACCCTCCTCGATAATTCCTATATCCCTGGTACGGGGTGTTCCTCATCTGTGGCGGTACATAATGGCTTGCCGGTTGTCCCTGCTCCTGAATGATGGCATTAACCGCTGCTCTGTTTTGTACCTTGGCATTATACGGACACGTCTCTGTAGTATGATTTGTTATGTGGCAGATGGCACAATACATTTGATTCAGTGCACATGTTGGACTGCTATGCCCTGGGTTTTTGCATTTGGTACAATAAACTTGTTTTAAAGGGTCCTCATTGGATTGCCTAGACGCTTTCAGCCACTCTAGGTCTTCGGTGAATCCTCCCACTTTGCTTTTGATGGAGAGTGTTAATCTACAAAAGAACAAGCTATCCTTGATGTTAGACCACCTCTAAATCAAGAATAACTTTAAACTCCAACCAATTTTGGAAGACAAGCACCAAATTATCAAGAAATTAACTAACTATGAAGAAAGTCATTTCTCAGAAAAGCCTGCTGCACCTTAATCACTCATTGAATAATCATTCGTGTAAAGTTTTTCGTAAAACTTTGTAGAATGTTCTGGCTAATGATTGTGCACCTCCTCCAAGTTAAAACACTTCAAAAGCTTGAGTAGATTATGAGAAATGATTCAAACAATCTACCTATGTCTGAAACTGTCTCTTTGTATAGTCAAGTTTGACACCTGCAACTTCTAAGACATGGTTCTCCAAAATTAGAACCCATTTAAGCAAATGCTTTTAGCCATAGATGGCTTACCTCTCAACTTAGACTTTGAGTCCTCACTGATGCAAAACTTTAATCTGTGCAGTGAGAAATGATCAAATCATTGACCACCGAAAATGCGCCTGTTTCAAAAAACTATGAACACTCTTTTACATATGAATGTTCATACTCATAATTCTCACAGCCTCTTTATAATTAGGCTCTTAAACTTTAACCATAGACTCATTAACTATGAACTTAGACATCTACAAAAGGATTCTTGAAATGATAAAGCATAGATGGAGAATGCAGAGAAATATCGGGTGCAACTTCTTCATTTCTGACAGAAATTACATCTGAATGAGAGAGCTTTTCTAATCTCTTCATAAGTGTCTAATGACTTCTAATTCTTCTCAATTCTCATGCTCTACATTCTCTCACATACTTGTCCCAACATTTTCCAAGTATATATATAGACAAAAATTTACAAGCTTATGACTATTCAAAAGTATAAGTGACCTATATATGAACTAATGTACATATGTGTACATATCTTTCAACTCCTGAATGTAAACTTCTTCCATGCTTCATAACTTGATCTTTTCTTCATTCTTTGACTTACAAAACTTCAATTGTTGATTGTTGTGCACCAACAACTCCCCCTCACTCATCAATTGAGGTTTTCTCTATCTTCTTTATGCCTGCCATGTCTTTGAATCTCTGTAGCTTTGGTCCATAGCTTTTGGTAAGCATATCAGCTATCTGATCGTTTGTTGAAGTATGTATGACTTCAATCTCTTTATCCATAACCTTCTCTTTCAGAAAGTGATACTGAATCTCAATGTGTTTAGTACTTGCATGAAACACAGGATTAGCAGCTAAATACAATGAACTCATGTTTTCTCCATAAATTATAGGTGTACTCTGTATGGTGTCAAAACTCTTCATGAGAGTCTTAAGCCATATCAATTCCTTTGCAGCTTCAACCATACCTTTGTACTCAACTTCTGTAGATGATAAAGCAACTGTGTGTTGCTTCTTTGAACACCAAGAGATTAACTTATCTCCCACATAACACAAGTATCCATATGTTGATCTCCTATCATCAGGATTACCTGCCCAATCTGCATCACTATATATTTTGATGTTTGTATCTGATGTAAAACCATAATACAAACCCTCTTTGAGTGTACCCTTAATGTACCTCAACACTCTTTGACCTGCAATCCAATGTTCTTTCCTAGGACAATGCATGAATTGGGACAAAACTCCAACTGCATATGATAAATCAGGCCTAGTTAATGTAGCATAGATAAGACTACCAACCAAACTCTGATATAGCTTCATATCCTTGAATTCTTCTCCACCATATCTGCTCAATTTTTTATTTACCTCCATTGGAGTAGGTGCTACCCTGCAGTCATTCATTTTAAACTTGATTAACAAGTTTCTTATATACCTTTCTTGAATCACATACACTCCATGTTGAGTGTATGAAATCTCCATGCCCAAGAAATATGACAAGTCTCCCAAGTCACTGATTTTGAACTCCTTCTCCATTTGCTTCTTTAGTCTTTGAATGCCTTTCTCATTTGTACCTGTAAGAATTATATCATCAACATATATTCACCTGTAAAATAAACCCATCATCACTTGCTTTAACAAGCAAGCTACTATCTGCTTTAGATACTTGAAATCCAAGTTCTTTCAAGAACTTTACAAGTCTATAATTCCATGCCCTTGGGGCCTGCTTCAACCCATACAAAGCTCTCTTGAGCTTACATACATGATCTGGATACCTTCTATCTCTGAATCCTTGAGGTTGCTCCATGAAAACATCACCTAAAATGTAACCATTTAAAAAAGCATTCTTCACATCTAATTGACATAATTTCCAACCTTTACATGCAGCAATAGCTATGAGTGTCTTGATGGTTGTCATTTTTTCCACAGGACTATAAGTCTCATCATAATCAATACCATATGTTTGAGCAAACCCTTTCACAACAAGTCTAGCTTTATACCTAGACACACTTCCATCTGCAAACCTCTTAGTCTTGTAGACCCATTTGCATCCAATGATCTTCTGACTATTTGGTTTAGGAACCAAATCCCATGTCTGATTCTCCATTAATGCATCATATTCTTCCTGCATAGCTTTCTCCCAATTTTCCTTACCTTTTGCCTCTTCATATGTGGAAGGGTCTTCATCTGCCTTTATCATGTAAGCATAATCTTTGGTAGCCAAAAAAGAAGTATCATAGCTATACCTTGTAGGTTGCCACTTGTGCCTTGATGACCTTCTAAGTTCTCCACTCCTTGAGGTTTCTGGTTCTTCACACTCAGGATCAAATCTTGGCATTTCTTCAACTTCAACCTACACTTCATTATTCTCCTCTTCATCAAATATCTGAACCTTTGATTTACCCTTCTTTTGACTCACAACTTCTTCATCACCTGTATTAATATTGATTGTACCTGCATACCAAGTACCTTGCTCATCAAATGTAACATCCTTACACACAATGAATTGCTTTGTGGATGGACTCCACAATCTATAACCCATCTGCTTGTCATCATAACCAATGAATACATACTTTTCAGCTTTAGGTTCTAACTTGTGTCATAATTGTGATGGCACATATGCATATGCCAAACATCCAAATACTTTGCAATGATCCAAGGTAGGTCTCTTACCCCACCATGCCTCATATGGTGTCATACCTTGCAAGGCTTTACATGGTAGCCTATTAACCAAATAAGTAGCTGTATTTACAGCCTCAGCCCACAAATAATTTGGGCAATTTTTCTCATTCATCATTGACCTTGCAAACTCAACAAGAGTTCTATTTCTTCTCCTTGCTACACCATTTTGTTGAGGAGAGTACCAGCAAGTAATTTCCCTTTTTATACCTGCATTCCACAAGTAATCACGGATCTCATTAGAGAAATACTCTCCCCCTCCATCTGACCTTAGTCTCTTCAATTTATGACTTGTAATTCTTTCTGCATATGCATGATAGTGTTTAAATGTATTCAACACTTCTAACTTATCTTTGATCACATAGATAGTAATCCATCTGGTAGCATCATCAACATAAATCACATAGTACCTTGAACCATTGATACTGAAATCCTTTGATGGTCCCCACACATTTGTGTGTACCAAAGTTGCATTCATTATCAATGTTGAATCCTCCTTCTGATATGAAGCATAATTGAAATAGGTATTATTGTATTTTGACTTTGGAATCCTCTACCTGCATTTCTTCCAAAGTAACCCCTACTACCTCTTCCTCTGAAGTTACCTCTTTGATTTCTGCCACCTCTTCCTCTTGAATTAAACTTCTGATTATATCCACCATTACTCTGAGTATTATGCCAACAATCATTAGCTAAGTGATTTGTCTTACCACAAATCCAGCAAGCTTTGACCCCATCTTTATTATTCCTGCCTCTTCCTCTACCTTTGCCACCTCCTCTTCCTGTTAGGAAGTTGGCTTGACTAGTTGTGCCTTCATCTTCATTTGCTTGCTGTTTTCCTTTGCTATTTTTCTTCTTATCCTTTGAGTACATTGCATGACCTGTACTCTTGTCACCTTCACCTTTGACATCCTTCTCAAAAGTTAACATATGTTCTAGCAACTGATTTAAGTTAGGAGTAAAATGATCAAGTGATAATTTAGTAGATAGAATGAATGGCTTCCATTTGTTATCACCTCTCAAACCTGTGAGGATTTGCCTTATCAATTTATCCTCCTCAATGTCTTCATCAATAGCTCCTAATGCATCTGCAATGTTCTTCATTCTTGTTACATAATCTGAGATGGATTGAGAGGCCTTCTTCTTGAATGTAGTAAATTCTGCCCACAAGGATGCCTTTCTAGACTTTGTGGTATTTTGGAAATGCTCCTCCAAAGCATTCCATATATCACTTGCACTTTCAAGACCTCTAATGTGAGGTAGCAAGTAATCATTGACTGCCATATAGATAATGCTCCTAGCTTGAGCATCTCTCTTCATCCAATTCTTCAAATTTGATAATTCCTCCCTAGTTGGAACACTAGGATCACTCAATTGAGGCTTTTCTTCTTCTCCTGTAATATAACCTATCAAGTCTTTGCTCATTAGATGAGCTTCCATCCTCATTTACCATGCTGGATAGTTCTCTGTTGCAGAGCTAAAGAGCGCACAAAGCAGAGAAAAGGACGGGCCCCAAAATTTTTCCGATTTGGACACACAACTTTTGTATCATAACCACTCTTGTATATATTTTCCATTGTAAATGCACTAGAGGAGTCCTCTAGATGCATCCCCACAGAAGATTAGTGATTTACCCATGTACAATAGTAGGAAGTTAGTCTTTAGTGAATAGAGTGCCGGTCTCTTATGTGAAAGGACCAAACTTAGGGCACTAGTATATAAGTCAAAAGTGACTCATTGTAAAGGACTTCTTGTCATTGTGAAGAAGGAGCACTTCTGAATTTTCGAGTTTGCCTCTTTCTTGCTGATTTTGATCTTCATTTTGCTCTTGTATGTGTGTGTGATGCTTGAAATGCATGTGTAGGACTGTTATCTACCCCTTCCCCCTTGTTTTGAGCTGCTGTAGTGCGTGCGTAAGCTAGGAGAAGCTGTGGCGCGGGTGTTTGTGACTCCCGTAATTCACTGTTTCTGCCATAACTTGAAGCAGAGTGGTCAGAATTGAGTGAAACCACCACCGTTGGATTTGTCTCGTCGAGAGCTTCGAAACGAGTACCCTATTGCCTATGTTCGGAATTCTGGGCTGGGAGAAAACCTCAAAATACCAAAACTGCTGAAAAGAGGCTTGCGGCAACACTTTCAGTATTTCAGTAGGAGTGAGTGGTATTGGTCTTTTCTCATGAGTGAATAGCTAAACCACTTCATTTTCTATCACGTGTGCACACGTCTTCATACACTTGGCGAGTCACTCCCTAGGATTGACATTTAAATGTGTGTTAAAGAACCCACTATATGCACTTGTGTGGCAATTGAGGTATAGTCTCATTGGCACAAGTCCTTGAGTCTTCGTGGCTCAAGTACACACGTTTTTGGCGCCGTTGCCGGGGAGTCACTCTACCAAGGTGCCTTCGTGATAGTTATAGAGCGAGTGTGATCGAATCGTACTTGTAGACGCAAATTTGTCCATTGGCAAGTAGTCCACCATTTCAGCACTTGTCACTTCTCATCTTCGAGGTGTGTGTGATAAGTTTTAGGTTTAGGTTTAGGAGGAGGGAAGAGAAGAAGGAGTTAGGGTTAGGTTAGAAGGAGAGGAGAAGTAAAGAGAAGAGGAGTAGGAGTAGACCAAAATCCCAAAAAAATCACCAAAAAATTCCCAAATTTCAAGTTCTGTCCAAAAAAGTATAAAAACCAAATAATTTGTTTCATTTGACACTTCACTGCTCACTGGTATCGTCTGCGACAGCGACTGGTATCGTCAGAGTGGTATCGTGCAGGATAGAGCCTCAAAGCTTGTGCAAGAGCTCAAGAAGCAAACTAGGTAGACCCAAGGTAAGTCCCCATTAAGATTCAATACCCAAAACTCTTTAAACTTGCACAAACAAATGATTAAAAGGAATGCGCAGTATCGCGGGGGGAGAAATTTTTGAGTAATTGCATGTTTTGTGAGAGACAGAGGCTTAGGAGTGAGGAGAAGGGTGAGAGGTGCAAGGGGGTGCAAAAATTTTCAAGTTTGGAGACCTTTTGCCTTGAGTATCGCGATCGGTTGAGTTTTGGTATCGCGATACCAAAATTCCCTTGTATCGCGACACTCGCCAGAGGTGTCGTATCGTTGGATACCTGCCTTGGTATCGCGACACTATTTCGATATCGCGACACTGGGTCGGTATCGCGATCGTGCTCGATCTCTGGTATCGTATCGTCTGGTACTAACACTTGGTATCGCGACACCATTGTGGTGTCGTATCGCCTAAGGTTTAGTATCGCGACCTCACTTTACCGGGTGGTATCGTATCGCTTGATACTTTGGTATCGCGACACTACGTTGGTATCGCGATCGGGCCCTCCCCAAGTGTCGTATCGCTGGTTACATATCTTGGTATCGCGACACCGTAGTGGTATCGTGTCGCTAAGATTGGTATCGCGATCGCACTCATCACGGTGAGATCGTATCGCCTGAGACCTCTCGTATCGTATCGTCGATCCTTGTCAGTATCGTATCGCCATATTTCCCAGTGGAGTATCGCGACACTATATCTGGTATCGTATCATCGGTCTTTGTGAGATCGTATCGTGTCTTGAGAATTCTGACATCGCGACACCATATTGGTATCGTATCGTCTGTTCATTAGGACAGTATCGCGACACTGTCATTAGCATTGTATCGCCGAGATTTTCAGGTATCGTATCGTGCATAGCTGAGGTGTCGTATCGTTTGTTTTCTGGGATAGTATCGCGACACCAGATTGATGTCGTATCGTCTGGGTGTATGGTATCGTATCGCATAGATCTCTGGTATCGTATCGCGGTCAGTGCAGTATCGCCAAGAGTGGTATCGTCAGGAAGTGGTATCGCCCAGATTAAACCCTGCTTTTGGCAGACAAATTGAGTCATTGGGAGAGCTACCCAAGGGGAATCTAAGAGGCATAAAGAGAGGCTTGGGAGAGTGAATGAACTTGAGGTCAGGAAGAGTTCTAAGTAGTCGAAGGAGTATCATCTCTTCAGTAGGAAGTACTGCCCAGGTTAGTCATCAACCCGTTTACTTAGAAACCTCTAGTGACTCGGAAGAGGAATTACACATGGCTTCAGAAGACATGCAAGGTCCCACACCAACGAGAAGCTTCATGACTACTGTGGAGGGGGACTACCGTACTTCCCTGCAGTATGTGTCCACCAATGCCCAGGAGATTCCAATCTACCTGGATGGCTTAAATAGGTCTGTGGCCAGAATGGTAACTTCTCAGAATGCCACAATAGTACCCCGACCAACTGTCAAATACGAAGGAGGTGCATATGTTGACAAAGTTGGTCACATCTACATTGTAACCGAATTCCCGGAAAGGATCAATGAAAGAGGGGAACTCTCAGACCCTGAAAACCTAGGAAGGACACAACCAGAAGAGTTTGTGGCCACCCCTAGATGCAGATCCCGAGTGTCACGTGTCTTGAGAGGTGACTTGATACCTCAAGACGACTATTTTTTAGAAGTCTATATGATTCACGGATCAAACTTACTGTTGCAAACCGATTCACCTGTTCCAGGGAGAGAAGAGAACCCCATGACACTCTATGAACTGAAAGACCCGGATGATGAGACTAGACTCACATACCTAGATAAAGATCAAAGAAGGTATTGGCCTGTGAGTATCTTAGACAGGTCTCGATTAAGATATATGGGTACACCTGTGTTTCCTCAGAGAGAGCAAGCAACAAACTCACAAAATCCATTTTGAAATCAAGAAGAAACAGAAAATACTGCGTCAGGACAGACCAGCCATAGGAGCGTACCTAATCATGCTCATGTACAATTTGCCACGCCAGGAGTACAAGCACACTATCAGACCCAACCAGGGATAGGAAACCAGTACAAACCACCAGTAAGACCACAACCACCGCTAGGAAGACAGCCTGGAATGCCACCAATACGACTAGCTGTCCCTATTCTTCCTGTGATGCCCAGACCACCTAAACCAGTTAGAAGGCTGAGGCCTATTCAAGTGGCTAAGTGTGTAAGAAACCCTTATGATGGATCAGGAGAACCATATGATCACATTGTTGAATTCAAGCAAGTCCTAAGAGCGGAGCAAGTGGATGACTTCTTTGTACAGTATGAGGCATTTGGACTCACCCTCATAGGAACAGCTCTGACCTGGTTCCAACCCTTAGATCCCAATCAGTTTGGAAACATGGAACAATTTTTTCAAGAGTTCATAGGAGAATTCACTAAGAGGGGAATTAAACACAATTCAGCTTCGCTAATTCACAGCTTCAAACAAAATCCTAATGAAACGGTGAAGAATGCCGCCAGAAGGTTCAACCAGTATGTGGATAGATGCCCAGTAGCAGAGAGACCGACGCAACAAAAAATGATTTCATTATTTTTGGACGGGCTCACTAATGGAACATTAAGAACACTAGTGTACGTGAAAAGACTACAAACTTTGAGTGAGTGTCTTCAAGAGTGTATTGATTTGGAAGATAACTTGGCTGAGGACCTCAATAGCACGTCCAGCCACGCTAAATCGGACGATTCAAGGAGTGCCATTTCTTCCAACTCCAGTCACGTGGAAGAATTAGCAGAGCTATTAGCCAAGAAATTAGGGGCACAGGGGCAAAGAGCTTATCAACACCCAGCTCAAAGATTGCCTATGCTACGGAGATGTAGCTTATGTGGAGGAGATCACCCCACTCACCTGTGTGTCCGAGGAGGGGGCGGTGCACAACCAGCTTATCCATACAACAGGCAGCAACAACAAGGGACTTCTTGGTATTGTCACATAGAACAGAAATACACTAATCACACTACTGAGAACTGTCCATTTAATAGGCAAACACGCCCTTTCCAACCACCTCAGTATCGACCGTATGGATATCCACCTAGGGACCCGAACAGAGAGATCCCAAGATACAACCCTTATCCAGCACAGACAGGAGTACCTAGACCAATTGAACAGACACCATACCCACCACCACAACCAGTGCTAGGACCCCAACCGTCGCAACCTCAACAAGTAGTACCAGTAAAGTATGCGCAACCAGAAGAAAATCTAGAAAGAGCCATAGTGCCAGCCACGACAATGACCCAGATAGAATCAACAAACCTTGGATACAAGACCCTACCAAGTGAGTACTATCCGTATGAAGCCTACATGATGGAATACGAACCGGCATATGAGACTACATACTATGGGTATGAAGGCTATGATCAGGCTTATGGAGCAGAGACTTCCACTCTAATGTACACAGCTCCTAAAGCACCACAACCCATGAGACCACCTAGTAGACCACCAGTACAGAGAGGACCATGCTTTAGATGTGGAGGAGACCATTTCATTAGAGAATGCCCTCGACCCTACAACCCTCCACCACCTAGAATCTGGGAAGGATATTGCAGTGATTGCGGAAAAGAACACCTTTTTAGGGATTGCCCTAAGAATCCGGTAAAAAACCAAGGTTCTGCACCAATCAATGTAATAGAGGTCATAGAAGAATCAGGAAGTGATAAGGAATACACAGTGCCACTAAAAGCCATCACGAGAGCCCAAACAAAACAACAAAAAGAACAGCAACCAGAAGAGGAACAAAAAAACAACACGAAAATAAGTCCTTCAACTCAGATAGTGGAAGATTCCGAGGACCCATGTGAAAATTCCCGCAACACAAAAGCTCAGAAATGGAAAGAACGACGGGAGAAACTCAAGGATAAATGGGCAAAGAACAAGAGCACAAACAGTAAAAAGCAAATCGGAAAATCAAGTAAACGCAAAGAACAAGGGAAGTCTAAGGAGACTCCTGAGCTAATCGAACCTAGCTCAGATAGGGAGAAGCCCGGATCAATTCTAGCAGACCCAAAGCCAGACGACTTGGACATGTGGCTAAAAGCGTACCAAGCTAGAATCAAAATGGGACCGAACATAGAGCAACATGAAAAAATCTACCCTAGAGGGGAATTAGAAAAGGAAAGACTAGCTATATGCAGAAAACTCATAGAAGTAGCACAAACAACCCTAGAAAAGACTATCCCAACTCTACCAGAGACAAGGATTGCACAGGAACCTTATGAAGAATACCTCAAACCAAAGGATAAAGAATTAAGGAAAGAAGATCCCCAAGGTGAACAAGAGGTAGCACAAGATGGCCCTGTATCAGCCATACCAGACTTAGAAGCAGAATGGCCCAAGGACTTGTGGGATAGAATCAGAGAAGAGCAATGGAAGAAGAATGGTGTCGATCCACCACCATTTGATGAAATAGATGTGGAAGACTGTCAACCCCATCCTAACCTCGAAGAGGCCTACGAGGAGATCTCAAGACTCGATAGAGGTAGAGAGGAGACCATAAGCATTTCAACATTGCCTAACTATATGGGAGAGTACGAAAGAGAGTCAGTGATAATACGAGCACCCACGGTGCATGGAAAAGGAACAGGAAAAGGAAAGGAGAGTTCGCACAACTTAACAGAGTTAAAGAAAACAAAAGTACAATGCCAATTAACGGTGGAAGATTTGCTTCGACTTAAACCCCAATTGTGGAAGCAAATGGCAGATCAATTGAAACCACTGCCAAAGAATGAAGGATCAAAAGAAAAGGAACTGGAAAATAAGTCCACGATACAGGTTCCAGTCGATAAAGTAGGGGAGTTCAGTGAAGGAGATGAAGGGAATACCTGTTTACCTGTCATCTACAATGGGTACATGACCAAAGCTATCTTAGACACAGGAGCTGGAGTAGGAATTGCAACGAAGGAGATTTGGGAAAAGTGGGGAAAACCAGCCTTACGACCCACTCGCATGAAACTCCAGTTAGCAGACGGTCATGTGGAGAGACCCCTAGGAATATTGGAAGGAATTAGGTTAACAACGTGTGGAGTGGAATTTGAACACACACTAGCCATATGTAAGTTCGAAAAAGCAAACAATTATGAAATGATATTAGGACTACCCTTCATGAGACAGATGCGAGTCGTACAAGATTGGGGCAGAGATTCATTATATCTCCAACATCAAGGGAACACTACCAAGATAAATTTGCACACATTCGCTTATCGGGATGTCCCTCCATTACAATGGAATCCAGTTCACAAAGAAGAAGATGACCTATCCATTCACAGTGCTGGATCAAGTGACCAATCTTGGATGCACGAGGATGCCCAGTTGTGGATGTGCAAAGAAGCAAAGAAGGAGGAGTGTAAAAAACAAATGTGGCCAATAGGGCACCCTAACTATCGATCGATAGAAGACCCCGATTACATGCCTAAAATTTTTTCAGATGAACTCTTCGAACCACATGGCTGGATGGAAATCCTAGCCACATTAGATGTGTGTGTGAATGAGGAAGTATTGACGATGAACGATTGTATAGACGAGGAAGGATATGACGTGAACCTCTACATGGTTGTCCTCCAAGAAGTAGAAGCAGGGGAGATTGTAGAGGAAGAGTGGAAAGAAGAGTATGAAAGCATAGAAATGGAACCAGAGTTTGACTCTGAGGAACAATATTTAGAAACCATGCAAAAAGAATCAAAAGAAAGACCAACAAAAGTCTTAACAATCGAAACCATCCCAAGAATACACGAGCATAGAGAGGACACGAGTAAAGTGGAACCAAAACCAGACCATTTCGAAGTTCCAGAACATTTTAAAAGATACGAAGTGGAAGAAAGAAAGATAGCCACTCAAATGCCTAAACGAGAGGCCCGGGATGGAGAAGCCTATGACAACAAGGAACAAACCAAGAAAGTAGTTGTAACGATAGAAGACGGAGAAGAGAGGTGCACGTATATTGGGAAAGATGTATCGGAAGAGGAAGAAGAAGATCTCATACGACTCATCCGAGAATATCGAGACGTGTTTGCTTGGACGTACAAAGACCTCAAGGGTGTAGAACCCAGCATATGCGCTCATCGAATCCCTATGACATCAGATGCAAAACCTTCTAAACAACACCCTTATACTTATAATGAAGTTTATGCAGCAAAAATAAAGGAAGAAATTGACAAATTACTAGCGGCAGGATTCATTTATGAGATTGAACACACAGAATGGGTATCTCCACTAGTAGTAGTGCCCAAGAAAAACGGAAAACTAAGGGTGTGTATCAACTTAAAAAAAGTAAACGCAGCAACTATACGTGATAGTTTCCCTTTACCCATCACAGACCATCTTTTGGAAAGAGTTGCCGGCAAGGAGGTTTATAGCTTCTTGGATGGATTCTCTGGTTACAACCAAGTAGCTATTGCAACTGAGGACCAGCATAAAACCGCATTCGCGACTGAATGGGGAATCTATGCATTTAGAGTGATGCCTTTCGGGCTCACTAATGCGCCAGCCACCTTCCAACGACTGATGTGTCATGTATTCAAAGAATTTCTGAGAAAAAGTATGGAAGTATACGTAGATGATCTGTGTACATACTCTAATCAACGACCAGACCATATACCGGAACTGAGAAAAATATTCAATAAGTGTAGACAGTATAGAGTTTGTTTGAACCCTGAGAAATGTGTCTTCATGGTGCGACAAGGAAAAATCCTAGGACACATTGTTTCAAAGAATGGAATATCCACGAACGAAGAAAAGATTAAAGTTATCTTAGAGCTACCAAGACCCAAGAATGCGAAGGAAGTACAAGCCTTTATGGGACACTGTGGATATTACCGTAGGTTTATTCACATGTATGCCATAATAGCTAAACCTTTATATGGTCTATTGACTCAGTTCACTTGGACAGACGAGTGTGAGAAGGCCTTCAACGAGCTTAAGAAGCGGCTGAGTACAGCCCCAATTCTAAAATCACCCAACTGGAGCAAGCCTTTTCATATTCATGTTGATGCTTCGAACTATGCCATTGGATGTATCCTAGCTCAACCGGCCGACGAAGGGAAGCTTGACCATCCAATCGCTTATGCGAGTAGACAATTAAACCAAGCAGAAAGAAATTATACGACTACTGAAAGGGAAGGCCTAGGAATGGTTTATGGAGTGAAGAAGTTTAGACACTACCTCTTAGCCAACAAATTCAAGTTCTTCATAGACCATCAGGCTTTGTTGTATTTAGTCAATAAGCCTTGCAACACGGGAAGATTGGTACGATGGTTCTTGTTATTAATGGAGTTCGACTTTGAGGTAATAGTCAAAAAAGGAAACACACATGTAAGAGCAGATCACCTTTCAAGGCTAACGCGTGGAGAACCACCTAGCGGAGTGCCGGATGATTTACCAGATACGTACTTGTTTAATCTTGAAGTATGTCCGAAGTGGGCTGAACGATTAATTCCTATACTCACCCATGGCCCTCAACACTCAATAAATAAGAATAGCACAAAAGAGATTCTCCAAACAAGAAATTTACACATTGTTGCAGGAAGCATGTATTATAAGGAACCTAACGGTGTCTTATTAAGATGTGTCGAGGAGGACGAACAGAAGCAACTAATTCAGCAGGCACACATAAACAAGTGGAAAACCCATCAAGGGATGCATGGAACAATTCGAGAATTGAAAAGGTTAGGTGTATATTGGCCTGACATGTCAAAAGACGTTCACGATTATGTAAGTAATTGTGTGGAGTGCAAAGAAACTATTCCGGAGGATCACATGTTCTTACCTTTTTCGACCATAGCGCCTAATTGGAGTAAAACATTAGTACAATTCCTCAAAACAAAAGAGCACGAAATAGGAGCTAGTTTAGCAAGAAAGCGATCCCTAGAAGAAATGAGCAAGGATTATGTGATAATGGGAAAACAATTGTTTAGAAGAGGAAAAGACAATCAACTCAGATTGTGTGTACATGAAGGAGAATATCTTCCCATATTAGAAATGGCACACGCAGGAGCTGCGGGAGGACATTTCTCAGCAGACAGAACGGTCAAGATGATTCTCTTTGCAGGCTTGTGGTGGCCAACTCTACATATGGATGCGGAGACATATGTGAGAAGCTGCGAAACATGCCAGAGAGCGAAATATCCCATTCGAAGAGACGACATGCCTTTAAGACCCATGGTTTGTGCAAGAGCATTTACCAAGTGGGGTATTGATTTCATAGGACCTATCAATCCACCGGCGAAAGGATCACATGCGGAGTACATCATAGTAGCCACCGATTACTTAACCAAATGGGTAGAAGCAAAAGCCACTAGAAAGAATGATGCTCAAACTACAGCAAAATTTCTCTTTGAGCACATCTTCACACGCTTTGGACTACCGATCGAGATAGTGAGTGATCGAGGAACGCATTTCCTAAACAAAGTCATTGAGTCGCTAATGAATGACTTTCTAGTGATTCATAAAAAATCAGCCCCATACCATCCTCAAGCTAACGGACAAGCTGAAAGTTCCAACAAGGTACTATGCACTGTATTGACAAAGATTGTCAATAATGGAAGGTCAGATTGGGACAAACAATTGCATCACGCAATTTGGGCCTTCCGAGTGGCATATAAAACGGTCATGAATTGTCCCAGCAACTAGATCAAATTGAAAAGTTGCACGAGACTAGATTGCAAGCTGTAGCAGGCATTTATGCCGCTAAACGGAGACAAAAGGCATATTATGATTCACATATAAAAGACAAGGGACTAAAAGAAGGCGACTTAGTCCTAGTATACACTCTAAAACAACATGCGAAGAAGCTACAAAAACGCGGATATGGACCCTTGATTATAAATCGAATCTCTACTAGTGGTGCAATCAATCTCGCTACACTAGACGGAGACATTCTTCCCAACTACATCAGTGGATGCAGAGTAAGACGATTCATGGAGCCCTTGACTGATCAAATGCTAGCGCGACTGTTAGGAGCTCAAAATAGGAAAAAGGAAGAAGAAAGAATTCGAGAGGAAGCCCGACAAGAAGCACTAGAACGCATTAGGAAACGGAAAGAGTGGATCAGGCAAAGAGATGAACGCTATCTCCAAGGAGAAGAGCCCATCCCTATGGCAAACTATCAGGTCAAAAATCAGGATTCAACGGGTATGTGTAAAACGCAACCTTACCTAAACCTAGGGATTGGGAAGACAGAGTATAAATTGATAGACGCATTGATAGACTCAGGAGCAGGCCTTAGCTGCATGCAAAGGAGAATAGCAGACGAGCTGCAATTAGAATTGAATCCCACAAAAGCCCAATTAATAGGAATTGGAGGTCACACCATAGAATGCATTGGAACCACGAATGTATCCCTTCACCTAGGAAATTCCTCCATGGAACAAAGAGTCCTAGTATGTGAGGATGACGATTTGATAGAAGACTTCATTCTAGGACACGACTGGATCATTGAGATAGAAGCGTGTATCCATCTGGCTCAAGGATATATTTCAGCTACGATAGGGCATAAACAAATTTTCAGCTTGCTTGAAGAGAAACCATGTAACCAAACTAGGTCAATACCAAAATCGAAGGAAGTTCAAAAAACGACAGAAGAAAGCATCGACTATGCTCACCCCTCAGAAAGCAAATGCATCGAAGCTGAAACTTCAATCCTAGCAACGTCCACCATAGAGTCGAAGTTATCCAATGCAATTGTGGATAAGCCAACCAACGAGGAGACGCGCTCTCCTAATCAGGCTCAAAACATCCGAAGATCGTACCATTGGAAACCAATAAGCAGATACTCGAATCGAGAACCACCCAAATATATGTGGGTACGCAAGGATCAAATACAGAGTCAAGAAATGTCCACAAGCGCTCTGAAGAAGGAAACAGGCATTACCAAACCCGCTACAAAGACTTACAGACGAAAAGAACCAGTACAAGTATGGATTGCCAAGCCCTTGCTTGAAGCTCAAAGATCCCGACATCAGATATGGATACCCAAAGAGATCATACAAGCAGCTAAACAGAATGTAAGGACAAAGGAGGAAATACCACATCAGACAAGGCACATATCATCAACACATAAGAATCATCAGAGAAAATCGCAAAGCAATGCCAAATTCACTCGGACAATGGATAAAGCAAATGGAACACGAGCAGCTGCACGAATCGAGAAAGCCCAGCAACCTCTCTCTGTGTTGTCAAAATGGATCTGGAAACCAAAGCTACCTCAAGTAAGCATGATAGGGCCGCAATACAAGGCCACGCATTCGGCACAGGATGTACATTATCAAACTAGTGGTGCACGATCTCCAAGTGAGACTAGATCTTAGCTTTAACTGGATAGGAATGGACATACTATGTACATAAACTATGCTTCGGCTATACTAACGATTGTCTTCTTTCAGAAAAAAATATAAAAAGAGGCGGTAAGAAATCCCACTCTTGCAATAATGGGGAACGGAGTGACGAGCTACCATAATCACAACAATACACTGTATGGTCTTATGAAAGCCTTTCAAGCTAATGCACTCTTCCTTGTAAGTGCAGATGGCTTCTGAAGACTCTGAAGCTACAATCCAAGAGGAGGTCCAAGAATTTCCTCCCCAATGTCTTACGAGAGCAAAAGGCCATTGGTTCAGAGATGAGCAGCCAGTTGAGGAATATCTTTTCTTGGCCAACATAAAGATCATGGACACAGAGCATCACTTTCCGATCATGTCCCAGGACTTCAAAGTTTTACATGGACTGCCATCCACAATCGATATCATGAAGAAAGCAGGAATCCACAAGTATTTTGAGCTACCTATCTATAAACCGGATTTCCAACGCTGTACACAAGTCATGAACACTCTATGACCAGCACTACATGATCCATTGGTACCAGAAGCCAATGTGATGGACAAGAATGGAGAATGGGTAGTCATTCAATTTTCCCACGACTTAATCAAAGAAGCATTTGGATGGGAAAAGGATGGTGTCAACACGGTCAAGGAAGAGAGTCGTGGAGCAAAAACAAGAACTTTCGTCGACATTAATAGGGTGGATATCGAAGAAGAAGTCAGATTGATTCACCAACACTTCTGCTTCCCGAGTATGAACAGATACACGGCCCCTCAAAAAATCATTGTTCAATTATTTTCGCATGCAATAAAACAGATTGGCAACCAGGTAAACCTTACACCATATGTGCAAGAAAGATTGTTTGAGGCGAAGAAGAAATGGGAAAACAAGAAGTTCCTCAATGGGACCACTGCCCTAACAATTATGATTTACCACGCATTGGGCATGCGCGAGTACTTACAGGAGATGCCATCTTCAATGGAGTTGCGTCAATTTATCAAAGCAGTTACCGTACCGAAACAGAAGAAAGGCAGCAAAAAAGTAGAAGAAGCAGAAACAAGTTCGCAACCCCGAATGAGAGGCACAAAACGACATCGAGAAGTCCAACAAGCAGAAGAGGAAGTACCAAAAACAAAGCGAGTACATGTACTTCCTACAACCACCCCTCAAGGGAATAAAAAGATCACGGCAGAAGACTTAACTCAAGCACTGGAGGAGACTCACAAATATACAGAAGGACAAATTAATCTGCCAGTGCAGGGACATCATTATCAACAGTCCGCAAAAGCTAAGGAACCAAAAGGCAAACTTACTAAGGTACATAGATATCGAGAAATTGGGCTAGACAACTCTAGTTCCGGATCCGACGACCAAGAAAAGCAAAATACATCATTACTGGATGTAGATATTCAAAGTGAATCAAAGGATGATGGCCAGTGGGCCGAATTAAATGAAGTAGACTATGGCGAAGACCAAGTAGGCCACAAGGAAAAAGATCAATCACCACTGGTAGACCAAAATACAACCAAAAAGCAGGCAGAAGAAGAAGGGCAACACCCCATTCAACCGAAAGATGCCTCCACCACCCACAACAAGGAGGGCAAATCTGATGATGAGAAGCATGAAATGATATCAGAGGATAAGCCTCAGGAAGAAGGACAAGAAGACGAAGAACCCTTCACCCCACTAAGGGTTGTGGCAGAACCGTCCCCAATGGATGTCACATTTCAAGGGAGTGCCACGAAGGTTCGTAAGGTGGTAGAAGATGAAGCAGAATTGCAAGTACAACTATAGGTCCGACAACCACATAAGGAAATGATCCACGTCGCAAAGGGACAAGATGTACATACAGGAGAAACCCCAGACATACCAAAGACATGGCTGAATGTTGATATAGCTCAGCTCAAGCCCATGGTGCAGGATATGATTCGCACTGCACTAGACACTCAACAATTGATGCTTGATGCTGATGAAGATTACGACCAAGCCATGCTCGAAAAGCAGGAGCTTCAGAAAGAAGGTATGAATCTGGCTAAGAAATTATCCAAAGCCGAAGCTCAAGTTTTGAAGAAACACGAGGAAATAAAAACGACAAAAACACAGTACACAATATTAGAAACGGAAAATGCCAAACTAAAAGAGCAAATTTTGGACCTCACGAAGAAACTAGACATGACAGAAAAAGAGAAAACGAGGATCCATGCTCGTAGCAAGGTACTCGAATCACAGCTCAAGGTGAGCATGGAAGAAGCAGACCACTTAAGGGACAGGAACAAGGAGCTCATGACAGCTCTCCTCAGTGATCAACCACCGACAGATACTGACAAATCAAATGGGGATATAAAAGATATGGAAGAAAAGTTGACCAAGCTGGCAGATCAGCTCAAACAAGAGCAAGAGACAATTGCAGAATGGGAACAAAGATATATGAATGACACTGCAGCTCTACGCAAAAAATGGAAAAAAGCAGAGAAAGATTATTTCCGGCAGTGCAAAGAAGACACAGATCACATGCACATAGTCGCGCAGGAATTAATCAAACACCAGGAAAAGCTTACAAAGGCTGAAGAAGAACTTAAGAATAAAGATGAAATCATCAAACGACTTCACGAGCAGATAGAGCTAACAGGAAAGCAGGGGACACCAGTAGTTCCACCAGAAACCACGGCTACTGTGGAGGAAGAGGTACGTCCTCTCTCTCCCCCCTTGTATCATTCACCAATACGGGCGGAAAAGGAGGTTCCATTAGAACCTAACACACGAGAAATTGCAGAACTGAGCAGACCAGAAAGGGCACTACTGGTGTCCCAGCTCACTGCAGATTTTGAAGATCAAATTATACAAATAATGAAAGAATCTCGAATAGAAAACAAACAATTAGACCAAATTTTGAAACCATTCAATGTACCATATGGTCTACTTAAAGAACAGACGCGGATGTATATAAAGTCTACCACGAACAAAGATCCGGATCACAACCTTCAATTCCAGAATGACACTTTCAATTATACTCAAGAGGAATTTGAGAAGGCGGATCCGATATGGCGAAGGAAAATTTTGGAGAAGAATCCGACATTGCGGGTACAGTGGGAAGCATCACCATATGCACTTCAGGTAAACCCATCTTTTTGTCCTGTACCCCGCAGACGCTCTTGGACGCAATTTTGGGAAGGACAGCGTCAAGGCAATATCAATAATCAGTGGCTTAACTATCCGTTACTACCTAGTCCGCCACATAATTACTTACCTACAGAAGAATATATGGTGAAGACAATGGAATTTTGGATTGCAAGGTATGCTACAGTTCCGGACTTAGCCGTCAAGATGACCAACAAAATATTTAGCATGCTCATTACAGTGTTGAAGGTGTTTCAGCATGCTAAATATACATTTTTGAATTTCATCGGCATTACGCAAGGATCTGAGGCTCTCATTTTTTATTTATCAACCATTCCGAGCCGACTCACCATTATGGCGTATTATTCTCGCCTTATGTTTTTGCCATCGACATATATGCAAACTTTCGAAGAAGCATTCTTCACCGACTTCTTTGAAATGGATTCAGAAATTTTCGTAAAAATGACTTCTAATTTAAATGCAAGGCTGGTGGCCTATGAAACAAGTTTCTTTGCTGATCATAGACAGGCGCCAGAAGACGGAGTAAAGTCAAAGCAATGGAAGGAATTCATGTTATGTCATGCAAATCTGCTAAACCAACGGGAGCAAACCGCCATTCAAACATACACGCGTCGCCACAGAAAGCCTGTCGAGGACGACAGAGTTCAGGAGGAGGGACGTGTAGAGGGACAATCAAGCAAAAAGAAAAGAAGAAGAAAATCAAAGTCCAGAACGATTCATTAAGAAAGGAAAAAGAATATATCTCTGCAGGAAGCCCCGCAGGGGCGCATTACCCATCTCTGCACAGAGCCCCGCAGGGGCACGCATCAGGCAAAAAGAGAAATCATCCAGGTCACGCACAGTGGAAAAGGAGTAAACAGCCTCAAAGCAATACAATAGGGTCAGATGTGTACAACCATGACAAATCAGAGGACCAAAAGTTACAAAGGGGTAGAGGCTGAAAAGTTTAAGAGGGTGACTAAGAACAGCACATTCCTAGTCACTGGTGGCGTGCGTGGCAACCCAAGTCAACAGGCAAGACAACTACATCAGGCTCTCGAGTTGTAGAGCTTGAATTAAGAAGGCCATCGAATTTGCATGTCTGTTTAACTACAGACAATACTGACCAAGGGGAGCATGCGGAGAAAAGCTGAAGCGCCTCTAAAACGTAATGCAAGATCAAGAATCAGGCAACACTACCCACGGGATGCGTTCGCGAAGCAAAGTCTGTCAAGGGACGACAGAGACGAAGAGGGGGAGAGTGTTGCAGAGCTAAAGAGCGCACAAAGTAGAGAAAAGGACGGGCCCCAAAATTTTTCCGATTTGGACACACAACTTTTGTATCATAACCACTCTTGTATATATTTTCCGTTGTAAATGCACTAGAGGAGTCCTCTAGATGCATCCCCACAGAAGATTAGTGATTTACCCATGTACAATAGTAGGAAGTTAGTCTTTAGTGAATAAAGTGCCGGTCTCTTGTGTGAAAGGACCAAACTTAGGGCACTAGTATATAAGTCAAAAGTGACTCATTGTAAAGGACTTCTTGTCATTGTGAAGAAGGAGCACTTCTGAATTTTCGAGTTTGCCTCTTTCTTGCTGATTTTGATCTTCATTTTGCTCTTGTATGTGTGTGTGATGCTTGAAATGTATGTGTAGGACTGTTATCTACCCCTTCCCCCTTGTTTTGAGCTGCTGTAGTGCGTGCGTAAGCTAGGAGAAGCTGTGGCGCGGGTGTTTGTGACTCCCGTAATTCACTGTTTCTACCATAACTTGAAGCAGAGTGGTCAGAATTGAGTGAAACCACCACCGTTGGATTCGTCTCGTCGAGAGCTTCGAAACGAGTACCCTATTGCCTATGTTCGGAGTTCTGGGCTGGGAGAAAACCTCAAAATACCAAAACTGCTGAAAAGAGGCTTGCGGCAACACTTTCCGTATTTCAGTAGGAGTGAGTGGTATTGGTCTTTTCTCATGAGTGAATAGCTGAACCACTTCATTTTCTATCACGTGTGCACACGTCTTCATACACTTGGCGAGTCACTCCCTAGGATTGACATTTAAATGTGTGTTAAAGAACCCACTATATGCACTTGTGTGGCAATTGAGGTATAGTCTCATTGGCACAAGTCCTTGAGTCTTCGTGGCTCAAGTACACATTCTCTCTATCCAATTTCTCTATCTGAAGAGAGTCTCCCATCTTTTCTTCACCTGTATATTGAATTCTTCAATCTTTATAAAGTATAAGGTTACCTTTACTTCGAATGTCACTCATTTTGTCTTCCTTGGTGTCGTATGACCTCCTTCTCAAGCTTTGCTCTCAAGCTTTCACCTTTTGAACCTTCAGATGTTGAATTTTGTATGTTTGCAGCAAAGCTATCCTTGATGTTAGAACACTCTATATCAAGAATAACTTTAAACTCCAACCAATTTTGGAAGACAAGCACAAAATTATCAAGAAATTAACTAACTGTGAAGAAAGTCATTTCTCAGAAAAGTCTCTTGCACCTTAATCACTCATTGACTAATCATTCGTGTAAAGTTTTTTATAAAACTTTGTAGAATGTTTTATCTAGTAATTGCACACTTTTTCCAAGTTAAAGTACTTCAAAAGCTTGAGTAGATTATGAGAAATGATTCAAACAATCTACCTATGTCTGAAATTGTCTCTCTCTATAGTCGACTTTGACACCTGCAACTTCTAAGACATGGTTCTCCAAAACTAGAACCTGTTTAAGCAAATGCTTTTAGCCATAGATGGCTTACCTCTCAACTTAGATTTTGAGTCCTCAGTCATGCAAAACTTTAATCTGTGCAGTGAGAAATGATCAAATCATTGACCACCAAAAATGCGCCTATTTCAAAAAACTGTGAACACTCTTTTACATATGAATGTTCCTACTCATAATTCTCATAACTTGTTTACAATTAGGCTCTAAAACTTTAACCATAGAATCATTAACTATGAACTTAGACATCTACAAAAGGATTCTTGAAATGATCAAGCACAGATGGAGAATGCACAGAAATATCGGGTGCAACTTCTCTTCATTTTACATCTAGATGAGAGAGCTTTTCTAATCTCTTCATAAGTGTCTAATGACTTCTAGTTCTTCTCAATTCGCATGCTCTACATTCTCTCATACTTGTCCCGACATTTTCCAAGTATATATATAGACAAAAATTTACAAGCTTATGACTATTCAAAAGTATAAGTGACCTATATATGAACTAATGTACATATGTGTACATATCTTTCAACTCCTGAATGTAAACTTCTTCCATGCTTCATAACTTGATCTTGTCTTCATTCTTTGACTTCCAAAACTTCAATTGTTGATTGCTCTGCACCAACAGTTTTCTAATTGTAATGCCATAGCGATTACGGCATCTAAAGTCATTCCACCCACACACCTTATGATCATAATCTGCTTCAATTTGGGCTTTAATCCATTGATGAACCATTGTGTAATAACGTCATCTGGTAGATTAGCATGCATGGATGGCAACTGCCTTAGATGTGTTCGAAATAGTGTGGCATAATCCTGTACCGTTTGATGTGGTTTCTGCCTATTGTTCTGCAAGTAGTCAAAAATTTCGACGGGGTCCTTCTTTAATCGAAACCGTTGTAGAAAGGCATCCTTAACATCATCATACTGCCGAAAGTGGTTCAAATCATATTCAGTTAACCATCGGGCAGCTTCATTGACCAAGGTGGAGTGGAACACAATTGCTTTGTAGGCAGGGTCTGCTAGGTAGTTCAAAACTCCATAATTAATCTCAAAGGTCCGTACATGCGCATCTGGATCATCCCCCGGAAATCCTTCAAATTTCGTATATGTGACCCCTGTTGGTATCGGACGCGGTGGGATAACCTGTTGTTGTTGTTGTTGTTGTTGTTGCTGTTGCTGTTGTTGTTGTTGTTGTTGTTGTTGCTGTTGTTGTTACTGTGAGCCACTCATGGTGTTGTTGTTGGTGGCGTTGTTATTATTACCGGAATTTCGAGGAGAAATCTCTTGATCTTTCTAGACTGTATAGTCAACCTGCTCACTTTCCGGTCCTAAGATGTCATTGAACCAATTGCTTAACTCCAAATCTATCAGCCCTTCCTTGACTTGAGTGTCGAAATTAGCTAATTGTGCATCGAAAAATGGTGAGCATAGTAAGTGTCCACCAAATAGCACCGCACTTTCACCAAAAAACTTCGAATCACCACCAGGGAATACCGAACTCTCACCGAAACTCACCGAATTCTCACCGGACCAGACTGTACTATCACCAGAAACGTTTGCATTGGATAACGTGAACCTATCACCAAAAGTGGCTGAATTCTGACCCGATAGTGTGGAACTAACTCCGCACTGCATCTCTGTACAACCTGAAATCACCGTACTTTCTCCCAAAGGTACCGAACTCGCATCGGAATTCACCGAAATCTCATCATGTACTACCGAACTAGCACCCGAATTGCTGTTGGCTGGCTGTATCGAACCTTTTGCAACTGGACTTAACTATCCTGTACTTCTACCACCAGGGGGTGTTCCTAATAGGTTCACAACTACCCAAGGATGTTGATCTCTATGGTATTTAGGGTATAATTTGTTGGAATGTGTTACAGGCATATATCAAAGAATTCTTCCTCAATTTCTAATCTTTGTTGCCAACAACTACTCCATTTCCCACAGAGGGCGCCAGGTTAAATGTTATAACCTTTTATTGTTAAGGTTAATTCACTTTGGGTTCTTGGGATGGTCAGGGGTCTGTAAACAAAGGCCCTATGTATATTTTCCCAAACTACAATTAAGATTATATGACTTCACCGCATTAAGTGCTAACATATTGCCTTCCAATACTACTCTGAATATGTTCATTAACACACTTCACATCCGGAAGTTTACCACAGACTCCTTCACTTAGCGCATTAATCAAATTGCTTAATACTTCATTAACTTCACTTAATGATTAACTTAATCAATGAAACAAACTCAGTTACACAGATTTTCTGCAACAGCGCTCGCTTCCGGCTCCTCGCCCAAATGAATAGTCTGGCGGATCTACCTTCTGCTTAACGAGATTCGTTTATTAATCTGGTCAAAGGCTACAATGTTACACTACGCCTTTTCATCTTGCGTGCATCTTTTCTTGCTTACAGACCTCACAAGAGCATCATTTGCACACCATGTGGTTAGCCTTTCTTGCTCTTCCCTTGTGGGTTGATGATTGCTCCTGAGTGTTGGCATCTCTTCATCTCCTTAGATGTATGCATATAGACTTCTCCCTTGAAGGTAGGCTTGCATCCTTAGTGACCATGCTGGGTAGTTGCTTCTATCCAATTTTTCAATGAATGATGGAAATCCATCTCCCATCTTGGTTGTTGTTGCTTTGATACCACTGTTGGAGGACATGGTGGATGGTCTTCAGAGATGAAGTGCTGTTGCTTAAACATGCTTCACACGAGCCAAGAACAATTGTTGGAGAGTGTAGCCGGCCTCTTCATCTTGCTAATGATCATAAATAATCACTTATGTTGTTCAAAACATGATCCACTAATCAATGGATCAAAACATATAGGTTCGAAATTGATCCAAGGTCATAGACTTGCTATTTTTGTCTCTACACCTATTTAGTATAATAAACAATGCTCTAAGCATAGTAGCAATTTGCCTAATTCCTTTTGGTGGTGTCTAATTATCTTAGATAGCTACCGATCATGAGTGATTTCAATAAAAAAGATGAACTACATGCTGAGTACGATGTTTAGAAAATAATTGGACTTTGTCGATATTTGTAGGATGCATCAAAGTACAAACTAGAGAGTAAAGTTATGATAATATCTCACGATTGAGAGAACCAATGATAATGAGATTTCTTAGCTATAAACTAGACAATATAATAAATCTATGATGCTTTAAATCATGACAAAAGATTAACCATACACTGAGAACAAGCTCTGAGAAGATCATTGTACTATTGTAGTCATGGCAGAGAAGTGAAGTAGTAATATAATCAAAATGTATGTATTAGATCACATAGAAATACAATGACATTGGCAATACTCTATTGCATAATGTGAGGGAAGTGATTGAGCTAGGAAGTGAGCTCTTAAGTCACAAAAGATCCCTCTCTATTGCTCTCCAAAAGTTGGGGTGCCTCACAAGTCTTTTGATTCTCTTTTATAGTTGAGTTTGGAGCCAATCTTTTGAATTCAAATTCAAACGCTCACCTAATAGTAAATCCTAAACTATATGATATATTCTCTCATTAATCATCTACCAAATGAATCCAGATTTGATGCTTCCTAACTCCTTGTGGAAATAAGGTTCTTTTACGAAGGTAAATGTAATTGATTTCACAATGGATTGATCATATAAGGCTCCATGAGAAATATGTTGATCATCCAAGTATGTGGGCTTGGATTCTCTTGCACCAACATCACACAGGGTGACTTTTAGCAATGCAAGTAAGTTTCTAGCACTTGGAAGACTTTGAATTATCCTTTGAATTCATAAATGTTTCTGTAGAATATATGGATTTGAAAATATAAATGGAAGGAATAGATCATTCTTAATCCAATTGACTACGAAGTTCAACATACCTCAAGGTAATTTTCTATTCAAATATCAACTAACCTTTGACGATTTGCAAGATTTATGCAAAGAATTGGTATTGTCTTTTGTTGGAGTCTATCAATGCATGTGAACATGAAAGTAATGAACTATGTTTAATGGATGGACGCGCAAATATTTCTTCACGAAGTCTTGATTTCAAAAATTTATGAATGAAGATTGAATAAATACTTATAAAAACTTTGGATTAAAGATTACATCAATATAAGTTCCTCAAATCCGTGAGACAAGAGAATAATTTTGATAGTAAAAATTAAATGATATTGACTTGACTATCATATTCTGATGATGATAGAGTTAGCATTGTTGAAGCAATAGATTAGGCCGAATTGTAGCTTGAGATAGCATGAAGGAAAAACAATAGTGTTGGATGTTTCAACCAAGATTCGATGGAGATGTTGGCCATAGTTGCAAGTGATGGTAGTCAATTGAGCGTCAAAATCTCTATCCCCAGAAGATTAAGCATCAAACAATTGACAATTTGGCAGAAAAGTCAAAGATGTCAGAGTGCAGATGAAAGGAATCATCTGAGGTTCACTAAAAATTGAAGGTAGGAAGTTGTCAAAGATGCGAGCAACAATTCTCAGAGTTTGTCATAATCAAGGTGGATATTGTATGTGTATGATCACAATAAATGGTTCGCCAACATAAATCAGTTGTCGTTGATGGAATCAGTTGTTCATAGAGGTTGAAGATTGTTGTGGTTAAATTAGTAGAGTTAATGGTAGGTCTGATGTAAGAGATATCCACCAGAGGTTTGAAACAAAGAAATGGTATTAGATATATGTGATGTAAGATTATGGATGACCTCCTTGTCCCTCTCAGATGATTCTATTCCCTCCAAGACTAGAGGAGTGGACTTTGCCCTTCTAATAGATTTAAATTTCTAATTTTGACGATTGAAAAAGCTCCCACTGTGATCGTGCAAACAAAATCCTTCTCCAAATGTATTGATTTGAAAAAGGTGCTGCTAATTATATCACTAAAGAACAAAGAGGTCTTCACTATTTTTGTCTAGAGCAAAAGCAAAAAATCAATTGATTTTCGAATCCAATCATGTGGATTGAACCCACTCTTTAGAACGTTTTGCTTTAGCCATGATTGCAAATACGTTTTGATGAAGAACCTTTTCAAGTATTCATAAGTTCATATTCAATGCTCATCTCCTCTTATTTGAGCTCCATTGCATATGATGGTCTTCATGCCATTGATTCCAGATTGAATCCAATCTTAATCCCTTTTAGGGGAAGAAAATTACTCTGATAGTGTTGTACTTCTGTGATTCCCCTAATTTTACAATTAGCTCTCCACTCATTTCGAGGTCATTCACTCCCATAACTAACGGTACAACACGGAGTTCGATACAGGATTCATCGCCTAGCCGCGTACCTATTCCAAGAAATAATCTTTCTAACTTTCCATAACTAATGAGTTACCTATGGTTCTACACATGGGTGCCACATGGCACTCATGTGTGAGCCCATCTAAATGGAGTTAAGAGGTGGTTCACACCTCATCCATAGGTTGACTCCATATAACATTTCCTTCCCCTTAACTCCATTTTTGTCCTCAAAAATGGTACTAGAAGCTCTAAAAGAAAGAGATAATCAATGGAATAGTACTGCCAGTAAATCCCCATGTATAAAAATACATGGTCATGTCTCCGTGTTGTTTCCCCATATCCTTCACCTTAAGAAGACTCTTGGGAAGGTAATCTAAAGCTGGGAAACCGTCTCTGAAGGGTGCTAACTGGCTCCCATGTAGCACTATCTTCTGAACTATCTTTCCACTTTACTAGACACTCTTTATACAAGTGACTTCTCGTCCGTTTCTCTTGAGTGCGTAGTATGCTCTCAGGCTAATGTGGAATAGATTGAACAGAAATAGGCTCAACTACCTCACTATCTGGAATGAGGTTGTCAGATTCACCCAGCCTTTTCTTAAGCCCGCTAACATGAAAAACTGGATCGATTTGACTATGCTCTGGAAATTGGAGCTGGTAAGCCATCTTTCCTATTCTCTTAAGTATTTGGAAAGGTCCACAATACCTAGGAGATAGCTTTGGACAAGGTCCCATCTTCATGGTTTCAGACCTAGATGGAACTCTAAGATAGACGTGCTCTCCTACCTCAAAGTTGAATTCTCTCCTTTGAGGGTCATCATAGGCTCTAGCTCTATCTTGAGCTCTCCTAATGCTGTCCTTAGTAAGTCTAAGCATATCGTTCATCTCTTCCAAGAAGTCCTTTGCAGCTTGAACTTTCTCATTCTGCAAGCCTACTGTATAAGGAGCTCTTGGCTGAAACCCATACATAAGCATAAATGGACTATGCCTAGTGGAAGAGTGCATGGCACTATTATATGCAAACTCTACTATAGGTAAGTACTCTTCCCAATTAGTTTTCCTTTCATTCACATATGCTCAAAGCATATCCTCTAGGACTCGGTTAACCCTCTCTGTTTGCCCATCCGATTGTGGATGTTCGATCGTACTCATGCTAAGTTTCGTATCCAACCTTTTGAAGACCGCTCTCCAAAAGTGGCTAGTAAACTTCCTATCCAGATCGAAAACTATGTCTAAGGGAAGACCATATAACCTGTATAGGTTCTCTACAAAGAGTCTAGCCAACTCTGGTGTCTTCACTATTGTACGTGTTGGAATAAACCTAGCCATTTTGGTTAACCTATCCACAATTACCCAGACCGAGTCGTGCCCTCTCTGTGTCTTAGGTAATCCGACTATAAAGTCCATGGAGATACTCTCCCACTTCCCATTAGGAATATCCAATGGGTGGAGTAGTCCTCCAATCCTCAACCTTTGAGGTTTATTGACTTGGCATTTGGTGCACTTAAGCACATACTCTAGGACGTCCTTATGAATTCCATGCCAATAAAACTTCCTCTTAATAAGATCATAAGTCTTGTTAACTCCTGGCTGTCCCGCACTAGGCGTGTCATGACACTCATACAAAATATGTCATCTCATCTCAGAATCTCTGGGAACACACACCTTACCTTTATATAACAGATATCCATCACTTTAATTCTTCCACTTGAATCCTTCTTGAGTACCCGTCGATACTCCATCCTCACTGGAAACCCGTATATCACGATCCCCATTCTCTATGGCTTCCCAAATCTCGGTGTCAGGGGAGCACTAGATTGTGATCTCAGACTACAGTAGACAAGATTTCGAAAATACACTTCTGATTACAAGATCACCCATGAAGGGGAAATGATACAAGAATATGTGACTGATACAAGATGTCCCACAACCCGGGGCTGATAGGTATGAACAATAGAGATGATACAGGAGATCCCACAACCCGAGATCGTAAGTATGAAACAAGATCTCTAGATTACAAGAACTCCCTTCTGGGAGATGAACTAGATACAAGAAAGAACTCGACAAGATCTCGTACTATGAGATTACAATAGGACAAGACAAGATGTCCAAGATACAAGACTAGACAGGACTAGAACAAGGAACAAGACAAGAACAAGAACTGGAACTTGGAGAGTACTAACTTGGTGGTCACGACTCCTTGAGCTCCCAAGACTGGTATTGGAAAGACTGATTATGAATGTGGCCAACCCCTCCTTATATAGGTTTTCCAAGGACGGTTCTAGGGGGGTTACAAATTGATGATGTCATCAATTCGAAGCATGGTCTCTGGATATCAGAATGAAACAAGAAGACAGTCGATCTTATGGTTTTGGCATGTTTCAGACGCAATTGAAGCATTAGTTTCCCCAAATTCTGAACCAATCATGAGATATAGGATTCACATGGAATCTGAGATTCAAGATGGTTTCCTTTGTCCATGACATTACCTCCCCCTAAAGCGACGGGTTCCACGAGGAGCGGTCACGTTCTCTGGTCTCAGCTTCATTGGATTTTTCTTATGGAATTCTTGAACCTTGATTGGTGCTCTTTGAAGGTTTTCTGTAGGTTCCCAAGTACAATCACTGATGTCATACCCTTTCCAATGAATAAGGTACTCTAATCTTCCTCGGGATATTCTCAAATCTAGGACATGCTCGACTTCAAATTCTTCATGATCATCAATCTCGATAGGTGGTGAAGGACTAGGTCTCTCCCCCCTCAATGGTGAAATCTGATATGGTTCCAACATGGATACATGGAAAACTGGATGTATTCTCATGGTACTTGGTAGCTGGAGCTAGAAGGTGACTGGATTAATCTTGGCCAAGAAAGTAAATGGACCACATCTTTGATGATCTAACTTTTCACAAGGTCTTGAAGTTTGCGAATTGTTTTTGAGTAGCCATACGTTATCCCCAATTTGATACGATGGATTCTGGACACAATGTTGATCTCCATAGTACTTATATTGTTGTTGAGCTTTATGGATCTCTTCCTTGAGTTCTTTGTGAATGTCCATCAGGTACTCGGCCTTGTCTCTGGCAACTGGGTTCTTGACATGATTTGAGAGTTGTATATCCATCGTTGGATGTTTTCCATAGTTTGCAAAGAAGGGAGCTTGCTTAGTAGATTCATGAAAACTATTGTTATAGGCAAACTCTCCAAAGGGTAACAACTCAAACCAATCATTTTGGTGATAGTTGCTAATGCAATGGAGATATTGCTCTAGGACTTGATTCACCCATTTTGTGTGTCCATGAGTCCGGGGATGATTTGCTATAGATAGTTTAACTTGAACACCAAGGAGCTTGCAAAGACTGTTCCAAATCCTGGAGATGAACTGTGGACCTCGATCACTGACAATATCATGAGGCAATCCATGAAGCCTAAAGATGTATCTGAGAAAGAATCTAGCAGTGGCTGCACCTGTGATTGCCTTTGTAGTTGGAATGAAGTGTGCCATCTTTGTGAATCTATCCACAATAACAAGAACGGCATCATACTTATCTGACTTTGGTAGATCTGTGATGAAACCCATAGATAATGAAGCCCATGGCCTTTCTGGAATAGGTAAAGGTTGCAAGAGGCCATGAGGCTTATGTCGTGGTACTTTAGATCTATTGCAAGTATCAAAAGTTCAGATATATCCTTTGACTTCCTTCCACAAAAAATCCCTGGATATGAGTTCTATTGTTTTATTTACTCCAAAATGTCATGTTGCAAGGTTGTCATGATGTTGTTGAAGTACTTGGATCCTGGGCTTTCTTGGAGGAACATACAATAGGTTCTTATAGAATAGTAACCCGTTCTTTTCGTCGAATTCATTTACTTCTTGGACTCTTCCTTCTTGAGTTTTTTGCTTAAGATTACAAAATAATTCATCTTGTGGTAGATTCTCACGAATCAAATGATTCAAGGCTCAATCTTCAGGATTGGTTGAAGAGATGGCTACTAACTAGAGATGCTCAGGCTTGAGTAATACACTCTCTTGTTGATCGAAGGCCTCTTCACCCTTCGTTGGTGCAAGGTAAGATCTTCTTGACAAGGCATCCGACTCACACTATTGCCGTCCTGGACGATATGTGATGACAAAGTCGAACCTAGATAAAAAGTTACTCCATCGAGATTGCCTTCTATTGAGGATGCGGGTGGTCATAAAATACTATAGGTTCTTGTGATCTGTATACATGATAACTTTATGAACTGCTCCTTCTAGATGGTGATGCCAAGTATCAAACATGTCCTGTATGGCAAGAAGTTCTTTATCATGAATTTCATAATTAATTTATGGAGGAGAAAATTTCCTTGAATTATATGCAACTAGATGTAGGTGTCCATCATCTCCATATTGTGAGAGAATGGCCCCTAGGGCAAAGTCTGATCATCTATCTCTAGGAAAAAGGGCTTGGTAGAATCAGGATGAACTAGAATTGGAGCAGTAGTGAATGTTGATTTCAAGGTCTGAAATGCTTTCTCTGCTTCTTTGGTCCATGAGAATTTGGAGTTCACTGTAAGCTTGGTAAGAGGTGTCACTATCATGGAGTAATCTTTGATGAATATCCTATAGAATTTGGCAAACCCCAGAAAACTTTGTACATCTCGGACACATGAAGGTGATTGCCAATCAAGGATTGCCTGAATCTTCTTAGGGTCCATAAAAATTCCTTTATCTGATACAATGTACCCTAAAAATTCCACTTCTGTCTTATGGAAAGTATCAATGGTTCAAGGTATTATGTGATTTATGTTGATGATGCTACCAGATGGATCACTATCTATGTGATCAAAGATAAGTCAGAGGTATTCAATACATTCAAACATTATCATGTGTATGCTGAGAGAATTACAGGTCAAAAGTTGAAGAGACTAAGGTCAGATGGAGGGGGAGAGTATTTCTCTAATGAGTTCAGTGATTACTCATGGAATGCAGGTATAAAAAGGGAAATTACTTGCAGGTACTCTCCTCAACAAAATGGTGTAGCAGAAAGGAGGAATAGAACTCTTGTTGAGTTTGCAAGATCCATGATGAAGGAGAAAAATTGCCCAAATTACTTGTGGGCTGAGGTTGTAAATACAACTACATATTTGGTCAATAGATTACAATGTAAAGCTTTGTAGGGTATGACACCATAAGAGGCATGGTGGGGTAAGAGACCTACTCTAGATCATTGCAAAGTAATTGGATGCTTGGCATATGCATATGTGCATCTCAATTGAGGCATAAATTGGAACCTAAAGCTGAAAAATATGTGTTCATTGGATATTATGCTAAGCAGATGGGATATAGGTTGTGAAGTCCATCCACAAAACAATTCCTTGTGTCTAAGGATGTTACATTTGATGAGCAAGGTACTTGGTATGTAGGTACACTTAATGTTCATGCAGGTGATGAAGAAATTGTGAATCAAAAGAAAGGTAAATCAAAGGTTCAGATATTTGATGAAGAGGAGAACGATGAAGTAAAGGTTGAAGTTGAAGAAGTGCCAAGGTTTGATCCAGAATGTGATGAACTAGAAACCTCAAGAAGTGGAGAACTCAGAACGTCATCAAGACACAAATGGCAACCTACAAGGTATAGCTATGACACTTCTTTTTTGGCTACCAAAGATTATGCTTATATGATAAAGGCAGATGAAGACCCTTCTACATATGAAGAGGCAAAAGGTAAGGAAAATTGGGAGAAAGCTATGTAGGAAGACTATGATGCATTGGTGGAGAATCAGACATGGGATTTGGTTCCTAAACCAAATAGTCAGAAGATCATTGGATGCAAATGGGTCTACAAGACAAAGAGGTTTGCAGATGGAAGTGTGTCTAGGTATAAAGCTAGACTTGTTGTGAAAGGGTTTTCTCAGACATATGGTATAGATTATGATGAGACCTATAGTCCTGTGGCAAAGATGACAACCATCAAGACACTCATAGCTATTGCTGCATGTAAAGGTTGGAAATTATGTCAACTAGATGTGAAGAATGCTTTTCTAAATGGTTATATTTCAGATGATCTTTTCATGGAGCAACCACAAGGATTCAAAGATGAAAGGTATCCAGATCATGTATGTAAGCTCAAAAGAGCTTTGTATGGTTTGAAGCAGGCCCCAAGGGCATGGAATCATAGACTTGTGAAGTTCTTGAAGGAACTTGGTTTTCAAGTATCTAAAGCAAATAGTAGCTTGCTTATTAAAGCAAGTGATGATGGGTTCATTTACATGTGCATATATGTTGATGATATAATTCTTACAGGTACAGATGAGAAAGGAATTCAAAGCCTAAAGGAGCAAATGGAGAAAGAGTTCAAGATCAGTGACTTGGGAGACTTGTCATATTTCTTGGGCATGGAAATCTCATACACTCAACATGGAGTGTATGTAACTCAAGAAAGGTATTTGAAAAACTTGTTGATCAAGTTTAAGATGAATGATTGCAGGGTAGCACCTACTCCAATAGAGATGAATCACAAATTGAGCAGATTTGGAGGAGAAGAATTCAAGGACATGAAGCTATATCAAAGTTTGGTTGGTAGTCTGATCTATGCTACATTAACTAGGCCTGATTTGTCATATGCAGTTGGAGTATTATCTCAATTCATGCATTGTCCTAGGAAAGAAAATTGGATTGCAGGACAAAGAGTGTTGAGGTACATTAAGGGTACACTCAAAGAAGGATCGTATTATGGTTTTACATCAAATACAAACATCAAGATATGTAGTGATACAGATTGGGCAGGTAATCCTGATGATAGGAGATCAACTTATGGATACTTGTGTTATGTCGGAGATAAGTTAATTTCATGGTGTTCAAAGAAGCAACACACAGTTGCTTTATCATCCACAGAGGCTGAGTACAAAGGTATGGTTGAAGCTGCAAAGGAAGTGATATGTCTTAAGACTCTTATGAAGAGTTTTGACATCATCCAGAGTACACCCACTATTCATGGAGATAACATGAGTTCATTGTATTTAGCTCCTAATCCTGTTTTTCATGCCAGGACTAAACATATTGAGATTCAGTATCACTTTTTTAAGAGAGAAGGTGATGGATAAGGAGATTGAAGTAATACATACTTCAACAAAAGATCAAATAGTTGATATGCTAACAAAGAGCTTGGATGGACCAAAGCTACAAAGATTCAAAGACATGGCACGTATAAAGAAGATAGAGAAAACCTCAATTGATGATTGAGGGGGAGTTGTTGGTGCAGGGCAATCAACAATTGAAGTATTGATGAAGGTTTGAATTCATGGACTGAAGAAAGGATCAAGATATGAAGCATATGTTCAAAGGATGAAGATGTGTATAAATATGTACATTAATTTAGAGATAGCTCACTTATACTTTTGTATGGTTATGAGCTTGTACATATTTGCCTATATATACAAGTAAAAATGTCAGGGAAAATATAAGAGAGCATGTGAATAGAGAAATTAGATGTTGTATGAGTCATTAGACACTTTAAAAGTGAGTAAGATCTCTCTCATCACTCAGATGTAAAGTTTTCCAGAAATGAAGAAAAGTTGCGCCCGATATTTCTGAGAGTTCTCCTTCTGTGTTGAATCTTTTGTGAAATGCTTTTGTACAAGTCTAAGTCTATAGTTGATTGACCTCTGTACAAATTTTCAGCTTCTAATTGTGATCAGGCTGAGAGAATTGAGTGTAGGAACATTTACATGTGTAAATGAAAAGACGAGAAGTTGCAGGAGGTGCAAAATTCAATGCTAATGTTTTGGTCAGTTCTCCTTCCATAGTGTAAAGTTTTGAGCAAGCAAGCACTCATTCTATAAGTTGGAAGGTAAGCTATCTATGACTAAAGGCATTTGATTAAACGGGCTCTACTTTGAGAGAACCAAGCTTAAGAAGTTATAGGTGTCAAAGTCGACTGTAAAGAAATAGAGTTTTAGACATAGGTGACTTGTTAAGATCATTTCTCAAGATTAACTGAATCTTTTGGAATGATTTAACTTGGAGGAGGTGCGCAAACTATAGGCAACACCTTGTACAAATTTTTATAAAACAATTTTATACAATTGATAAGTCAATGAGTGAGTTATGTGTAGCAGAATTTCTGTATAGTCACCTTCTTCACGGTTTGTTCAAAATTTTGATAATTGATCATTGATCCTCCAAATTAGTAAAGGTTTTGAGTTACTCTTGATATAGAGGTGCTCTAACTTCAAGCGTAGCTTGTTCTTTTGGAGATTAACACTCTCCATCACATCGTAGGGTGGAAATTGAGGGGTTTTGTTAGATATGCTCAATACTCCACCCTTAAGTGACCACAAATGATCCATGGTGCTCTAAGTTGTAAGGCCCCCATTATGAGGACAAGCCATTTAGAGATCCTGGAAATTTGTGGAATCCTAACTTCGAAGTTAGATGAGATCTATGTTGATGGAGAGTGTTAATCTCCAAAAGAACACGTTTTCCATTATGTTAGAGCACCTCTATATCAAGAACAACTCAAAAACACATCCAATTTTGAAAGACCAATGCCAAGTTATCAAACTTTCAACTAATTGTGAAGAAAGTGATTACTAAGGAAAGTCCACAAAACTTAATCCACTCATTGACTAATCAAACATGCAACATTTTTAATGCAACTTTGTAAAATATTTTTCTAAAGGTTGTGCACCTTCTCCAAGTTAAAAAATCTCAAAAACTTCAGTAGATCTTGAGATATGCTTCAAACAATGTACCTATGTTGAAACTATACTTCTGTATAGTCGACTTTGACACGTGCAAATTCTAATGAATGGTTTTCCCAAACTAGACTCAATTTTATTCAAATTCTTTTAGCCACAATTAGCTTACCTTTCAACTTAAAGAATGAGTGCTTACTTGCTCAAAAATTTACATTGTGGAGGGAGATCTGATCAAAACATTGACCATCGGGATTACACATGTTTCTGTCTTTACTTCTTCACTTTACACATGTAAATGTTCCTACCTAAAATTCTCTCAACCTTATCACTCATGACAGGCTAAAAGGCAAGATAGAACACCTTGTGTCATGATATACCACTGTATCATGAGAATACACCGTCTATTATGACAAAGCCCCTCTCTATCATGACACAAAAAAAAACAATAGGACAATTTTGTGATAGATGGTTTTACAATAGACACCCATCAATCTTGAAGAACCTCTATCTATCATGACAGTCCACCTTATCATGATAGACACCCCTCTATTGCCATAGAGCACCCCAATGGTAGACTCTCTCTATCGTGATAGACCCTATCTATCACCCTAGGGTGCCCTATCGTGACAAACCTAGTTTGTCATGACAAATCAATCAATCACGATAGACCCCCTTCTATTGTGAAAGACCATCCCTTTGGCAAAAAAATAAAGGATAAATTTTTGGCAAAAATTGAAGTGGTGATCTAGATAGAATCTAGGTGAAGGGCTATAGGCCAACACAATGGGTACTAATATGGAAACCCTAATGATTTGAAACACCACAAACTATGATCCTAGATGGGAAGGGAACCATACTTATAAGGTCCTCCAAGCCTAACTTGGCCTACCCATGTTCTAGGGTCATGTTAGCTTGATCCATGCCCAAAATAATCTCCACCATTGATTTGTGGGGTAGATCCAATGGTAAAAAGGTAGGATCAACAACCATTTGTTTGTAGCACTTGCTCTTGCTTAATCCACACTTAGGATCAGGTCTATATCCAATGGCCCACATCAGATAGAACCTTCCCCAAATTAAGAAAGCTACCTTTAGTTATAGCCCTCATTTTAGGTTGATCCTCACATAGGATCAATCCCAAATCCAATGGTTTAGAGGTAACTTTCCTAACTATCCATCTACGGTCTGCTCTAGACCTCATTTGACCTAAAAAATCAGGAACCTACCAATGTCCAACACTCTCACATGTCTTCTCCTGGTAATGGGGGCCTTACAAAATTGAGTGTCAGGGAGTAATGGCAGTGCTACATAAGGGTGAGGCATTGAGCATATCTAATACCACCCCCCCTCAGTCTCCAACCAAAGGTGAACTACCTGCTTGGTCTGATGCCAAGACTTCCATGAGGGTGGAGCATTGACCATGTCTAAGAGTGGAATGAACTTAAAATAAATGCTACAAAGATGAAATGGAAGGTCTTCTTAATTCATTGTAATAGTGCCACCAAAACATCTTCAAACGTCATACTCATATGCTATGGTAAAATTTGGAACCTAAAATCAACTCTCCTAACACAAATAAGCATGAACTTGTATTTTGAGGAACATGAAAATTCCCAAAAATAAAGAAGAAATTCATAAATATGTTAGAACAGGCGGTCATTGAGATACCTATAGAAGATGTAATTTGGTTGAATAGCAAACTTTGAATTCCTTTCTATTACATCTTCTTCATACTCTCAAGGATCACATAATTGTAAGAGTGGTTGAATAGTCAAATGATGGATGTCTTGAAGCAATGACTCTATAGTTTTGAATGAAGCTATAGACTTTACAATTTTTTAGGATGAAAATGCTTCAAGGGGAGGAAGAAAGTATCAAAATTTTTCAAATTTGGTGCAAATGATTCCAAGAAGTATATAATCATGGATGAAGATGAAGGGTAGAAGAACATCTTTTAGGTTATAACATGTTAGGCAAAGAAGGAGTTGTTGAGAAAGCAGCTTCATGGCATGCTAAATCTAGCATTGGGATCATGTCAATTTAGGAAAGATCATTGGAAGCAAGAGGTTAAATAGAGCATCCCAAAAGCTATACTTTTCCAAAGGTAAGTAAGAAGAAATGTAAAAAGTTTGAATTCCAAGTATGTAGTCTCGAACCATGATAAACAATAATTAATTATGTTGAAGTTGAAAGTCATACTCACCTACCCTTGAAGGAATTTTGAGAGAAATAAAAAAGCATTAGCAGATGCTTAGACTTAAGTAGTAAAGAGATTCCTTGAAAACCCTAGGGTAGCTATTTGAAAGCTTCATATAAAGAAAGGAATGTAAGTGCAAGAATAAACCATTACCACTATAAGTTAGATGAGAAAGAACCAACAAGATCTTGAATATAATTCAAAATACTTGGAGTTATAGTGAAAACCTTAGAAAAGAAGGATGGATGTTTATTCCAGCAACAAGTTTGAAGCTTACAAGATAAACATGGGATAATTGGAAAATATATCATCATAGAATGATCTTGTATTGGAAGCCCTAAAAACCTAAGAAAGATGGAGAACATAAAGGTAATTCCTTGATTTCAAATTCTTATAAAAGGACTTTTAGCGAAAAGTACTCTATACTTAGATGAAGCTTTTTAGAATTTAAGATAAATATCATCCACATATAAGTGTTGGATATAAATTAAGGTGACATGGGACACTGTAATTCATATTTGCATTAATGTATGAATCATGATATGGGACATCACACCTTGAGATGGCAGATATCTTTAAGTTTTGAGCTCATTACTTGAAGTGAAATGGAATCCAAAAGGAGTTTGAAACTTCATAGATTAAAATGAAGTACATGATGGTCAAGGATATGACCGTAAGTCAGTTCAAGAATCCATAGAAAAGGAAGATACTATATGATGAATTAAGAAAACTTCCATCATATTTCTTCAAAATGTAAATAAGTCAAGTACCATCTCGCTTAAGCTATGAGATTTTCAAGTAAAGATTTTAAATTTCTTTATCAAAAATGCTAGATGGACTTCTAAAGAGAGAAAAACTTAAAAAGATCCTTTCAAGTAAGGAATTCAAACTAAGTTGGCCTAGGAAAAGCACTTAGTTTACAAATATAACTACGTGAATCAATCACTTGACTCAAACTTGTGCATCCAGCATAAATGATTTTCAAGATTTTGAAAAGGGTTAAATTACTAATCAAGCTAGTTGAAGTATTATTATTTTAATTAAAGTAAAACATCATCAGCATTTATTAAGCTCGGTGGCTTGAGACATTGATGCTTGATACCCTATTAGAGTTTGGTGGCTTGATGATGGTTTCACTTAACTCAAAATACATATATGCAGAGAATCTAGTTTACTTCACATAAACATAGGTGTAACACCTCTAAGCCTTGGCTTGAACCGACCCTTAAAGTTATGATTCTCCTTAATTTTGAATCAAATGAAATTTTAGCGTCTTAGAAGCTTGAATTGGCCAGATAGAGTTTTCAATTCTTCCTTCTTGCTTCTCAAAACCTTGAACATCACTTTGAAATAATTCATTTCTATGAAAGTTAAGGTCAATCGCATGGAATAGGTAACTGAAGTAAAACATCATAGATAGATATTCTTTGTAGAACTTTATTAGAAGACATTCAAGTCTCAAAGGAATCATTCATCTATTGGGTTTTGATGAGTGCTCACTACAACAGATGAAGAAGAATTATAGAATTCCCTAAAAGCGTTGAGTTAACTCTTGAAGAGAAAGGAATCGCTTTTACTTTTAACAATTCCACAAAATCAAGTCTTTGAGAAAGTATCCTAAGAAAATTTGATTTGCTTAGATGTTGATTAACAAGTGGAACATAGTAAAAACATCCAAGTTAGATGTTTTTGTCGATCTCAATTTTTTTTTTGAAAATCATAATTAAAGAGATGTCTCAAAACCTTGAAGGAGTCAAAGATCCATCTATTTTGCTAGATCCATGCACAAGTAGCACACAAAAATGGATCGGTATAGCAATTTAGTTGGAAATACATAGAATCCACCTACATCATATCTTTATGACATGGATGTCACACATAGAAAAACAATGAATTAGACAAGTATGTTTCAAATCCACCCTTCTCATTCTTTCCATAATATAAAATTTCCATCTTTCAAAGGCTTAGCTCAAGAAGACCCCGACGAGCACATTAGGAGATTCTTAGCATTATCCAAAACAAAAGGTTTGATGGGAAGAGAGGATGCCTTTTTTATCCTTTTTCCTGCCACATTAGAAGGGCTGACAGATAAATGGTTCAGCGAGTTTGCCGAAAACCATTTCACCACGTGGGATTTAATGAAAGAGGCATTTAAAACTCAATTCTAGCATGGGGACACTACAAAGATAATCACTGAGGAGTTAGAAAACTTGAGGCTAGGTCCTGGTGAAACGTTTCCAGAGTTTGTAACCAGAGCCAAGGCATTAATGGCTAAGTTTCTAGACCCTCCACATGATTTCTTTATTAAAAAATGTTTAGCTAAACCACTTCCAGTGACTACACAATGTAAAATCAAAGAATTAGTGTTGCCAACAACCTCCATAGAAGAGTTCATCAATACAGCTATGCGACTCGAACAAATAAGGCAACAATATGGAGCAAGTTCTTCCCAACTGCCCTATTATGCAGAAATTGAGGATCCAGTGAATCAATTAAGGAAAGAGCTAGAGAACTTAAAAAGGAGTAAACCTCAAAAGGAAGAAGAAAATGCAGTAGCATTGTTGAGGAGAGAAATTGAGGCCCTCAAACTACAAAAAGAAGAGGAATCGCAAGCAAAAGAAATAGCTCAACTTCGCCAAGAATTACAAGAACTAAAGGGAGGTGGCATAAAAAATGGGCTATGGTGTACCATGTGCAGCAAACAAGGCCATGTGGTAAGCAAATGCCCATTCTTAAATGTAACATGTCAGTTATGTAGGAAAACTGGGCATGAGGCTCAAGACTATTCTTCAAGAGGAATGAATACACAAACATATTGGAACCATGGAGGAGCAGGAATTCAACCTCCAACCAATGTGATGACAACAGCTCCTAATCAAGGTAACAATTGTAATCCCAGGCCTTGTGGAAACTTTGGAAATGGGCCTAGAAAACTAGTTAACCCACTCAAAAAATGCCCCATCCTGTAGGAATTGTCGAGAGGCCAGAGATCACTTCACCAATTGTTGCCCAAAAAATAGGCCATCAACAACAGGTCCCCACATTCAAATATTAGCTGTAAATAAGGATGGTATTATAGAAGAAACATACAGGCCATCTCCCTCTGCTAGGGTTGTATGTCTGGATTCAATAAAGAAAAGAAGTTCAAGGAGGTTTAGACTACACCTAGTGAGCATACACACAAGGAGCTTAATACAAGTAGCAACAATATTATTGAAAATGCATTCAACAGAGCGCACAAGGAGCTTGATGCAGTAAATACACACTATGCAACCAAGGAATCAGGAACCTTGGAGCTACTGAAGTCGGTTAAAACAGAGGTCAGTATTCTTGACTTAATAAAGATGAATGACAGGTTCAGGTCTGAAGTCTTAGAGATAATAGATGAAGCATCCACATCGACTCTGGTGGCCAAAGCTGCTATTGGGGGTACACATAGATCTACAGGAAATGCACCCCTAAGAGACTACAAGAGCCCGAGACTTATAGTGAATATTAATGGTCAAATTCTAAAAGGAGCTATAGTAGATGGAGAGGTTTAGGAATCATCATAATGCCTGAATATACTATGAAGAAGATGGGGTTTCAACCATCAAGGGAAGCCAATTTTATGGTTACATTGGTAGATTAGAGTATGGTTAGACCTATGGGAGTAGTCCTTGATATTCAGATGGAAGTACAAGGTAACAATGATGGCTCAACCCCAATGAAACCCTAATGCTCCATATTGGACTATTGAGAGAAAATACACAAATCATACGGCTCAAGATTGTCCATACAATAGGCAGGCTGTCAGAAAAAATTATCAACAACCTTGCCAACAGGGAAGGTATCAGAATCAATAGCAACAACCATATTATAGGCCACAACAACAATATCAAGCACCATATAGGCCACAACCAGTCCTAGGAAACCAACCACCAGCTCCTACCAATGTGATTCTAGTTAAGTATGCAATGGCAGAGGAGAACCTGAATAGAGCATTGGTGCCAGTGACCCCTTTGGTCTCAGAAATGACTCTCGTGCTCATAGTTCAGACTACTCCCATGAAGATAATCCACAAGCTTATTACATAGAGTCACCTGAGCATAATGAGATTTATCCGTGTCAATATGAGACACCAAACACGGAACAAAATTGGGAGCCAGAATACTCCAATGTCATGTATAGGAATCCTAATCTCAGGGCCCAATCAAGACAAGTAAGACCACAAGCCCCTAAAGGACCATGTTTTAGATGTCAGGGTGACCATTTCATTCGTGAATGTCCCCATTCACCAACTCTGGGACAAGGGCAAAACATCACAATACAAGTCTTTTGTCGTGAGTGTGGCAAAGAACATCTTCCAAGAGAGTGTCTCAGGAATCCCTCTAGTGTGCCCAAGGTTACACTAATTAATGTGGTTAGTTACAGCTCAACAAGGGCAATTACACATGTGGGTTCCTAAAGAAATCTTACATGCACAAAGGCCTAGGCTCCCCACCATGCAAAAGGTCTCAAAAAAGATGCCAAGGAGAGTAAAGGGTAAGAAGCAAGCACAAATACCAAAAGAAGATAGAATTAACTCTTTGCCAATAGTTAGAAGACAAGCAACAAGGATATGGGTTTGGAAGCCAAAAGCATTAGCAGCACCCACAAAACCAAAGATCCAACCACGAGGGATAAAAAATTCTAGCAACCATCCAAAGATGAAGAAGCCAAGGTTGATCTCTACGCAGTCGAACACGATTTTCAAATGGATCCCTAAAGGGAGGAATGGTCAATTGTCATTTAACCATCGACTGATCACGTCATTTCAAGATCCACTGGCTACCTCCACCAAAGACCGCATCAACATCCACCAGCAACATTGAAAGCCTCAACATGCAAAAAGCATGTGCCTTTGCAATAACCTTGTCTTTTGCACCATTCTCGTCATGCATTTCCAAGGATGCATTATTCTAGGGCCAAATTACATGGCCGTGCATAGACACAATTGAGAATCCTAGGCACATGAGACACATTTGACATATGTAAAATATTTTATTGCTACTGACCTCTTTCTTCTTGTTTGTGACATTGTTCAAAAAAAAAAGAAAAAAAAAAGAGAAAGAGATAGAGAAAAGAAGAAACAGGATCATGCGCTCAACGAATCTCATTGGTGAACTATCAACAAGGACATTCATCAGCAATGAAAGACATGCCAATGGTCAATCACTACAATGGGCATACAACATGAAGAGTGAAGATCGATGGATCTTTCACCATGGTAAGAATTGCCTACTTGGGCAACTGTTAGACTTATGTGTTCCTCAAGTAGCTTTGATGTGAACCTTTTCCCTCTACATGGGCACTTTTTACTCTAGTGCTAGCTAGAGGTTTTTTCCCCATGTTACCACATACTTGATACTCTCATATTAAGTGTATGGTTCATGATTTCAGCAATGGTGATGTTATCGTGATGTCCAGTACATTACGTAATGGTTTGTATCACATGGATACATACAAGAGGGCTGCCTCGAATGCCTTGGTTGCTCATACTTATTCCATGGTTGAAATGGAGCTTTGGCATGCTCGTTTTGGTCGCTTGAACTTCAATAGTTTGCTTTACTTGCAAAATAAGGACATCGTTATTGGTTTGTGTACACTTGAGTCCATTGAAAAGCATGCATGTGAAGGTTGCATTCTTGGAAAAATGCATCGTGCTTCTTTTCCAGTCATACACACACTACAAGAAAATTGTAGCTTGTTCATAGTGATGTATGTGGTCCCGTGAAGACTCCATCTTTTGGGAAGCATGTATATTTTGTTACCTTCATTGATGATGCTACTCGCCATACATGGATGTATCCTATGAAAGCAAAGAATGAGATATTTTCTTGCTTCAAAGCATTTTTAGATATGGCTGAAAATTTTTCTTCACAAAAGCTTTTGACTCTATGCACGGATCATGGTGGTGAATACATGTCACATGAGTTTAATGCTTTTCTTTGTGAAAGAGGTATTTCACACCAATGTACGGTGCCATATACACCTCAGCAAAATGGTGTTGCCGAGCGTAAAAATAGAACTCTACTTGAAATGGCACGATGTATGGTTAAAGGAAAGCATCTTCTTGATACGTTTTGGATGGAAGCGGTCATGTGTGCAAACTATGTGTTGAATCATTGCCCTACAAAAGCATTGAGAGTCATCACTCCTTATGAGGCTTGGAATGGTCATAAGCCTATGGTTAGTCATATGCGTGTGTTTGGTTGTTTGGCATATGCTCTTGTGCCATCACAACAACATCACAAACTTGATGACAAGGCAAAGAAATGTATTTTTGTTGGTTATAGTGCTAAAATTAAGGGATATCGTTTGTATCATCCATTGATGAACACAATTATTGTGTCGAGATATGGTATTTGCTAAAAATTCAATTTTCCCTCTACTTGAATGCAAAAAACAGCCAACAGTTAGCTCACAAGATGTGTTCGATACACTCATGCCTTTGTTCCAAAAGGGTGCGCTTGACTATGGCCATGTAGATCAGCCAATTGAGGCTCAAAGGGCTGAAAAATTCCAGCCAAATAGGGCTCAAAATACAGAGAATTTCTAGCTAAACATGGATGAAAATTTTCAGCCAAAAATTATCAAAACTCCTGGAAATTTCCAGCCACATATGGCTGAACATTTGCATAAAAAATATGGCTGAAAATGAGCATGAAATTCAGCCCATGCATGATGTACATGTTGAAGATGTATTACATAATGAATGTATGTCTATCAAGAGTGCACAATCTATGCCAAAGTGGCTAAAACAAACTTTGCAGGACAACAAATTGAGTGCACCTTTACTTGGTAGAACAAGATCAAGATCTCATCATGCATCAAGTAATTTTGTGGATTATTCTCTTATTTCTACAACATGTAATGAAGAGCCACTTTTTGTTGAAGATGCATGTGACGATCCACAATGGATGAGTGTTATGCAATCAGAAATGGATTCCATACATAGGAATGGTACTTGGGAGTTATGTGAATTTCCAAAAGGAAAGAATGTCATTGGTTACAAAGTGGGTTTACAAGATTAAGAGAAAATATGATGGTAGCATTGATTGCTACAAAGCTAGATTGGTTTCCAAAGGATATGCGCAACAATATGGCATTGAATATGAGTAAACTTTTGCACCTACTTCACGAATGACTACCATTCGTACCGTGGTTGCATTGGCTACCCATCGAGGTTGGAAAGTGCATCAATTGGACATAAAAACAACCTTCTTGAATGGTGATTTGCAAGAAGAGGTTTATGTGAAGCAACCTCCTGGATTTGCTATGAAAGGGAAAGAGCATATGGTTTGTCGCTTGCATAAAGCCTTGTATGATCTCAAGCAAGCTCTATGTGCATGGTATGACAAAATACATAAGATTGCTCTTGGCTTCACATGTAGTCCAATTGAAAGCACACTCTATGTATGCAAAAATGGGGCTGATCTTATAGTGCTTGTTCTTTATGTCGATGACATACTCTTGACTGGGTCATGTGATGCAAAACTTGACATTCTTATGGCTGATTTGCAGCATAATTTTGATGTCACTTGTCTTGGTCTTTTGAGCTACTATCTTGGCATCCAATTTGTATCCGTTGAGGGGGGGATTGTTATGCATCAAGCAAAGTATGTTGAAAAACTACTTCAGCGTTTTGACTTTGAGGATTGTAAGCTAGTTTCCACACCAGTTGAGACACGATTTAGATTCTCTGTTGAGGATTCTAGTGATGCACTTGACACTTCTCTTTATCAACAAGCTATGGGATGTCTTATATATGCATGCAACACAAGGTCGGATATACAGTATGCACTTTCCTAGTTGAGTCGATTCATTCATAGCCCTGGCACTAAGCATTGGTAAGCAGTGAAACGTGTGTTTAGATATCTTTGAGGAACTTTGAGCTTAGGTCTCTTTTATGGCAGAGATATTCAACCATGCTTGCATGCTTTTACAAATAGTGATTGGGATGGTTGTTATGATACTGGCATGTCCACTAGTGATAATTGCTTTTTCCTTGGAGACTCATGCATATCTTGGTTGAGTAAGAAGCAACCTATAGTGACAACATCGAGTTGTGAAGCTGAGTACATGGCAGTTTTCACAGCTACAATGGAGTGTATATGGCTGAGACGCCTATTGATGGATCTTTGCATGGAGATTCATGCTGCTACGCATATTCTCATTGATAGTCAGAGTGCTTTGGCTGTTGCACGAAACCCAGTGTTTCATGCATGGACCAAACATATTGAGGTGCATTATCGCTATGTGAGAGAGCGCCTTCATGCAGGAGATATTGATTTGGTATATGTGCCTACACGAGATAATGTGGCAGACATATTCACCAAAGCTCTTCCACGGGAAAAGTTTGAAGCTTTTCGCAAAGCTTTAGGCTTATTACATTGTGGGGGTTGATCTGTCACTCCGTGTATGTGTTCACATCATTCGCTTCAGGGGGGTTTGTTACACTTATGTGTTCTTCGAGTAGCTTTGATGTGAACTTTTTCCCTATACAAGGGCACTTTTTACTCTAGTGTTGGCTAGAGGTTTTTTCCCCATGTTACCACATACTTGATACTCTCATATGTGATGGTACTTTGTACTTAGGGATATTATTCAGCCCTTACTTCAGTTCAGTTCATCATCAATAGAGAGAGCTATTCCAGCCATTGTCTTCTTCGAGTGTCTTGCTGTGTTTGTGCTCCTTGTGCGTGCTTCTGGTGTGTCTCTCACACTTCTACACACACCCAACAACAACACCATAATGATGATAGATTAGGAAACCTCATCGTCAACATACCCTTGAGAAATTAGCTCAAGATCCAATTTCTTGCACCATATTTCTTCCAATGCATTCCCCAAGTATGCATGCATAGGGCCACATTATAAGGCCGTGCACAAGGCTCATATCTTTTTTAGACCATGCACCAATGCACTTACCCGTCAGTCGTTATGGGTCACAAGTACTGGCCTCCTACTATGAAACTCATGTTTCAAAGATCCAAGGACATCTAGGGCACCACATCAATACCCATGAAGCAATTCACAGTAGACAACTATTCAAGATCAACATTGACAACCTCTTTTGAGCAACTAACAATCTTTGAAAGCACACAAATACACCATCCAACTCAAATCCAAGGAAAAATTACATACATTAGGACCAACTCTCACATAGGCCAGCGGTGGAAAGTTGAAGAACCAGACAACCGATAAAGCTACATTGAGAAGACTGACCGCTTTTGTTGCTACATGAAGGACACTACCTCTCAAAGTACTACATTGAACAACCACTCCAACCAGAGTTTGTCAGGGATGATAGACTCGAGAGGGGGGGGAGTACTGAAGCTCAAGGTCAAGGACAAAGCATAGAAGCGCATCAAAGAAGTGGACACAGAAGAAGAGAGAGCATATAGGGAGCTCCAAGAAGTACATGTCAATTTTTTAGAGAGAGCATGTAGGGAGCTCCAAGAAGTACATGTCAATTTTTCAAAAGAAATCCCTATAAAAATAGTGATATTTATTACTAAAAACCATTGTAAATACCATTTTCCATTTTTACAACTCCATTTTGTTCAAGCTGAGGAGTCCTCAAGCTTGAGGAGTATTACAAGTATCATCCTACCAATTTTCATAATTTTTAGACTCCGTTTGAGCCCTCAAATAAGCCTTGGAACCTAATTTTTAACTAGGCCAAACACTAGGTCTGGGCAGGGCCAAAACCACTCAAAAAAACTATAAAAAGAGCTAGAGAGCTCATTTTTTAGGTGAGCTTGATGGAGATTTGAGCCCTTGTAATAGATTTCTTTTGTAATCGAAGTCCTTCCATTGTTCCACTCTTTTATCTTACTTTGTGCACGTGTGTGTGTATGTGTGCATGCTTGTGTGCTTTCACTCACGCAATTGTGCCTTCACTTGCTCACGGTCTTCATACGAGTCCTCATGTCTCTGCGGATTGACATTTATGAGGTTGATCTCGTCACGTTGGTAGTTACCATTGTGCTAGAGTGACATTGTCCCACAAAAATGTCTTTTAATATGGTTGCTAAATGGATTTTTAGAGCTTCTATGTCTAATGATTATTGGGCACGTTTGTTTAAAAGAAAGTGTGATAAATTTTGTTTGATAAATTACAAAGCTTGAAAAGATAACAATATATGGGATATCATTGCTTCTCTGAAACTCTTTTTTTCTACAGGTAGTAGACTTTTTAGTAGCATGTGGAAAGCTTGCATGATGGTAAAATAGTCCTACACTCTAAACTCTAATTTTTCCTCTAACTCTTGGACTTTCTCCCAAGAATCCATGTGGACAGGATGGTTAATGCAGTGGAAAAAAGGGAAAATAGCTATCAAAATGAACAGGTGTAGAAAATTAGAATTTGATTCTTGGAAAAATATCTTTAGGAATTAGGTGATAATTGATGATGTTGAAATTATGAAAATATTTGATTTATCTTTTGGTTGTAATCAAGATCTCATGGATCAAAAGGAGATCTTGGTTGAAGGGATGGAGTCCTCTCACGATCTTTTCTCTATTGTTGAAGATACCTACAGTTCCAAAAGAAGGCCACTCCTTCAAACCCATCGTTATCTAATGAAGTGTCATAGCCATACCTTTCTGGCTTCCTCTTCTCTCTAATTGACCTTCTAATTGTTTGTTGAGAGGATCTACCACATCCCTCAACTTTTGCACTTTGGCTTTGCCTTTATAGCTCCAAGAATTTATTTCTCTCCTTGTATTCTTGTGATAGTCACTTGATGCTTCAAGTGTATGCACATTCCTCTTTGATAAAGTTGGAAAGTCCTCTATGTCATAAGGTAGTTTGATCCTCTTGCAATCATCTTCAAATCATGATTTCTTTTCATCAAACAAAACATCCCTACTTACAATATATCCCTTTTGCTTGGATTGTACAAGTTATAAGCTTTTTTATTAAGTTCATAACCAATGAAGACACATTTCTCTATCTTACGGTCCAATTTTCCTCTAATTTGTGGTATGTGCATCTCTGACCAAAGAGTGATAAAGAGAAAAGAACATCACATAGAATAATGTATATATCGCTCTCTCTGTCTCTCTCTACCCCTTTCTCTCTCTCTCTCTCTATTTCAAACACTCTACACTCTTGTGGTTGATTGTACATCAAAGAGTGTAGACTGGTAGAAAAGCTAGAAAATTGAATATTAATGCAAGCTCATGTTACTTCTATGGAAGGGAGGAGCACCTTGCTCATCTATTCATAAATTGTCTTCATGCTAAAAAGTATTGGAGTCTCCTTGACAACATTTGCAAAATTGTGGGCATCCCCAATCTTGGGTATAAAGAAACTCTTCTAGGAGCAAATAACATAATGGTTGTTCTCTTATGAAACCTCTTGATGTCTGTGATTGTATAGTGTATATGGAATAGTAGGAATACTAAAGTCTTCAGCTCTACCTAGAAAAACTAATACTTTGGATGTGTTACTAAGTTAAAGAGGATTGGAAATTTTGTATCAAGTCTATTGTTGATGCTCCTCTTGAGAACTTTAGACTTAGGGATATTATTTGTAACTATAAGTACCCTAGATTGAGACAATTATTGCTCGCCATGTATTCTATGTGATGTGCACTATGTTCTACTCCCTCTTTTGAGGAGCTCTTTTATCAAGTCTATTGTTGATGATCCTCTTGAGTACTTTAGACTTAGGGATATTATTTGTAACTACAGGTACCCTAGATTGAGATAATTATTGCTGGCTATGTATTCTATGTGATATTCACTATGTTCTACTCCCTCTTTTGAAGAGCTCTTGTATAAGTCTATTGTTGATGCTCCTCTTGAGCACTTTAGACTTTGGGATATTATTTGTAACTACACATACCCTAGATCGACACAATTATTGCTGGCCATGTATTCTATGTGATATTCACTATGTTTTAGTCCTCTTTTGAGGAGCTCTTGTATGATAGATGAGGACCTGCCCCTTGCATAATTTGTAACACTCCATTAATATTCTTTTTTTTTTTTGAAAAGTAGGAAAATTATATTAAATGAAGACTATACATTCTGTGCAAGGGACAAGAGCCACAAGCATCCAGGGAATTACAAAAAGCAGGCCATGTCAAGCCTTTGGGCTGAGTATACAGAGGCTAAAATGTTTCTCCATTTGGAGGATTTAATGCCTTTAACCAGTTCAAGGATACTTTCCTTATGGATAGAGGGACTAGAGATACATTGAATGCATTTATCTGAGCTTTTCTTGAGAGTTCTATACAGGGAAATCAAGAAATTTCTATTACTATTACAGAAAACCCTATTATTTCTGCTGCACCGGATATGCCAAAGAATATGGCCTCTCCATATGTTCCACAATAAGACATCCATGTTACTGCAGTAGCCAAGGATGATGGATTCCTGGCTGAGACCCTGGTACCCTCTGGATGAAAGATAAGACTCAACAATGGTCCAAAATTTCTTAGCATGAGAACATTCAAAGAACAAATGACTAACATCTTCCTTCTTGCCACAGAATGTACAAAGACCTCCATTAATAATAATTTTCCTGACTCTGGGGCCAATCCACAGACCATTATGGAGCATTAACCATTGAAGATATGATTGCTTGATATGATCCGGGTAGACCCACAGAGATTTAAACCTGAAAGCCCACTATTTAGCAGTCCAGTTGTAGGCCCATCTGCTATTGAGTTTGGGCACAATATGGTCAATCCTGCCCCCGGCCTTCTTAAATTCTTTTAATATGATGCAAGCCACTTCAGTGAGGTTGACCTTCTTCCTAAGACTACCATCCAGTTGCTCGACAAGCATCAGCTTGTGGGCCTCGAGAACCTGCAAACAAGAAGTAGAGATATCAGAATGGGATAGGAGATCTTGCTCAGACATAACCTCTCCATTGTCCAGCCGAACCAAGGAGATTCCTGCAAAACAAACTCAGAGGAGTTGAGCAAATCCCTATTAGGAGTAAAACCAGATTTGGCTCTAAACCAGGCATTCCAGAACCTGGTAACCAGCTGACTACCAACATAAGTTATGGGTATAGGGGAGACAATTATATCCCAAAGATTGATGTTATTCCAAGCCTTGTAGTTAGATATGTAGAATTTGGAAATGTTTCTTTGGATCAGAATTGCCCAAACATCAGTAGAGTCAATACTTCTCAGGATCCACTTGGCAGCAAGATTGTCTGCCATTTTGGTGGGGCAAATGATCCCCAACCCTCCTTGAGATTTTGGGAGACAGCAAATGTCCCAAGAGACCTTGGCAACTTTTTGGTTGAGAGAGGTACCACCCCAAAGAAATCTATTGGCTAGAGATATAGCCTGACCAACCTGCTTTTTGGAGGGAGACCAGCAAGCTAAGAAGAAAACAAGTTTTGGAAGAACATAGTGGTTAAGAATAAAACATCTGTGGGCAAGGGAGTTATGAGAGTCATACCAGAAAAATAAATGCTTTTTGAATTTTTCCAAAACCCAATCCCACCTTTGAGTCAGAGAAATATTAAATCCCATAGGTATGCCCAATAGCCTGAAGACTTCCCCATCTTTGATGACATTACACCCAAGACTAGTAATACTTTCTAGCACAGTGTTGGAAGAAGCTTTAAAACCAGTTTTATTATGATTAACTTTAGAGCCACTGGCTACACAGAAAACATTCATGCATTCAAGAAAAACAGTTAAAGACTCATTGTCAGCTTTAAGGACCACATTAGTATCATCTCCAAACATTTGAAGGCACAAGGGGGAAGGGGAGTTAGGGATTTCAATACCTTTGATCAAACCTCTCTCCAAAGCCTCCCTGACAAGCCAACCTAAGGAGTCACTAGCAATAGCAAAAAGGAGGGGGGCTAAGGGGCAGTCTTGCCTAATAGATCTAGCCAACTTGAAGGGGTCAGATAGGTGCCCGTTTATGGCAACTCTAGAAAAGGCATTACCAAAAAGAGTGCCCACAAATTTAATGAATCTTCTCCCAAGACCCATATCCTGCAAGGACTGAAGAATAAAGTCCCATTCTATTCTGTCATAAGCCTTGTCAAAGTCAATTTTAAGAAAGAAATAATCCTGCCCACTTTCAAGGGCATAATCCATGCCCTCCCAAAGAGAAACAATAGCATCAAGAATGAAACGACCCTTGATAAAGCCCTGCTCAAGGAGGATAAAGAACCTCATAAGGGAGCTAAGCCTTATAGCCAAGGTGGAGGAGAAAATTTTGTATATAGTATTCAAGCAAGTTATGGGTCTCCAATTGTTTAGATCTTCTTTATTGCCTCTCTTGTGAATAAGTTTGATCACTCCAGTGTTGATGTGAGAAGGGAGATACCCTTTACCAGTTACTTCTTCCCAAATCCGAAGAATGTAAGGAGTGAGAAAATCACTAAGCATCATAAAAAATTCATTTGGCAATCCATCAATCCCCGGAGATTTACAGGGTTTCAATTTATGGATGGTTTCTTTGATCTCACCGCTAGTGAGAGGCAGGTCCAGAATAGCTCTCTTCAGGAATCATTTTCTTCCTTTTCAAAGCAATAGTAACTCTGGCTCTCTGGATGTCCCCCCCACTTTTTTTTTTTTTTTTTTTTATAAAGGAAGTTCGGCCTTAGCCTAATCTCCCGGACTTTAATTATATTAAAGAGAAAAAGTTACAAGTGAATGGGACTAGTGCCCATGGGACCCCCCAAATCCCACAACGCAGGGGAGGAGTATGGCAAGCTACAGGGCATTACAAATGAGGCGGATAACATTACCATCACCCTCATGTGGGACCCATTTGGGTTTCAACATGTCCCCCCCACTTGGGAGAAATAGAGAAAACATCCATAAAGAAGATGATTACACTAGAGGTTAATATTCATTTTTTATTTCTGTTGTTCTAAGAAAAACAGAAGTGCTCGCTCGGAGGAGTCGCTCCTGTGTTGGCGCAGGCTTGGGTTGCCGCTCGTCAGTGGTCACGCTGCACGCAGATTGAGAATGGGCGCTGGGCACTCTCGGGAGTCGGGACACGGCAGAATTCACGAGTCAAGACTCAAGACGGTCTGGACTCCCGAGTCGCGAGTCGCGAGTCTCTTCTAGTGATCTGGTTCTCGTCAGCCGGCGACATTACGAGCACTGACAAGAGAGCCAAAACGGAAGTTACTTCTCACGAGAATTATGAGCTTATGATGTCGGACAGGGCGGCGGTGATAGCAGTCATGACGTTGCCTCGGACTGTCATTCAGCAGCGCCTGCAGCTCGGGCAGAGCGGAGACGTCAGAATGTCGCGAGTCGGAGACGGACTTGACAGCTCTCTCTCTCTTTCTCACTCTCTCTCTCAGAGTCGCAGACGGGAGTCTAGCCTCTGTTAGTCCGTAATCTGTACGTGGGTCGCTTCGTGTCTGTTTTCGCTCGCGAATCGCGATTCGCAACTCGCGCGTACCATGGCCCATGGGGCTGCGAGACGAAGAGGGTGTTCACGCGCTCTGCATGGGAAGATGAACGAGCTTGTGAAGTTGTGAGCTCTCTGCCGTACTCCTGCTCGACCAAAAAGCCCCGGGGGCCTGACGGCGCGCCGTCCTTAACGAGCACGCTGCTGTTTTCTCTTTTTAATGGAAAAAAGCAGTCCAGAACAGAGAAAAGCTGCGACGGTCGACCTCCCTTTAGGAGCTCTCTCGCCTTGTTGTCTAGGACAGCTACTGAATGCCATGATCGTTGAAAGGGGAAACGCTGTGTATGTGTAACTTCAAGAGCAATGTCCAACGCATCTCTCTTGGAGTTAGAACCAAGCGAACCAGCCTAGTTAGCTAGTTAGCTTCCGTCTAGTCAATCACAAAGGGTGAAAGCAAGAAGCTTTCTTTAAAATGCACGACAAAGATAGATTGTTGTAAAACAACAACTACTTTAATAAAATAAAGCTTAACGGTCAAGACCAAAAAATCACTTGAGTCCAGAAGACAAGAGATGCATGTATCCATCCAACTAACTCCAACCATATATATACCTCCAAGTCTAAAGGGAAAGATGAAAAGACTTAGTCAAGTGTCTCCTCCACATGGATGCTAATCCAAGGACTATCTAGCCTTGGAAGTCACGTGAAATCACATGACTCTCATATGGATTCTAAAAGGATATCTCTCAAGCTTGTACTTGCAAATCTCAAAGCTTAAAAAGCTTCTCTAAAGGATAAATACCATACCCTTGGGAAATATCAATCCTAAGGGTAAAAACCTTTCAACTAGGAATAAATAAATAAGCCAAAGGTTTATGTAGAGCCCAATGGTCATTTCCAACATTTCCAACCCGAGATTTCTGTCCAGAGTCAATCATTGAAGCTCCGAAGGCGAATACGGAAGGGAAGGAAGTGGAGATGCTGTTAGCGAAGCAGCAGGCGGCAGAAACAAACGCCATCGACATTAGGAACGGGAGAAGCAGAGGGCGTAGAGCCATGACCACCGTTGTCGTCAGGACAAGGGCAACCAGCTTCTGAACTCCGGGGCGGAGCGAAGCGAAGCACGCTGCACAGGGGGCGGAGCCTGGAGGACATCCGCCGGAGGAACATTGACGAGGTCTATCTGTCGGAGGGCTGCAAGAGCTGACACAGCGGCGGATATATCATATCTGTCGGAGGACTGTGGAAGAAAGACACGAAGAACTGAAGCTCCAGACATCCAGCTTGTGATTTTCGGCGTCCTCAGCGATGGAGGTTCATGAAGTTAGGCGTCCGAGGGAATCGCAGCAGCTGCTTAAGCTCCAGACATCCAGCTAGTGTTTTTCGGCGTCCTCAGCGACAGGCGGGGGGGGAGGTGTCGCGACAGGCGGGGGGGGGGGAGGTGTCGCGACAGGCGAGGGGGGGGGGGGTATCGCGACAGGCGGGGGGGGGTATCGCGACAGGCGGAGGGGGGGGGGGTATCGCGATAGGCAGGGGGGGGGTATCGCGATAGGCGGGGGGAGGGGGGTTTTGCGATAGGCGGGGGGGGGGGGGGTATCGCGACAGGCGGGGGGGGGGACTATCGCGATAGGCGGGCTTTTTGGGAGTCTTGTCCGCGAAGTTTTTTTAGAGAGAGGAGAGTTAATTCTTAAGAATAAAAAAGAGAGAAGAAAAAGTTAATTCAAGAAGCTAGTGGAGTTTCAGTCGCGTTCGGCCTTTGGAGTCACGTGTCTGACCTGGTCGCTTATAACGTTCTGGGATCTTGGAGGATCTCGAGGGCGTATTAGTCAGGTTCGACTGCCGACTGAGAGTTCTTTTCGAAAAAGAAAAAAAAAAAAAAAAGAGAGAAAAAAAAAGAAGAAGAAGGAAAAAAAAAAAAAAAAAAAAAGTAAGAAAGGAAGCTTTCTCTTGGCCAAGTATTTCAACCTCTGAAGTTGTGGCGTTGCTCTCCTTGGGCCAAGTGCTCCAACCACTAAAGGAGCGCATATAAGGGAGCTCTTCCTTTTCCCTCTTGAAGTTGTTGCGTTTGCTCCCTTTCTCGGTGTTAAGCTCTTCAAAGTGAAGGACTTTAGATTTAAAGTTTGCTCTTCCTTGGCTTCCCCAATCCTCGGTCGCCGGAGATGGAGTCTATCCCTGTGGACGTCGCGCCCCCAGAAGTCTCTTTATGCAAGGAGTCTGTGGCGGCAAAACAGGAAGAACTGAAGAAAACTTGCCTGATCGGTCAAATGTTTGGCCCCAGGCCCCCTCTTGAAAGTGTGAGAAACTGGCTTCGAAAGGAGTGGTTCCCGCGAGGCTTAATTGTGTCCAAATGTCAATTCCTGTCGGCGAATCACCTGCTTCTAGTTTTTGAGAACGAAGAGATGACTTTCCAAGCCCTGCAAGCCGGCTCCTGGCAAGTGGGCCGGTCCACCCTTTGCCTTTTTAAGTGGACCCCAGACTTTGTCCCGAACAGATCAAAGCCTCTTCGTTACCCGCTTTGGGTGGAGCTTCCCAATCTGCCTTTCTTCATGTATGGATTTCTTCGTGAAATCGTCTCACCGATCGGTCGCCCGATGGCTGCAAGACAGGATGTTGGGGGGTTAATCTACGATGGAGCGCAACATTCTTTCAATGCTAGATGGCATCCTCAGATCTGTGTTGAAACAGACCTGAACCAGGCCCTTCCCTCGAAGATCTCCATAAACTGTGGAGATGGTAAGACATGGACACAAGAGGTTACTTACAAGAATTTGCCAAACGCGTGCTTCCGGTGCGGGCTTCAAGGTCATAGGATCAAAGACTGCCCCCTGAAGAAAAGTACCAATAAAAACAAGCTTAAACCAGATGGGACCCTAGACCCTCTCCCCCAAGATGACACTCGGAGTCATCCCCCTCCAATGGAGGAAGAAGAGGGAACTCGCGTTGCTGAGACGGATTCAGAAGGTTTCACTGAAGTGAGACGCAAGAGGAAAGTAAGCCCTCGAAGATCAAAAACAAGGAATACCACGACAGCTGCCCCCTCGAACAACATATACTGTAACCTAGAAAAAGAGATTAATGAGCTCGACTTCCCAGGGGACAACCTCTTTGAAGAAGACCCCACTGATAATACCCTTGGGTGCTCTACCAGCAAAGAAGATAACCAAGAAGGTTACACCACGAGTAAAGAGGAAGGCTTCACTACCAGCAATGAAGACAACCCAGACAGCGAAAGCTCCGCTCTTGGTCCTACCCTCCCGGTATGCTTTCCAAGACTACCGCAACAAATGTCCAAGCTTAAAGGTAAACAACCTTCCGGCATGCCTTGGAAGAGCCCCCTCAAGAGTAGGATCCTAAATCAAGAAGTAGGGAAGAAAAAAGAGGACCACAAGAAGAAAAAAGACCGGGTCCCTCCCCTCAAAGAGGGCAACCATCATTAATGAAATTCACATCGCTAAACGTTAGGGGTCTGTCTGACCCGTCAAGAGCTTCGATTCTTGGCCAGTGGTTCAAAGACATGTGCTTCACCCCTGACTTTATTTGCTTACAAGAGATTAAAATCGACGGAGAGGATCTACAAAAACGGCTTAAATGCATTTCTCCGAACCACCTTTGGTTCTCCACTTCTCACCCTAGAGGGACGGGGGGTGCTTCTATCGGTATTAGTCACGCCTTGTCTAGCAATGTGACCTCGACCTTTGAAGGACGGAATCATCGTTGGATTGCTGCCTCTTTCGGGTCTCCGTTCCAGTTCACTGTGGTCTCAATTTATGCCCCTAATGGTGAAGCAGATAGAATGGATACTTGGGCTTCCCTTGACTCACTTTCACACAATGTTCTGATTTGTGGGGACTTCAACATGGTTGAGTTTCCTGAGGACCGATGGAATAACAAAGGAAAAATTATTGACGGTCAGGAGAAGGAGATATGGGATAAAATTAAGCTCCATCTCGACCTGGTCGAAGTGAAAGACAGGAAGGGGTTCTCCTGGTCTAATCTCCAGTCAGGGGACTCTTTGAGGAAAGCAAGACTTGATAGATGCTACATCGATCAGAACACCATCCTTCAGTGGGGCATTCCCTCGATTTCTCAACACATGGACCTCACTATCTCAGATCACTATCCGATTACTCTGTCCTTCAAACCGATTCCCACGCTCCAGAAAGCTCCTTGGTTTCATGCTTGTCAGACATCATTTTCCCTCCCCTCTGTCCACCAGGAAATTTCCGAGGTGTGGACGGAAGCCTTCGCTTACTGTAATGAACCGGCTAAATGTTGGAGAAGCGCAGTAGAAAGGACTCGAAAAATTCTAATCAGGACTCAAAAGGCTATAAGAGGAATTCGAAAAAAAAGAAGAGAAACGGTGTACCGGAGGCTCTCACGGCTTGAAGAAGAGGTGAATAAAGGTAAGTTACATTGCCAACAGGGTCTCTTGAAAATCAGGGGAAGGCTAAGATTAGAGGAGGAGGTCCAAAGGAAAAATCTTCAAATTTTCTTCAAAGATTGGTGGGCAGGGAAGGCCAACAAACCTACGAAAGAGATGTGTAGCATCCTCAAAAGGAAACAAGCTAGGGAATCCATCCCCCTAATGGTCGATAACAATGGATCTGAATGTTGCACGGAAGTGGAGAATAGAACTATCATCGTCGAACATTTTACCAATCTTCTCGGGGTCTCGACTCCTCTTTCCCCCCACAGGCGCGACTCCATGGCAACCATCTCAAGGGTTGCTCAAACCAGAATCCCACAGAACTTGATTGCTCTTCTGGATGCTAACATCTCCGAGAATGAAATTATCGAGGTTATTGATGCCCTTCCCAATGGAAAAAGTCCGGGTCCAGATGGCCTTACCAATGAGTTTTTCAAGTCCTTCAAACATCAGTTGGCCACCCCGCTGCGCCTAGTGTGGCAAGAGGCCCTCTCTTTCGGTGCCCTCCCTGAGTGCCTGAATAATGGCGTCATCAAGTTAATCCACAAACGGGGAGATAAGAACAAAATTGAAAACTGGCGTCCGATTACCATGCTCCAAACTGGATACAAGATAATTGCAAAAGTTATCGCCAACAGAATCTCCTGTCATTTAAAGTCATGGCTGTGCGAGGACCAGAAAGGTTTTATCAAAGGTAGATCTATACTTGAAGCAATTATCGATATTTGGGAAGGCCTTGCTTTTGCTGAGGAGTCTGCTCAAGATCTAGTTTTCATTAAGATCGACTTCGACAAAGCATATGACAGATTGGAATGGGACTTTATTCTTCAGTCATTGAAAGACCTTGGATGCAGCCAAAAGTTCACGAAGATGATTTCCACTCTTCTTGGAAATGCTTCAACTAGAATAAATATCAACGGTAAGCTCTCTGAGCCCATTTGTTTAAAAAGATCAATTAGGCAAGGCTGCCCTCTGGCTCCTTTACTATTCGCTATCGCCTCGAATGGACTCAGCTGCCTATTAAAGCATCACATGGACGCTGGCAATCTCAAGGGTCTTTCCTTACCTCTAAATCACGGCCAAATGGTGGTGAGACTTTTTGCTGACGACATGAATGCCTTTGTGCATAACGATATAAACAGCATTGAGGTGTTTTGGTGGTGCCTCCACACCTTTTGTGTCGCATCGGGCTCAAAAATCAACCATGCTAAAACTGCTTTTAGAGCAATCAGCGGACCTACTCCCCAATTGTTGGTGGATCGGGGGTGTCAAGTTATCCCTAGCGGTCAAGTCTTCCGTCTCCTTGGCATTCCGATGGGTTTCGACATCTCAATGGACCAACGCTGGAACTGGGTGCTATCCAAGCTGGATAGCAAGCTGAATCAGTGGAAAGGTATGCAAGTCAACCTGGCAGGACGTGCTATGGTTATTAACACTTTTATGTTGTCTACAATTATTTACTTTATCTCGTGTTGGAGACCTAAGGAGAAAGACTTGGCCAAAGTAGAAAGAATCTGCAGGAACTTCCTTTGGACTGGGGACCCCAACAGAAGGGGGATTCCCAAAATCAAATGGGAAACTTGCATTAGCTCTAAAGACTCAGGGGGCTTGGGAATTTTGGATATTACTGGGTTGGCTGACAAGCTGGCGGCAAAATGGCTTATCAAGGCCTGGAGCAATAGGGAGTCCTCATGGGCTAAATTGATCTTCAGAAACACGGAAGACCTTACCTTTGTTGGCCTCCCTGGTTGGAAGGACATAGGGATTCTCACACTTCTGTTCTCCCCCCACCCGGTTTCCCCTAAAGGCTCTAGCCTCGTGTGTTCCTTATGGAAGAATTGGAACAAGGCCAAACAGTTCATCAGAATCAGTGATGATTGGAAGTGGGCGGCCGGCATAAGACAAAATGACTCTATTTGGTTCCCGATCAGTGGCATTCGGGGAGTGGAGTCCTGGAACCTCCAAACCGCAAGGCAGTTATGGAACAAGGGGTTCAAACAGTGGAAACAACTCTGGAAACAAGAGACCAGCCAGTGGACTAGGTTCGAAGATTTGGATCCGAGACTCAGCATTACCTTTGAGGAATGGACTCTTCTTCAAAGCAGGTGTTTAGCCTGGGACCGCTCAACTACCCGCCTTCTTTGCGGTCGGGATCTCCCTTACTTGGAGGGCCTCAAATGGAGCAATGGTAAGAAGCTTTCCGGAATCCCGAACTTCAAAGGGGATCTGGATGTTCACCACACACTTAACAAGAAATGGTGCCTTGCTTGGACCAAACTTCGGTGGGAGCTAAAATTCATGTCTATTTGGCACCCCCTAATTGAGGTCAAAAAGTCCGTTCTAATGTGGCAGATCTTGCATAAAGGAATCTGGACCAATGCAAGGGCTAACAAAATCTGTGGTGTGCAACCATGGTGCAAGCGTTGCCATCGGTGCATCGAAGATTTAGCTCATCTGTTCTTCGATTGCCCCAAGTCCCGTGTTATCTGGCATCACGTGTCTCGTGTTTTGAGACTCACGAGTCAAATCAACTGGCAACAAGTGATGTTGGGTGAGGCGATCGGATGCTCATCGAGGCTGTGGAATGCCATCAGAGGTGAGGCTCTCTGGAAGATTTGGAGAGAACGCTGTGCCGTCAATTTTGACCAAACTCCTAAGGAATGGTCGATCGAGAAGTCCTTGTTCCTCCTTGGTAAAAGAATCTCCCGAGTCAAGAGATCGCCACCGTTTAGACATCACTGTATTTATCTCCTAGAAAACAACAAGTTGAAACCCAAATGGGTCCCACATGAGGGTGATGGTAATGTTATCCGCCTCATTTGTAATGCCCTGTAGCTTGCCATACTTCTCCCCTGCATTGTGGGATTTGGGGGGTCCCATGGGCACTAGTCCCATTCACTTGTAACTTTTTCTCTTTATTATAATTAAAGTCCGGGAGATTAGGCTATGGCCGAACTTCCTTTATTTAAAAAAAAAAAAAAAACATTTCCAACCTGTAAAATCCATGTCTTTAGGCTTTCAGATCCATGTTCTTATACAACATTCTTCCCCTCTTAAAACATCTTCATCCTCAAAAATGCCTGAAAGTGTCTCTGCTTCATGGTCAATCTTGTATATCATTGTCTTTATCTCTATGATTCCCCAATCATTGTCTTTATCTCTATGATTCCCGTCTTTATCAAAAGGGGATTCTATCCCAAAATGGATAGGGAAAGAGGGGACTTTGTGTGTAGGTTGATCCCTTTCCATATCATTTTAAAGACCATCTAAGTTTGCATGTGAGTGGCTGAATTAGATGCAAAGTATGGAAAGAATGAAAAGGGTGGATTTGAAACATCCTTGTCTAATTCACTCTTTCTCTATGTGGGACATCCATGTCACAAAGATATGATGAAGGTGGATTCTATGTATTTTCAACTAAATTGCTATAGCGATCCATTTCTGTGTGCTACTTACGCATGGATCTAGCAAAATAGATGGATCTTTGACTCCTTCAAGACTTTGAGAAATCTCTCTAATTATGATTTTCAAAAAAAAAATTGAGGTTGACAAAAACATCTAACTTGGATGTTTTTACTATGTTCCACTTGTTAACCAACATCTAAGGCAAATCAAATTTTCTTAGCCTGGGATACTTTCTCAAAGACTTGATTTTTTTTGGAATATTTAAAAATAAAAGCGATTCCTTTCTCTTCAAGAGTTAACTCAACGCTTTTAGGGAATTCTATAATTCTTCTTCATCTATTGTAGTGAGCACTCATCAAACCCCAATAGATGAATGATTCCTTTGAGACTTGAATGTCTTCTAATATGATGTTTTACTTCACTTACCTATTCCATGCGATTGACCTTAACTTTCATAGAAATGAATTCTTTCAAAGTGATGTTCAATGTTTTGAGCAGCGAGAAGGAAGAATTGAAAACTATATCTGGCCAATTCAAGCTTCTAAGACACTAAAATTTGATTTGATTCAAACTTAAGGAGAATCATAACTTTAAGGGTCGGTTCAAGCCAAGGCTTAGAGGTGTTACACCTATGTTTATGTGAAGTAAACTAGATTCTCTGCATATATGTATTTTGAGTTAAGTGAAACCATCATCAAGCCACCAAACTCTAGTAGGGTATCAAGCATCAGTGTCTCAAGCCATCGAGCTTAATAAATGCTGATGATGTTTTACTTTAATTAAAATAATAATACTTCAACTAGCTTGATTATTAATTTAACCCTTTTCAAAATCTTTGAAAATCATTTATGCTGGATTCACAAGTTTGCGTCAAGTGATTGATTCACTTAGTTATATTTGTAAACTAAGTGCCAACTTAGTTTGAATTACCTTACTTGAAAGGATCTTTTTAAGTTTTTCTCTCTTTAGAAGTCCATGTAGCATTTTTGATAAAGAACTTTAAAATCTTTACTTGGAAATCTCATAGCTTAAGCGAGATAGTACTTGACTTATTTACATTTTGAAGAAATATGATGGAAGTTTTCTTAATTCATCATATAGTATCTTCCTTCTCTATGGATTCTTGAACTGACTTACGGTCATGTCCTTGACCATCATTTAATTCATTTTAATCTATGAAGTTTCAAACTCCTTTTGGATTCCATTTCACTTCAAGTAATGAGCTCAAAACTTAAAGATATCTGCCATCTCAAGGTGTGATGTCCCATATCATGATTCATACATTAATGTAAATATGAAGTATAGTGTCCCATGTCATCTTACTTTATATCCAACACTTATATGTGGATGATATTTATGTTAAAGTCTAAAAAGCTTCATCTAACTATGGAGTACTTTTTGCTAAAAGTCTGTTTATAAGAATTTGAAATCAAGGAATTACCTTTATGTTTTCCATCTTGCTTAGGTTTTTAGGGCTTCCAATACAAGATCATTCTATGATGATATATTTTCCAATTATCGCATGTTTATCTTGGAAGCTTCAAACTTGTTGCTGGAGCAAACATCCATCCTTCTTTTCTAAGGTTTTGAGTGTAACTCCAAGTATTTTGAATTATATTCAAGAGCTTGTTGGTTCTTTCTCAACTAACTTATAGTGGGAATGGTTTATTCTTACACTTACATTCCTTTCTTTATATGAAGCTTTCAAATAGCTACCCTAGGGTTTTCAAGGAATCTCTTTACTGCTTAAGTCTAAGCATTTGCTAATGCTTTTTTATTTCTCTCAAAATTCCTTTAAGGGTAGGTGAGTATGACTTTCAACTTCAACATAATTAATTATTGTTTATCATGGTTTGAGACTACATACTTGGAATTCAAACTTTTACATTTCGTTCTTACTTACCTTTGGAAAAGTATAGCCTTTGGGATGCTCTATTTAACCTCTTGCTTCCAATCATCTTTCCTAAATTGATAGGATCCCAATGCTAGATTTAGCATGCCACGAAGCTGCTTTCTCAACAACTCCTTCTTTGCCTAACATGTTATAACCTAAAAGATGTTTTTCTACCCTTCATCTTCATCCATGATTATATACTTCTTGGAATCATTTGTACCAAATTTGAAAACTTTTGATACTTTCTTCCTCCCCTTGAAGCATTTTCATCCTCAAAAATTGTAAAGTCTATAGCTTCATTCAAAACTATAGAGTCATTGCTTCAACACATCCATCATTTGACTATTCAACCACTCTTACAATTATGTGATCCTTGAGAGTATGAAGAAGATGTAAAAGAAAGGAATTCGAGGTTTTCTATTCAACCAAATTACATCTTCTATAGGTATCTCAATGACCACCTGTCCTAACATATTTATGAATTTCTTCTTTATTTTTGGGAATTTTCATGTTCCTAGAAATACAAGTTCATGCTTATTTGTGTTAGGAGAGTTGATTTTAGGTTCCAAATTTTACCATAGCATATGAGTATGAAGTTTGAAGATGTTTTGGTGGCACTATTACAATGAATTAAGAAGACCTTCCATTTCATCTTTGTAGCATTTATAAATTTTAAGTTCCTTCCACTCTTAGATAAGTTCAATGCTCCACCCTCATGGAAGTCTTGGCATCAGACCAAGAAGGTAGTTCACCTTTGGTTGGAGACTGGGGGGGGTAGATATGCTCGATGCCTCACCCTTATGTAGCACCACCATTACTCCCTGACACTCAATTTTGTAAGGCCCCCATTACCAGGAGAAGACATGTGAGAGTGTTGGACATTGGTAGGTTCTTGATTGTTTAGGTCAAATGAGGGTTAGAGTAGACCGTAGATGGATAGTTAGGAATGTTACCTCTAAGCCATTGGATTTGGGATTGATCCTATGTGAGGATCAACCTAAAATGAGGGCTATAACCAAAGGTAGCTTTAATTTCTGAATTTGGGGAAGGTTCTATTTGATGTGGGCCATTGGATATAGACCTGATCCTAAGTGTGGATTAAGCAAGAGCAAGTGCTACAAACAAATGGTTGATGATCCTACCTTTTTACCATTGGATCTACCCCAAAAATCAATGGTGGAAATTATTTTGGGCACGGACCAAGCTAACACGACCCTAGAACATGGATAGGCCGACTTAGGCTTGGAGGACCTTATAAGTATAGTCCCCTTCTCATCGAGGATCATAGTTTGTTGTGTTTAGAATCATTAGGGTGTCCATCTTAGTACCCATTGTGTTGGCCTATAGCCCTTCACCTAGATTCTATCTAGATCACCACTTCAATTTTTGCCAAAAATTTATCCTTAATTTTTTTTGCCAAAGGGATGGTCTTTCGCAATAGAAGGGGGTCTATCGTAATTGATTGATTTGTCATGACAAACTAGATTTTTCATGATAGGGCACTCTAGGGTGATAGATAGGGTCTATCACGATAGAGAGACTTTACCATGGGGGTGCTCTATTGCAATAGAGGGGTGTCTATCATGATAAGGTGGGTTGTCATGATAGATAGAGGTTTGTCAAGATTGATGGGTGTCTATTGTAAAACCATCTATCACAAAATTGTCCTATTTTTTTGTGTCATGATAGAGAGGGGCTTTGTCATAATAGCTAGTGTCTTCTCATGATAGAGTGGTATATCATGACACAAGGTGTTCTATCTTGCCTTTTAGTCTGTCATGACAGATGGGGGTCCACTGCAATAGATTGGTCTATTGTGATAGACAAGTGTCTATCGACGATTGTTCTGTTGCGATAAATGGGGACTATTGCAATATAATGGTCTATCACAATAAAAGGTGGTCTATTATGGTAGATGAATGTCCATCCAGGGTCAGTCTTGTAAGAAAATAACAACAAAATGGAATAGACCAGTAGAAAAAGTTGAGAGAAAAATGCAGACAAAGATAGATGCAAACTGAGATACATAGAACTCAAATTCTAAGATTTCCAATCATAATGTAGTTACAACAATGGTGTTTTCCACCTGTGAACTCCCAATGTGGAGCTTAGATGGCGATCTAGAAGGACTCTAGATGAAGGGCTTACTTATGCACAATGCTCTATAAACCTCAATCTGGGTCATGCTTATATATCTTTTACAAGGGGATTGGGTATAGATAAATGTAGTCATGAGATACACAATAGTTGGAACTACAATCGGACAACATCTCCATGACCAAAAGTCCTATCGTCTCGGCCCTATGGGCCACAAGGATAGGCCCCCTGGACCTCGCAAAAGGGGTCAAGGCCCTCTCTGCGATCCCCCCATTAAGGTTCTATGGGGAAACCACACGATGTCACATGGCCTTTATTTTCGCCTTGAATGGTAACCCCATGGACGAAAAGTTTATGCCCTACCTAACCTAATGGATAGGCTCACAAAGATAATCTATAACCATCAACGGTCACACATATGTTGGTGTAGGACAATCAACAATTGGTGCTTAGGACAAAGATTTGAAGTCAAAGAATGAACCAAAGATCAACATATGAGGCTTGAAGTCTAGTATATGATCAGAAGATGAAGACTTGTATATACATGTACATTAAACTTGTAATTAGTTTACTTATACCTTGTAATGGTTACGAGTTTGTACATATATGCCTATATATACAAGTAGAAAGTCAGGACACATGAGAAGGATGATGAGTGACAAGTTTTAGAAGTCATTAGAGACTTGGAAAGTGAGAAGAACTTGATGTATCACTTAGATGTAATTTTTTCTAAAATAGAAGAAAGTTGCACCTCGATCTTTTGCTCAGTGTTCCTTCTATGTTTATCCTCTTGATGAATGCTTTTGTACGAGTCTAAATCTATAGTAGAGTGACCTCTGTACAAGTTTTGAAAGCCTAATTGTAATAAGGCTGAGAGGATTTTAAGTAGGAACATTTACATGTGTAAAGTGAAGAAGTGAAGACAAAAATAGGTGCAATCCCGATGGTCAAAGTTTTGAATAGATCTCCCTCTAGAGTGTAGAGTTTTGAGAAAGTAGCATTTATTCTTTAAGTTCAAAGGTAAGCTACTTGTGGCTAAAAGCATTTGAATAAATGGGGTCTAATTTGGGAGAACCATGCATTACAAGTTGTAGGTGTCAAAGTCGACTATATAGAAGTACAGTTTCAGACATATGTACATTGTTTGAAGCATATCTCAAGATCTACTAAATGTTTTGAGATGTTTTAACTTGGAGAAGGTGCAGAACCTTGAGGCAAAACGTTATACAAAGTTTCATTAAAAACTTTGCATGTTTGATCAGTCAATGAGTGGATTAAATGTAGTAGACTTTCCTGAGTAATCACTTTCTTCACAGTTAGTTCAAAGTTTGATACTTTGGCATTGGTCTTTCAAAATTGCTTGTGGTTTTGAGTTGTTCTTGATATAGAGGTGCTCTAACATCAAGGATAACTTGTTCTTTTGGAGATTAACACTTTCCATCAGTGGTATCAGAGCAGGAGTTACCAGAATTGAAGAAAGAAGGACCCCGACTATTGCAGTTATACAAAAATCAACCTTTGAAGATTCAAAAGGTGGAAGTTTGAAGTGAAAGCTAGAAAAGGAGGCCTGAAGTTATCAAGAAGATCAAAAGAAACTACAAATTAAATGTACATTCATTATTCAAAAAGCTTGAAGAATTTATTGCATAGGTGAAGAAAAGATGGGCGATTCTCTTCAAATAGAGAAATTGGATAGACAAAACTATCCTGCTTGGTCTATGAGGATGGAAGCTCATATTATGAGAAAAGATTTGATAGGATACATCACAGGTGAAGAAGAGAAACGAGAATTAGGGATCCTAGTGTTCCAACTAGGGAAGAGCTCTAATATTTGAAGACATTGATGAAGAAGGATGCTCAAGCAAGGAGCATTATCTACATGGGAGTCAATGGTTACTTGCTACCTCACATTAGAGGACTTGAAAGTGCAAGTGACATATGGAATGCTTTGGAGGACCATTTCCAAAACACCACAAAGTCAAGGAAGGCATCTTTATGGGCAAAATTCACCACCTTCAAGAAGAAGGATTCTCAATCTATTTCTGATCATGTAGCAAGAATGAAAGACATTGCAGATGCACTAGGAGTAGTTGATGAAGATCTTGAAGAGGATAAATTGATAAGACAAATTCTCAGAGGTTTGAGAGGAGATGAGAAGTGGAAGCCTTTCATTCCATGCATTGAATTGTCACTAGATCATTAAACTCCTGATTTGAATCAGTTGCTAGGACATATGCTAACCTTTAAGCAGGATGACAAAGGTGATGTTGATAAAAGTGGAGGTCCAGCAATGTCTTCAAAGGACAAGAAGAAGATTAACAAAGGTAAGCAACAATTGAATGAGGATGAAGGCACTGCTAGCTAAGCTAACTTCCTAAGAGGAAGAGGTGGTGGCAAAGGAAGAGGAAGAGGAAGAAGCAATAGAGATGGTGTCAAAGCTTATTGGGTTTGTGGTAAGACTAATCATTTAGCTCATGAATGTTGGCATAATAATTAGAATGGTGGAGGATACAATCAAAAGTTTAATTCAAGAGGAAGAGGAAATAGAAATCAGAGAGGTAATTTCAGAGGTAGAGGTTTCTTTGGAAGAAATGCAAGTAGAGGTTTCCAAAGATCAATCCTACAACAATACCTACTACAATTATGCTTCAGATCAAAAGGAGGATTCAACCTTGATTATGAATGCAACTTATGAAAGACAAAGTGAAGATCAAAGAGTATTCTACATTGACTCAGGATGTAGCAATCACCTGAGTGGCAACATAGCTTTGATGATTGATTTGGAGAATAATGTAAGTAATCATGTAGTTCAAACAGGTGATAATACAAAGCATAATGTGAAGTCTATTGGTTCAGTAAAAGCCAAGGATGGAAGCACTCTTCTAAGTAAGGTTTTGTATGTTCCTACAATTCCAAAGAATCTGATAAGTGTAGGGCACATGGTAGAGAAAGGTTATGAAGTAAGGTTCACTAATGATGGAGTTTTTGTGGAAGACCCTAGCAATGGGTATAAACAAATTGTTTCACGAAAAAAAGAAGGAAGGCTATTCACATTGAAGATTCAAGGCAATGTTGTTCATGCCTTGTTCACTTATGGAGGACATAAGATCTCTGAGTTAGATCTTTGGCATAAAAGGCTTGGACATTTCAATGAAAGAGGTATCAAGGATATGATCAATAATGGTTCAATGCTTGGATTACATAATGTTGCAGGTCAATATATCATACAGATGTGAAGCATGTCAATTAGGTAAGGCTCATAAGCAATCAGATAATAAGCATGGTTTCATGTATTCCTTGAATTGGTACATACAGATATGTGGGGACCATCAAAGGACTTTAGCGTTAATGGTTCAAGATATTATGTGATTTATGTTGATGATGCTACAAGGTGGATCACTATATATCTGATCAAAGATAAATAAGAGGTGTTCAATACATTTAAACATTACCATGTGTATGCAGAAAGAGTTTCAGGACAAAAAATGAAAAGACTAAGGTCAGATGGAGGGGGAGAGTATTTCTCTAATGAGTTCAATGGTTACTTGTCAAATGCACGTATAAAAAGGGAAGTTACTTGTAGGTACTCTCCTCAACAAAATGGTGTAGCAAAAAGGAGAAATAGAATTCTTATTGAGTTTGCAAGGTCAATGATGAAGGAGAAAAATGTTCCTAATTATTTGTGGGCTAAGGCTATAAATACATCCACATACTTGGTTTATAGGCTACCATGTAAAGCTTTGTAGGGTGTGACATCTTATGAGGCATGGTGGGGTAAGAGACCTACCTTAGATCATTGCAAAGTGTTTGGATGTTTGGCTTATGCATATGTGCCATCTCAATTGAGGCATAAATTGGAACCTAAAGCTGAAAAGTATGTGTTCATTGGTTATGATGATAAGTAGATGGGTTATAGGTTGTGGAGTCCATCCACAAAGCGATTCCTTGTGTCAAAGGATGTTACATTTGATGAGCAAGGTACTTGGTATGCAGGTACAATTAACATTAATGGAGGTGATGAAGAAACATTGAACCAGAAGAAAGGTAAATGAAAGCTTCAAATATTTGATGAAGAAGAGAACGATGAAGCATGAGTTGAAGTTGAAGAAATGGCAAGGTTTGATCTAGAATGTGATGAACCAGAAACTTCAAGAAGTGGAGAACTCAGAAGATCATCAAGGCACAAATGGCAACCTACAAGGTATAGCTATGATACTTCATTTTTGACCACTAAGGATTATGCTTATATGGTGAAAGCAGAGGAAGACTCCTCTACATATGAAGAGGCAAAAGGTAAGGAAAATTGGGAGAAAGCTAGGCAGGAGGAGTATGATGCATTGATGGAAAATGAGACATGGGATTTGGTTCCTAAGCCAAATAGTCAGAAGATCATTGGATGCAAATGGGTCTACAAGACAAAGAGGTATGCAGATGGAAGTGTGTCTAGATATAAAGCTAGACTTGTTGTGAAAAGGTATGCTCATACATATGGGATAGATTATGATGAGACTTATAGTACTGTTGCAAAGATGACAACTATAAGGACTCTCATAGCTATTGCTGCATGTAAAGGTTGGAAGATATGTCAATTAGATGTGAAGAATGCTTTTCTAAATGGTTACATTTCAGATGATGTTTCATGGAGCAACCAGAAGGTTTTAAGGATAAAATGTATCCAGAGTATGTATGTAAGCTCAAGAGAGCTTTGTATGGTTTGAAGGAGGCCCCAAGGGCATGGAATTATAGACTTGTGAAGTTCTTGAAGGAGATTGGTTTCCAAGTATCTAAGGCAGATAGTCGCTTGCTTGTTAAAGCAAGTGATGATGGGGTCATTTACGTGTGCAAATATGTTGATGACATAATTCTTATAGGAACAGATGAGAAGGGCATACAAGGTCTCAAGAAGAAAATGGAGAAAGAGTTCAAGATTAGTGTCTTGGGAAACTTGTCATATTTCTTGGGCATGGAGATTTCATATACTCAACATGGAGTATATGTAACTCAAGAAAGGTATTTGAAGAACTTTCTAATCAAGTTTAAAATGGAAGATTGCAGGGTAGCACCTACTCCAATGGAGGTGAATCACAAATTGAGTAGATATGGAGGAGAAGAATTCAAGGACATGAAGCTATATCAAAGTCTGGTTGGTAGTCTAATCTATGCTACATCAACTATGCTTGATTTGTCATATGCAATTGGAGTGTTGTCTCGATTCATGCATTGTCCTAGGAAAGAACATTGGGTTGCAGGAAAAAGGGTGCTTAGATACATTAAGGTTACACTCAAAGAAGGTTTGTATTATGGATTCACATCAGATACAAACATCAAGATGTATAGTAATACATATTGGGTAGGTAATCCTGATAATAGGAGATCAACCTATGGATATCTATGTTATGTGGGAGATAAGTTAATCTCTTGGTGTTCTAAGAAGCAACATACATTTGCTTTGTCATCCACACAAGCAGAGTACAAAGGTATGGTTGAATTTGTAAAGGAGGTTATCTGGTTGAAGGCTCTCATGAAGAGTTTTGACATCATTCAGAGTACACCCACTATTCATGGATATAATATGAGTTCATTGTATCTAGCTGCTAACCCTGTTTTTCATGCCAGGGCTAAACACATTGAGATCCAATAACACTTCTTGAGAGAGGAGGTGATTAATAAAGAAATTTAAGTCATACATACTTCTACAAAAGATTAGATTGCAGATATACGAACCAAAAGCTTGGATGGACCTAAGTTGAAGAGGTTCAAAGACATGGAAGGTATAAAAAAGATGGAGAAAATCACAATTGATGATTGAGGGGGAGCTGTTGGTGCAGGACAATCAACAATTGGTGATTAGGACAAAGATTTGAATTCAAAGAATGAAGTAAAGATCAACATATGAGGCTTGAAAAATAGTATATGATCAGAAGATGAAGACTTGTATATACATGTACATTAAACTTGTAATTAGTTTACTTATACCTTGTAATGGTTACGAGTTTGTAAATATATGCCTATATATACAAGTAGAAAGTTAGGGCACATGAGAGGGATGATGAGTGGCATTTAAGAAGTCATTAGAGACTTAGAAAGTGAGAAGAACTTGATGTATCACTAAGATGTAACTTTTTCTGAAATAGAAGAAAGTTGCGCCTTGATCTTTTGCTCAGTGCTGCTTTTGTGTTTATCTTCTTGAGGAATGATTTTGTACAAGTCTAAATATATAGTAGAGTGACCTTTGTACAATTTTTGAGAGCCTAATTGTAATAAGGCTAAGAGAATTTTAAGTAGGAACATTTACATGTGTAAAGTGAAGAAGTAAAGATAGAAACAGGTGTAATCTTGGTGAAGAAGTAAAGATAGAAACAGGTCCCTCCACAATGTAAAGTTTTGAGCAATTAAGCACTCATTCTTTAATTTAAGCTACGACTAAAAGCATTTGAATAAACAGAGTCCAGTTTGGGAGAACCATGCATTAGAAGTTGCAGGTGTCAAAGTCCACTATACAGAAGTATAGTTTTAGACATAGGTACATTGTTTGAAGCATATCTCAAGATCTATTGAATTGTTTGAGATTTTTTAACTTGGATAAGGTGCTGAACCTTTAGAAAAAACATTGTACAAAGTTGCATTAAAAAATTTGCATGTTTGATCAGTCAATGAGTGGATTAAGTGTAGCAGACTTACTTTCTTCACAATTAGTTCAAAGTTTGATAGTTTGGCATTCGTCTTTCAAAATTGGTTGTGTTTTTGAGTTGTTATTGATATAGAGGTGCTCTAACATCAAGAATAATGTGTTCTTTTGGAGACTAACACTCTCCATCAACATAGACCTCATCAAACTTAGAAGTTAGGATTCCACAAATGTCCTGGATCTCAGAATGGCTTGTCCGCATAATGGGGGCCTTACAACTTAGAGCACCATGGATCATTTGTGGTCACTTGAGGGTGGAGTATTGAGCATATATAACAACCCCCCTCAATTTCCACCCTACGATGAACTACCTCCTTGGTCCAATCCCAAGCTTTGGAAAGTGTCAAAGAAGGTGTTGTCTCCCAAGAGCCGTGGTGAAGATCTCCACTCTTTTTTCTTTAGCTGGAAAATAGATTATCTCCATGACAATGTCCTCAATCAAATCATGCACATAGTTATATTGAATTTCTATGTGCTTGGTACATGCATGGAAAACAGGATTCTTGGCGATGGCCATGCAACTTTGGTTGTCACACTTCAACTATGTAGTCTTCTGTCCTTGTATACCTATCTGCCATAGGATCCTCTCCAACCATATTGCTTCACATGCTGTGATGCATGCAGCTTCGTATTCAGCTTTAGTAGAAGATAATGCTACATTCAATTGCTTCTTAGTGATCCAAGAGAAAATCCTCGATCCTAAAGAAAATCAATATCTAGAAACTGATTCTTTGGATATCTCTTACATGATCCGAGTCACAATATCCAACAAGAGATGATACTTCTTCATAAAGAATACCATAATTAGTGGTTCCTTTCACATACATGAGTATCTGCATGCTTGGCTTCCAATGGGTGTTGCAAGGCTGATTAGAGAACCCGCTCACTACTCCAACAACATAAGAGATATCTGGTCTACTGTTGTGCAAATAGATGAGACTTCTAACTATTTTCCTCTGTCTTTCGATATCCACTAGAACTGAAGTATCTTCAATAGATAATTTTGTGTTGACCTCCATAGGAGTAGAAATTTCCTTGCAATCCTCCATGTCAAATTCCTTCAATATATGTCTTGCATACTTTTGTTGAGAGATGAAAATACTCCTTGGTTCGTGCCAAACTTCAAAGCCTAAGCAATAATGCATTAATCCCATGCCCGTCATTTTTTATTCCAAAATCAAGGCATCTTTCATCTATTGAAGAAAAGCATCATCATTTCCTATAATCACAAGGTCATCTACATAGAGTACAAGCACAATTGTCTTCCCTCATATCTTTAGAACATACAAATTAGCATCAGAAGCACATCTTTTGAAACCTAGATCTAAGAGATACTTATCTATCCACTATCAGAGTAATTTTCTTCCCCTAAAAGGGATTAAGATTGGATTCAAGACCACCATGACATGATCCACTTGATTGATGAAGTCAAATATGAGATGCATTTGTGGCTATCAATAGGATCAAGGTCATTATTTCTTTACTTTGTGTTTAGATCATATATCTTTTCAACTCTTGCTAGATGGATGTATGACCATCAAGGAGACATTTCATATGGAATCAATGGCATGAAGACCATCATATGCAATGGAGCTCAATCAAGAGGAGATAAGCATTGAATATGAAGTTATGAATACTTGAAAAGGTTCTTCATCAAAATATATTTGCAATCATGGCTAAAGCAAAAAGTTCTAAAGAGTGGGTTCAATCCACATGATTGGATTCAACAATCAATTGGTTTTTTGCTTTTTCTCTAGACAAATAGTGAAGACCTCTTTGTTCTTTAGCAGTATAATTAGCAACACCTTTTTCAAATCAATAAATTTGGAGAAGGATTTTGTTTGCATGATCACAGTGGGAGCTTTTTGAATCGTCAAAATTAGAAATTTAAATCTATTAGAAGGGCAAAGTCCAGCATCTGAGAGGGACAAGGAGGTCATCCATAATCTGACATCCCATATATCTAATGCCATTTCTTTGTTCCGAACCTCTGGTGGATATCCCTTACATCGAACCTACCATTAACTCTACTAATCTAACCACAAAAATCCTCAACCTCTATGAACATCTGATTCCATCAATGAAAGCTGATTTATGTTGGAGAACCATCTATTGTGATCATACACATACAATATCCACCTTGATTCTGACAAACTTTGAGAATTGTTGCTCGCATCTTTGACAACTTCTTGCCTTCAAGTTTTACTGAACCTCAGACGATTCCTTTCATTTGCACTCTGACATCTCTGACTTTTCTGCCAAATTGTCAATTGTTTGATGCTTAATCTTCTGGTGATAGAGATTTTGATGCTCAATTGACTACCATCACTTCCAATTATGGCTAACATCTCCATCGAATCTTGGTTGAAACATCCGGCACTATTTTTGTTCCTTCATGCTATCTCAAGCTACAATTCGACCTAATCTATTGCTTCAACAATGCCAACTCTATCATCATCAGAATATGATAGTCAAGTCAATATCATTTAATTTCTACTATCAAGATTATTCTCTTCTCTCACGGATTTGAGGAACTTATATTGATGTAATCTTTAATCCAAAGTTTTGGTAAGCATTTATTCAATCTTCATTCCTAAATTTTTGAAATCAAAACTTCGTGAAGAAATATTTGTGCGTCCATCCATTAAACATAGTTCATTACTTTCATGTTCACATGCACTGGTGGACTCCAACAAAAGCCAATACCAATTCTTTGCATAAATCTTACAAATTGTCAAAGGTTAGTTGATATTTGAATAGAAAATTACCTTGAGGTATGTTGAACTTCGTAGTCAATTGGATTAAGAATGATCTATTTTTTCCATTTATATTTTCAAATCCATATGTTCTACAAAAACATTTATGAGTTCAAAGGATAATTCAAAGTCTTAAATGATATATTTTCCTTATGCAACCGAATCTCGTCATTCCATTACCACATGCAGTAAATTGAATAAAGGCTTTATTGCTAATATTTCCTTCCAAGTGCTAGAAACTTACTTGCATTGCTAAAAGTCACCCTGTATGATGTTGGTGCAAGAGAATCCAAGCCCACATACTTGGATGATTAGAATATTTCTGATGGAGCCTTATATGATCAATCCATTGTGAAATCAATTACATTTACCTTCATAAAAGAACCTTATTTCCACGAGGAGTTAGTACGCATCAAATCTTGATTCATTTGGTAGATGATTCATGAGAGAATATATCCTATAGTTTAGGATTTACTTTTAGGTGAGGATTTGAATTTGAATTCAAAAGATTGGTTCCAAACTCAATTATAAAAGAGAATCAAAAGACTTGCGAGGCACCCCAACTTTTGGAGAGCAATAGAGAGGGATATTTTGTGACTTGAGAGCTCACTTTGTAGCTCAATCACTTCCCTCACATTGTGCAATAGATTATTGCCAATGTCATTGTATTTCTATGTGATCTAATACATACATTTTGATTATATTACTACTTCACTTCTCTGCCATGACTACAATAGTATAGTGATCTTCTCAGAGCTTGTTCTCAGTGTATGATTAATCTTTTGTCGTGATTTAAAGCATCATAGATTCAGTATATTGTCTAGCTTATATCTAAGAAATCTCATTATCATTGGTTCTCTCAATCCTAAGGTATTATCATAACTTTACTCTCTAGTCTGTACTTTGATGCATCTCGCAAATGTCAGGGAAGTCCAATTATTTGCTAAACATCATACTCAGCATGTAGTTCATCTTTTTTATTGAAATCACTCATTATTGGTAGCTATCTAAGATACTTAGACACCACCAAAAAGATTTAGGCAAATTGCTACTATGCTTAGAGCATTTTTTATTATAGTAAACAGGTGTAGAGACAAAAATAGCAAGTCTATGAACTTGGATCAATTTCCTACCTATCTATTTTGATTCATTGATTAGTGGATCAAGTTCAAACAACATAAGTGATTATTTATGATGATTAACAAGATGAAGAGGCCCACTACACTCTCCAAAAATTGTTCTTGGCTAGTGTGAGGCAGGTTTAAGCAACACCACTTCACCTCTGAAGACTATCCACCATCTCCTCCAACAGTGGTATCAAAGCAACAACAAGCAAGATGGGAGATGGATTTCCATCATTCATTGAAAAATTGGACAGAAGCAACTACCCAGCATGGTCACTAAGGATGCAAGCCTACCTTCAAAGGAGAAGTCTATATGGATACATCTAAGGAGATGAAGAGATGCCAACATTTAGGAGCAAACATCAACCCACAAGGGAAGAGCAAGAAAGGCTGACCACATGGTGTGCAAAGGATGCTCTTGTGAAGTCTTATCTACTAAACTCAATATCTACTTTCTTATTGCCTCACATTAGGAATTGCAAGACCTCCCAAAAGACTTGGGAAGTACTCTCATCATATTTCTCATCAAATACAAGAGCTAGGAAGAACTAGCTATGGATGGAGTTTACAACCCTAAAAACGCAACCAAAGCAAAGTGTGGTTGATTATGTAACCAAGACGAAGGATGTGGTTGACTAGCTTGCAATCATTGGAGAGGAGATAGAAGAAGAACAACTAGTAAGGCAGATCATAAATGGTATCAAGGCTGATGATACGTGGGAGTCCTTCACCACTGCAATGGACCTTTATATGGACATGTAGATACCTGACCTCAACACATTGATGGGGCAACTCTTCACCCATGAGAGAAAGCTTAACAAGAATGATGACAACTCTAGAGGTAACCAATCTTTTGCCCTATATACAGATAAGAATAAAAGTAAGATAAGGTTAAAAGCAAAAAGAATGAAGAAGAGGCTAGTACCTCTCAAGTTAACTACACATGAAGAGGAAGAGGTACTAGCGAAAAAGGTAGAGGAGGAAAGCAAGGCAGGGGGAGATCCTATAATACTCCACCTTGCAACATCTGTGGCCTCACCAACCACACCACAGAAGAATGATTCAAGAACACAAGGAACCAAAGGGGAAGAGGCTTCCATGGAGGGAGCTATGGACAATCCAGAGGTAGATTCAACAATGGAGGAAGCAATTACAATCACAACTAAAACCAAGGCTACAACAGCAACAATTATCAAGGTGGTTTCAAAGAAAGAAGAGATTATAACAACTACACAGAAAACCAAGAGGATTCTCTACTCATCATGAACATGACATCCAAGCAAGGTAAAGATGATGAGCATTTTTTCTATATTGATTCTGGTTGTTCCAATCATGTGGCTCAAAATGTAGCTTTACTATCTAATCTTGAAGAACCCAAAGGGAAGCATGAAGTGCAAACAGGTGATGACACTAAACAATATGTTAAGAAAATTGGAAATGTCAAGGCTTCTAATGGTAACATGAATCTCTTAAGTAAGGTTTTGTATGTGCCAAGTATAACAAAAAACCTAATCAGTGTTGGACCAATTATTGAGAAAGCTCACAGGTCAGATTCACAAGGCATGGAGCATATGTGGAAGACCCTCAAGAGGGCTTCAAGAGGATTGCAAAAGGTGAGAAATCCGGTAGACTCTTTACATTTGAGATTGAAGACACCAAAAACATAGCACTCTTCAATTACACAGATCAAACTCTATCTAAACTAGAGATATGACACAAAAGGCTAGGTCATATAGGAGAAAGAACACTAAAACAAATATGCGGGGATCAGAGTGTGCTTGGAATTCCAAATGTGTCCAAGCAACACATGATATACAAATGTGGAGCATGCAAATTTGGCAAAGATCACAGGCGACCATTCAACACAAAGGGGTACATGTAGAAAGTAAAGGTTCAATAGCATCTTCCACAAAAACAACATCACGGCTAACCAAAATGTGTTTACTCATATGCCAGACAACCAAAAACATGCAGATGAGCAACATGTTGGAAGTGAGGTAGGCCCTTAATGCTGGAAGTGAGGTAGGCCCTTGGCTCATGTCACATGTCCATGGTTCCATAGTTCCAGTATATACAACATTAATTCTAGCATTCTTCAATATTGACAAAACATGAACATACCAAAACTTAATCATACAGATGATGAGATAAAGATAGAGAAAGAATAGACGACATGTATAAGGTGTTACGTAAGCCATCGCTTACCCATAGTATCATATATACCAATGTTCAATGTACAATGTGGGAGCAAAACTCTCAACCACTCTATGTGATGAGAAATAGATGAATGAGTGAATGTAAAAATGTAACAAACATATTCAGATGTATGGGCAGTAATCTGAATATACATGAGATGTGTGACCTTATAGGTTATAGAAGAGTGAATATGAGTGACTGAAAGAGGAAGGATCAGTGTGAAACTGATAATCAACAAACCCTCATCTGAACTTAGGCTATGGAAGACCCTAAGTCAGATACGTGTGTGAAAAGATCACTTTTCACACACGTATCTGACTTAGGGTCTTCCATAGCCTAAGTTCAGATGAGGGTTTGTTGATTATCAGTTTCACATTGATCCTTCCTTTTTCAGTCACTCATATTCACTCTTCTATAACCTATAAGGTCACACATCTCATGTATATTCAGATTACTGCCCATACATCTGAATATGTTTGTTACATTTTTACATTCACTCATTCATCTATTTCTCATCACATAGAGTGGTTGAGAGTTTTGCTCCCACATTGTACATTGAACATTGGTATATATGATACTATGGGTAAGCGATGGCTTACATAACACCTTATACATGTCGTCTATTCTTTCTCTATCTTTATCTCATCATCTGTATGATTAAGTTGTGGTATGTTCATGTTTTGTCAATATTGAAGAATGCTGGAATTAATGTTTTATATACTGGAACTATGGAACCATGGACCTGTGACATGAGCCAAGGGCCTACCTCACTTCCAACACAATAGATGGCTTGTGACCATGCCAAGCCTCATATGGAGTGATAAACTATAGTGCTTTAGTGGGACACCTGTTAAGTACATATGCTGCACACATAACAGCCTCAAGCAAGAAACTATGTGGTAAAGCCTGACTCTTGACCATAGACCTTGCCATCTCCATGAGTGACTTGTTCTTTCGTTCAGCAACTCCATTCTGTTGAGGTGTCTCAACATTGTACACTGATGTTTTATCCCATGTTCAGCTAGAAATGCATTAAATTCAGAAGAGATATATTACCCCCCTCGATCAGAATGGAGGGTGCCCTTTTTACATGCTCACAATTTTTAAGCCAAAACCAAAAACTATTTGAAGCACACGAACACTTCGGACTTTTCTTTGGGTGGATATACCCATGCATGCCTAGAAAAATCATCAATGAAAGTCACGAAGTAAAGATAGTTACCAAAAGAGGATGTCTGCATAGGACCACAAACATCACTATGAACAAGCTGCAATTTCTGAGTAGCTCAAATTGAACCATCTTTTGGGAATCAAGAATGCTACATTTTCCCCAAAATACAGCCTTTACATACATGTTTACCGAGTGCCTCAAGTTGGGCAAAGAGGACACCATTTCAGATTTCTACAAGCATAGCAAACTAACAAAATTCAGATCACCAAAGTGTGCATGCCAAAGCTTTGCATATGAAATAGCCTAAGAATCATGTACTACACATGCCAAATCATTCAAAGATTTTTTATAGTCTATAAGCTTATACAACCCATGACATAAAATGACAGAAGCAATAATCATGTGGCCATTTGATAGATCATGAACAGTACATCTCCCATCAACAAATTGCACAACCAAGATAATCTTCGCTAAAGTTGAAAATGATAATAGATTCTTCTTGATCCTTGGCACAAATAAAGCATCCGACAAAGTAAAAGAACTACCTTACCAACTCCCATGAGAGAATAAGAGGAGTTGTTGGTGCATGTGATATTATTCCCTATAGGGGCAGGCTCCAGTGAAGTGGAGAAACTGTATTGCGAGGTAATATGTTTGGTTGCCCCACTATCAAAGTACCAAACATCTGAGTAGACTGCATACATTGTTCAACAGAAGATGGGTCAAAATTGCAAACAATTGTAAATGCCCATTCTTCATTCTGCACTAGATTAGCAAACTCTATTTTTGGTGTAGAGGCCTCTGCAACAACCATTGTGGCCTCTTTTTTCTTTTCCTCTTTAGCAGCCAGTTTTGGATCGTTCTTTATGATATGATTGTTTCCATGATAGTACTTACAAAAGAAAATCTACTTTTCTAATTTCTTCTCATCTTTGTCTTCCTTCTTCAAATGTGCAGCATTATCAATTTTCTGGTTACTAGTAGATGAGTTCCATTTACCTTTGCCCTTCTGACTATCCAAGAAAGATTGATTTGCAACACACATAATGGACCTGTTCTACCTAGATTAATCTTCCTGCAATAGAACAGAGATTAACTCCTCAAATTTCAAGGCATTTGGATTGCCTTTCATCATCAAATGAAGAGTAGAAGCAAAACTCTGATATGAATCAGGAAGACCATTCAGAACGGTCTACACAAGTGAGCTATCTGGTATAACTTCATCAGTAGAAATCAACTGTTCCTTCAAATCTTTGATCTTTATCAGAAAACTGTCCATAGAATCACCTTCATTCATATGTTCAATCTCCAAATTTTTTTGGAGGTAAGCAAGACGAGCCTCATTCCTAGCCTAGTACAATGCGGTAAGTGTATCCCAAGCATCCTTAGCTATTTTGCAAGAGCAGATGTGAGGAATAATAGCACGTTTGACAGAAAAGGCTATCAGCATGTGCCTGAGCATCTCTGCCATCCAAATGAATTTTCCCTACAGTAGGTGCAACAAGAACCATAGCATGATAGGAATCTGTAGAATATCACCATCTTTGATGTCATCTGCATCAGCTTCAATACTTGTATTTGAAGGTGTAATAGGACATTTTTCAACACCCTGCCTAATATCCCACAGTCCTTTTGCGGCCAATACATGATGCATCATATAAGACCACAATGGGTAATTCGTACTATCCAACTTATCCTCAACAACCAACATACGAAATACATCACTGCTTTCGGCCATGGCCACTGACTAAAATACCCTAATGCAAAAAAATGATTGTATCTGAAAAAGTTGAACAGAACTACCCTGACGAGGTCTACTAAACCTGTAGGAGACTTCAAGACACTTATACAGGCGAAATGAAACTTGTATATACCTTTGGCACAAAAAGACAAAATAGTCCACACAAGCAGTGGGATAGTGTGTTTAGAGGTTGAAACAAGCTCAAATCTTCAAGTCCAATAGTGTCGCTTAGATCAGACCTTATAATTGTGAGATATATCAAACTTCCCATAATTTTCTTGTACGTAATAACATCTTCCAATGCTTCACTTGATGTAGTATCAACTTTATATTATAATCTAATGGCATAGAAATTGGCTTACAATCGGCCATACCATACTTTTGTAGCATATTCAAGGCATATTTCATTTGCGACATCCATATACCTATTTTTGTATGTATAAACTCAATGCCCAAGGAATAGTGTAGCACACCAAGATCTTTCATGTCAAATTCCTGCATAAGAAGTTCCTTTACCTCTTTGATGCTTTTTCTATTATCACCACCTACAATTAAGTCATCAACATAAATAGCCACAATCATGATGCCATCATCACCCTTCCTTGCATATAGTGAATGATCTCCATCACACATAGAAAACCCAATGGTGGTTAAGTAATCAGCAATCCTTGCATGCCATGCACGAGGATCTTGCTTAAGCTCATACAAAGCCTTTTTCAACCTGCCAACATATTCTCGGTGCTTTGAATCTTCATATCCTTGTGGCTAGTCCATGTATACTTCTTCCTGTAACTCACCATGTAGGAAAGCATTCTTTACATCCATCTGATGCAAAGTCCATCCTTTTGTTGTAGCTAATGCAACAAGTGTTATGATAGTAGACATTTTAGCTAAAGGGTTGAATGATTCCTCATAATCAATGCCATATGTCTATGCGTAACCTTTTTTTTTGCTACCAATCGTGCCTTATACCTACTTATGCTACCATCAGCATTGTGCTTTACCTTGTAAACCCACTTGCAGCCTATGGGTTTCATTCCTTCAAGCAATGGAGCCAGCTTCTATGTATCATTTCCATAAAGTGTAGCCATCTCCTCATCCATAGCTTTTTCCCAATTTGCATTTCCAATTGCATCTTCAAAACAAGAAGATTCAACATCTTGTATTACCTTTGTCATGTAGGCACAATGGCGAGCCATGTAACTATCATATGTCAATTGCTGCACTAAGTTTGGCATCCTCCCAGATCTTCTTGGTCTTGGGTCACTTCTCCTTGTATCATTCACATGTGCTTTTCTTACTCTTGGAGTCTTCATAGAGGGCAATCCAAGTTCCCCATCAAGACTCTTTTCTAAACTACTTGATCTCCATCAATGTCTTCAAAACTTGTACATGTTTTACTACCAATAGAAAGCTTTTCTTTACCTTTCTTGGATGTATTTGATGAATTTGCTGGACTGAAATTTCCAGGCAATCTTCCACTCCATGGATTTGAGTTGGAACTATTACTTGATGCATCTTGTCCACTCAAAACTTGAGATTTTGCACTTGATTTTCAACATTTTCTTTGTCATTTGATTCAAGATTAAGTCCATCTTTGGCATTTGCAAAGAAGCTTGACATTTCATCAAACATCGCATCTCTGCTAACCTTCATCTATTGTGTGAGTGGGTTATAACATTTATACCCCTTTTGCTCAAGGGAGTATCCAATGAATATACATTTTTCTACTTTAGGATCAAGCTTCATCCTCACCTCATCTGAAACATGTACATATGCAATACAGCCAAATACTTTCATATGTGATAAGTTTGGCTTTTTACTTGTAAACTTCTCTTCAGGTGTAACTTGATGTACAGTAGTAGTCGAAGTTTTGTTCATGATGTATACAATAGTATGCATAGCTTCTGCCCAATAACAATGAGGTATATTCTTCTCAGCCATCAAAGCTCTTGCTATTTCTGCAATATGTCTATTTTTGCATTCAACAATGCCATTTTGTTGTGGTGTGTACCTGCATGAAAACTGACATCGAATTCCATGACTTTTAAGAAAGTTGATGAATTCATTTGACATGCTTTCACCTCCTCCATGAGACCTTAATATTTGAATATACTTTCCTATTTTCTTTTCCACCATAGCCTTAAAATTCTAGAAGTGAGTGAATACCTCACTCTTCTGTTTCATGAAATATACCCATACTTTTCATGTATGGTCGTCAACAAAAGTAACATAAAACCTGCAACCACCCATAGATGTGGTCTTTGCAAGACCCCAAACATATGTGTACTATTTCTAGTGCATTCTCACTAACATGTTTGTCATGTGAAAATGATGCTCTTGACTGTTTACCAAATTGACATGCTGCACATACCTTTTGCATTTCTTCAACTTTGAAATTTGGTAGTCCATTGACAATCTCCTTGGAATGCATCAATTTTAGCCTCTACAAATTTGCATGTCCAATTTATTTGTGCTAGATCTCTATATCAGCAATAACCCTTGCACCTTTTGCAAACATAGCTTCATTCATTTTAGGAAATTTCACATTTAAGGTGAACATCCTACCCACTTTGTTTCCTTTGGCAATCAATCATCAATCATGCTTGTACTCTTCTACATATAACCCATCAACATTGAACTTGACTTGTAATCCCCTATCCACCATTTCCAACAGAAACCAGATTCTTTGTTATATTTGGAACATGCAACACATCAACAAGATGTTTTTCCTTCCCATCCTCCATAGACAATGCTATGTTTCTTGTATGCTTGATAGGGTGTGTAGTGTCATCACCTATTTCAACACATCTAAGAACTGGCAATTTTCACAAACTACTAGACCATTCTGCATGACGGGTCATGTGATTTGAAGCACTTGAATCAACATACCTGGCATTACCATTTGATTTTGAAACATCAACAGACATCGTATTCATCATATGATGTTGAACCATGAATAGCTTCTTAGAGTCATCCGCACTTGTGGATGCATAGTTGTTTTGCTGCCTTCTATTATTCTGATTCTTCAACTTATAATCACGTTCAAAGTGTCCAGGCTTACCACAATTCCAACATCCTTTACTGTCATTACTTGAATCATTTCTTTGGAAATTTCTACGACCTCTTTGGCTCCCCTTGCCTCAAAAGTGCCCTCTACCTCCTGCATGATTCTGTTGTTGTCCTTGATCTTAGTTATTGTGTCCTCTTCCACTTTTGAAGCTTTAACCTTTGCCTCTTCCTCTGCCAAAGTAGAATACCTGCTCAGAACTAGGTTTTCCTTGGGAGTTTGAATCCTCACCAAGATTCTTTTCTTCAATAATGAGCATGGCTACCAAATTAGCAAAATTTGGAATATTTTCCCTGGTCTGTATAGAAGTTCTGAACTGCTTATATGTAGCTCCTAAACCACAACGGCACATTTCCACCTTATCATCATCATCATCATCTTCATTCATGCCAATAGATGCAAGTGACTCACATATGCTTTTGATTTTCAAGGTGTTGTCACTTACTGACATGCCCTTCTCCTCCAATGTATGCAGCTCGTTCTTGAGTTGCAATTTCCATGCCTTTGTATTGGTCTCATACAATGCAACCAAACTGTTCCATGCCTCTTTCGGAGTCTTGGCATCTTGTATGTGCCCAATCATGATATCCTCTATGTTAACAGATATCCAATACATTACCTTTCGTGCTCCTTGATTCCATTCCTCATATGCTCTTAACTGATTCACAGTCTGATTCCTCTCTGGTAACTGTGGAGCATTTTCATTCTCTCCTTTGATGTACTTTTAGTAGCCTTTTCCCATCAAGAAAATCATCATATAGAATCTCCAAGCATGGAAGTTGTTCTTGTCCAGCTTATCACTCATAAGTGGACTCATTCCATCTGTGTTTGCCATTTCTGCAATAATTCACAATACTGCAAAAACACTTCAAGCAGTGGTTATGCTTGAACACTATCGCACTATGATGTGACAGTTCAATCTAAGAAAAATGGAGTTTTCATGTATCAACAGTACACAAAATCGCTTGAAATTCTGGATCTAGAATGTATGAGTGTTGTGAAATAGGATGCAAGTTATAGTTTTGCAAACTGGCCTAGTTCTTTTGTGGGTCCCACCTTGCGGGCTTGAAACGGAGGTTGAGATGGCTCCGAAACTCTGATCTGACAAAAACGAGTGCCTTCTACCTTCACACCAATTTTTGTAGCAATCAAAGGTCATTTGTGAATTTCACTTTCTCCATGCCTTCTCACGTACTCTTCACTATCGGCCTTCCCCACAAGCTTTCTACAGCCACACTAGCTTTGATACCATGTCACAAGGAAGGAGATAAGGGAGAGAGCTCACACATACACACTCGCAGTCAAAGAGGAGCATAGACACAAAATTAGGCAAGGAAGAATGATGTTCTTCTTCTTCTTCTTCTTCTATCGTTAGATTACCTTCGCGATGATATGTTTTGTTTTTCGTAAATTCTTGACAGAGAGCGTTCTCTACATCAGAAGTTGCATGTAGATCTTGTCGTTTATCAAAACTCTTTCATTTAAGAGTTGTTGTAGCTGACAAAGAAGCAGAACTTGGTGCAACTAATGTAGCTTTTACAGAGTTATATTAATGGCTTTGCGTGAAATTCTGTGAGTGAAAGAGTACAGAGCGAAGGAAGCGATATTAGACGAATTGTTTTGCAAGGTTTTGTGCAAGAAAGCCTACGTAATGATTCTGAACTTGTGGACGATTCGCTGCATTATTTTTGTTTGATAAATCACCGATTAAGTGCTTTGAAAATTGTTGAGTGAATATGCATGTTGGTTTGGTTTGCATTGCCATGATTTGGTTTGTGCACGCGCATCAATGGTTGCTCACTATGAATCTATCTTATGTTTGCTCCTCATCGTATTAGTTGTAAATCACTGTACCTGCCAATGGATTATGTGTAACAACTTCAGTGTACGATGCACTACTTCGCCATCTTGCCTAATCTTTGTTGATATGCATGACAGTTACATGAGATTTCTGCATGTGAATTTGGAAAATTGATGAAGATTGTATAACACTGAAGACCTTCATCGTAATTCTTACTCTAAACATATGAGCTGAAGTCTGTTGTATGTAGTTTTGATGGTTGACGCTCGTTAATCGATTATAAGCATTGTGTTGGTCTACTACAAGAATTGCAAACATATTAATTGTTTCTGCCTATATAGTTTGATGTTTATATTTTTTCCAGGATTCCTTGATGACCTTGAGTTATGCGATACAGGATAAACCGATTGACTGTTATGATTTGCATAAAGTTAAAAAATACAACTAAACCTACAAATTGATTTTTACCACACTGACGCAACATTTTTGTTTATGAGTTCGCATTGATATACCTTTAAAGAAAGAAGTTGAGCGAAGTCTTTTTTATGAAACAAACTTATTAATGTTTAATCCAAAATGAAACATCTGTTGTTCAATCCATAGCTATCGATGAATGATATGATAACAAAGACGATTAAAGAGATTTCACGAATATCCCATTAAAACTATTTAGTGTCATAAGCTTGTGATTCTTTTCCGATGAATATTACTGAGTTTGTTAGCTAGCGTACTATGTGATGAGCAATTCCTTTAGTTTAAAGGCTTGCTATAGAATACACTTTCGCCTTGCTATTACATTTGACTTCGCTTCATATGATTTCACTTTAGAAGTGTATAAGATAGTCAATGATCATAATAAATGAAAACGTCTTCACTCAAACATATTGAATGGATTGATTGGCTTGAATTTACATGTTTAAGCTAAACTCATTTAACTTACTTGATTGTGTATGTTCCTTTAAGATTTCTGAAGTTTTTTGAAAAAATGACTTGAATAGTAAATGTGTTTCTAAAGATCTTGACACTGGGATATGTTTTCCAACTAAACCCTTACCTACTTCTTTGAGTTCCCAATGTACCTGAGCTTGCCCCATGTTGGAGTTAGACGTCTGCGGAAGCACGCGAATAGCACACGGAAGAAGAAGAAGCTTGGAGTGCAACACACAATACTGAATGTATTACTAGAGAATGTACAAAGATAAGTAGCCCATTAGGGCAATAGGCGTATATACAAGCTGGGGGAAAAAACCTCCTAAAGAGGGAAAAAAGTGCCCCGGCAGTCCTAGTGTGTTCACACACATCACTACCTAAATATATCAACAAATCCCCCCTGGGAGTGACGCGGTGAACAAGGAGTTGGCACTCATGTATAAGGAAGTGCCAAGCTACATGGAAATAACTCCACAAAAGGAAGTAAGCCCAAAGCATTGCAAAAAGCTTCAAACTTCTCCCTAGGCAGAGCCTTTGTGAAAAGGTCTGCAATGTTCTCCTGCGTGGGCACATATGCCAAGCTGATCTCCCCAGCAGAGAACCTCTCCCTGACATAGTGATAATGCACCTCAATGTGCTTAGTGCGAGCATGGAACACAAGGTTCCTCGCAACTGCCAATGCGCTCCGACTCTTAGTGAAGATGGTGGTGGCAGAAGTCTGACCAACACCCAAATCAGCCATAAGGTGTCTGAGCCACACACACTCAACAGTCACTGTGAAAGCTGCCCTATACTCAGCCTCACAACTGGAAGTGGCCACAGTAGGCTGCTTCTTGCTCAACCAAGATATACATGAGCTACCAAGCATGAAGCAAAAGCCACTAGTGGACACACAAGTGTCATAACAACCAGCCCAATCAGAGTAAAAAAAAAGCATGCAAATCTGGCGGTAGTGATCCCCCCTTGTGATAAATCAACCCAAGTAGTCGAGTACCACTCAAATAGTGAAAGATGCACTTAACTGCCTGCCAATGCTTAACTCTTGGGCAATGCATAAACCTGCTCATCTGTGAGACAACAAATTTAATATCTGGCCGAGTAATGCATAAGTAAATCAAGCATCCAACAGTCTACTGATAGAGAACAACATCAAATGCATCTCCAACATCATGAAGACTCAATTGTAAACCTGTCTCCATAGGAGTGGCAATAGCCTTACAGTCTTCAAGGCCAAAACGGTGCAATAATGTGTCAATATATTTTGTTTGACACAAAACCATTCCACCATCAACTTGCATAAATTGAATGCCCAAATAGTGATGCAAATGTCCCAAATCAGACATCTCAAATGAGGCATGCAAATCAGCCTTAAAATCAGCAATATGCTTCTCAATAGGACCAGTGAGCAGCATGTCATCAACATAGATAACAGCGATTAGAAGCACATCAATAGCACGCTTAACATATAAGGTGCTTTCAGTTGGACTGTTCTCAAAACCATGTACAACCAGATAGGCATGTATCTTCTCATACCAAGCAGGTGGTGCTTGCTTTAAACCATATAATGCCTTCTTTAACCTGCACACCTGGTTTTCATGCCCTTTCTGCACAAAGCCACGGGGCTGAAAAGCATACACTTCTTCATGCAAGTCTCAGAAATGCAATTTTAATTTCCAACTGATGTACATTCCAACCATGATGGGCTGCAAGTGCACATATGCTCCAAACAGTAGTCATAGGGCATGTAGGTGCAAAGGTCTCATCAAAATCAATGCCTCTTTCCTATGCATAAGCCTTTGCAACAAGCCTAGCCTTATACCTGTCAACTGTACCATCAGTTTTACACACTGAATGAAAATAAGCATGTTCCATGTTCAGAAAAACATGAATGGAGGAATTACATTTATGTGTTTGTGTATGATAGGCACAAATTAAGTGGTCATAATGAGGTGCTAATTGTGTTTTATGTATCCATTGACATTCTTCAATAGAGTGATTTTTCTACTTAACCAAATATCGATGGTATTGAGTACCTGTGCATGTAGTAGTGACATCATGATAAATTATTTTCTCAGGAACCAAGATTTCAGATTGTTCTTCAATCAAAGGAGGGTCATTAAGAAGTGGAGTGAGTGGTAAAGTTCCTTTAAATGGTTTAAGTAAACTAATATGAAAAGAGTTATGTATATTCCAATGAGATGGTATATCTAATCTAAATGAATTATCATTAATATTTTCTATAATGCGACAGGCTCCATAATAGCGTGGTGCAGGTTTAATTTTACGATGTTGCAAAATATTTTTTGAGATTTCTTTTAATGATACGCAACCATACAAGATCATTTTCCTTGAATTCCTTGGCTAATTGTTTAGTATTGATATTACGTGTGTATCGCTCTTGACTTTTCCTAATGTGCTCGTGAACATCGTGGAGTATAGAAACGTGATCTTGAGCAATAGAATCAGCCATCGGAATGTCAGTTTGGGGAGTGACATGGGAGTGGGAAGCCTTTTACCATAAAAAATTTCAAAAGGTGCACGACCATAGTGGTGTGTGTGGTGTTATTGTAAGCAAATTGAAGCAATGGCAACTTTTCATCCCAATTAGTTGGACTATCTAATGAATAACAATGTAATAAATCAAGAATAGTACTATTTGTGGCTTCACTTTGTCCATTGCTTTCGGGATGACATGCAGAGCTAAAATCTATTTTAGAACCAAAATGTTGAAATAAGGCAACCCAAAAATGATTACAAAATCTAACATCATGATCAGATAACATTACTTTAGGAAATCCATGATGTGGGAAAATGCATTTAATGAATAATTTTGCAGCCTGAGGTGTAGACAAAGTTTTTCTACATGGAATGAAATATGGATATTTACTAAACCTATCAACTATTGTCCAAATCATATCATTATGTGAGGAAGTGATGGGAAGACCTGTGATAAAATCCATAGAAATCTGTTCCCATGGTTCCTTCGGAATGGGAAGTGGCATTAATAATCCAAATGGTTTACCATGATGACGTTTTACATGCTGACATACAATGCATTGAGAAACATAATGTGCAATATCTTTTTCCATGTGTGGCCAAAAGAAGAAATCTTTGTAGGCTGAAATGGTGCTTTGTATGCCTCTATGACCCATGTAAGATGGTTCATGCATTTCTTTGATGACAAAATCTTTAAAATCTTGGGTTATGCATAATCTATGTTGAAAATAAAGAAAACCATTATGAAATGTATAATGTTCATTAGATAAAGATGCACCATTGTTGAAGTCATGCTATGCACTTGAAAAATACAAATAAGATGGATAAGTGGAAACCATTTCTTGAAAAGAATGTATTTGTATAGTAGAAATATTATGCAAAACAACAGAATGTGAAGGAAATTGGCTAAGAGCATTAGCTACAACATTAGCTTTACCAGGCTGATATGGGATCATGGGTTGGGAATTTTGAATGAATGATGCCCATTTAAGATGGCGATTAGAGATTAAGGGCTGATTTAATAAATGCTTAATAGCATGTTGATCAATTTTGATTAAGACCTCAGAGCCCATAAGATAGTGTTTCCAAATTTGCAAAGCATGCACAACCGCTAAAAACTCTTTATCATATGTACTATAATTCTTTTCTGAGGGCTTAAGCTTCCTACTCTCAAATGCAATGGGATGATCATTTTGCATTAAAAATGCACCTATCCTTGAGCCACTAGCATCAGTAACAACATGAAAGGGTTGTGAAAAATCACGTAATTGTAAAACAAGTGCATGTGAAAGTGTATGTTTGAGTTTTTCAAAGGATTGTTGTTGGGCAAGTCCCCATGCAAATTTTATTTTCTTTTTCAATAACAAGGTAAGGGGCAATGCTAAATAAGAAAAAATTCGAATATAACTTCCTATAGAAACTAGCCAACCCAAGAAAAGAACGAACATCATTGACTGATTGTGGTGTAGGCCATTCTACTATAACTTTAATCTTTTTTGGATCCACATACACACCTTCACTTGAAATAATATGTCCTCGATATTCTAGCTTACGTTGAGAGAAGTAACTGTTTGCAGGATTAGCGTAAAGAGTGTGTTCTCGTAGTAAATAAAAACTATTTTAAGATGCATCTCATGCTCACTATAATTCTTACTGTAAACAAGTATATCGTCGAAAAATACAAGAACAAAAACTTGGTAATCAAGAAAAATGTTGTTCATCATTTGTGCAAATGTCGCAGGGGCATTCGTAAGTCCAAAGGGCATTACCATAAATTCATAATGATTTGTTTGAGTTCTAAAGGCATTCTTAAAAATATCACTTTGTGTCATACGAATCTGATGGTATCCTGATTTTAGATAAATTTTACTAAAGACACAAGCTCCTCGTAATTTATCTAAAAGATCATCTTTTCGAGGAATGGGGTATCTATTCTTTATTGTGATCTTGTTAAGGGCTCTATAATCAACGCACATTCGATAAGTTTTATTCTTCTTCTCTACTAAGAGAACTGGTTCTCCAAATGGGGAAGAACTAGGCCTTATAAGTCCTTTCTATAATAGGTCTTTACTTGGTTTTCTATTTCCTTTTGGTGTAATGGGCCATGTCTATAAGGTGCTTTATGACGAGGAGAACTACCAGGGACTAAATCTATGCTATAGTCAAAGGATTCTTGTGAGGGTGGTAGTTCAGAGGGATACTCAGACATAAAACAATCCTTATAAGTAGTCATGAAACGTTTATGTGCATCAGGAAGTGTATGAGTATAATCATTGATGACATTGACAAAAACAATGCATGAATGGAATCCTTTCCTAAATGCACGTTTTACTTGAGTGACTAATCAATGGAAATGGCTCGAAATCATGCCGTGAAGACAAAGTAATGATTTGACCTTTAAATTCAAAGTTAAAAGTTGTGCATGGTAGTCAATCCATGGGTTATAATGATGACGAAAAGGCATACCTAGTATAACATTGTAAGATTGCAAAGGTGCAATTAAAAATGTTCGTGAATCAATATATGGGCCTATGCTTATCGTAACATCTTGCACTTCTTGTGTTACATTATAACAATTACCTTGAAATGCAGCTTTTACTTTATACAAAGAAGGAAACATTTTTAATTTAAGTTCTTGTACTAATAAATGTGAAATAAATTCATGTGAACTACCATCATCATGTAAAATTTTAATGCATTTGTTGTTTATAGTACCCTTCATGCAAAGTAGAGAATGAAGAGAGATATCATTACCCAAGGTACTTAAGTCCTTCTCCAATGATTCCTCTGTCCAAAGAGGAGGAATTTCTTCATTGTCGGCCTCCATGTTATGTAATTGAGCTGCAACTGGTTTCATGTTAAGAGGTCGCAATCGGAACTTCATTTTCGTATGTCCAAGTTTGCCACAATTCCAGGAAGTGATTCGTGGTCGCTTCTGGTGGCATCCATCGCTGAAGTTTATAGGGTAGGTGGTTTGGTAGGTTGGAGAGATGAAGCAACAAGTGCAGTTGAGTAATTGGATTGCGATGGTCGAGGAAAAATAGGGTAAGATGGGGCATTAAAAGTACATTTCATGGGAAGATTTGGTTTAACAAAAAGTGGCCGTTGACGTGGTTGGTGTAGATGAAGTGACTTGGTTATGGACTGGAATTCTTTCTCTGCATCATAGGTGAAAGATATAGCCTCGTTGAGGGTTGTAGGATGTAGGGTGTGAAGCTTAGCTTGGATTCCCACCTCGAAACCATCTTCGTATTTCCGCTACAAGCTATCCTCCGATACATCTTCAAGCATTCGAACCAATAGTAAATTTTGCCAGAACCGCTCCGTGTAGGTAGTAACCGTATCTCCCTCCTTCCATGTAAGGGTTCTCCATGCACGCCAAACATGTAAATGGTATTGAGGAGGAAGAAAAGAATCCTGCACTTTATCTTGAAAAGCCTTCCACATTGTTGGACGCTCTGTATTGTGCCGCAGGACATTCCACCAGAGGTGAGCTTTTTGTTGGAGTTAGACGTCTGTGGAAGCACGCGAACAGCACAAGGAAGAAGAAGAAGCTTGGAGCACAAACACACAATACTGAATGTATTACTAGAGAATGTACAAAGATAAGTAGCCCATTAGGGCAATAAGTGTATATACAAGCCGGGGGAAAAAAACCTCCTAAAGAGGGAAAAAAGTGCCCCGGCGGTCCTAGTGTGTTCACACACATCACTACCTAAATATATCAACAAATCCCCCCTGGGAGTGATGCGGTGAACAAGGAGCTGGCACTCATGTATAAGGAAGTGCCAAGCTATGTGGAAATCACTCCACAAAAGGAAGTAAGCCCAAAGCTTTGCGGAAAGCTTCAAACTTCTCCCTAGGCAGAGCCTTCGTGAAAAGGTCTGCAATGTTCTCGTGCGTGGGCACATATGCCAAGCTGATCTCCCCAGCAGAGAACCTCCCCTGACATAGTGATAATGCACCTCAATGTGCTTAGTGCGAGCATGGAACACAGGGTTCCTCGCAACTGCCAATGCACTCTGACTGTCAGTGAAGATGGTGGTGGCAGAAGACTGGCCAACACCCAAATCAGCCATAAGGCATCTGAGCCACACACTCAACTGTCGCTGTGAAAGCTGCCCTATACTCAGCCTCACAACTGGAAGTGGCCACAGTAGGCTGCTTCTTGCTCAACCACGATATACATGAGCTACCAAGCATGAAGCAAAAACCACTGGTGGACACACGAGTGTCATAGCAACCAGCCAAATCTGAGTCTGAAAAAGCATGCAAATCTGGTGGTAGTGATCCCCCCTTGGGATAAAACAACCCAAGTAGCCGAGTACCACTCAAGTAGCGAAAGATACGCTTAACCGCCTTCCAATGCGTGACTCTTGGGCAATGCATAAACCTGCTCATTTGTGAGACAGAAAACTGAATATCTGGCCGAGTAATGCATAAGTAAATCAAGCATCCAATAGCGTGCTGATAGAGAATAGCATCAAATGCATCTCCAACATCATGAAGACTCAATCCTAAACATGTCTCCATAGGAGTGGCAATAGGCTTATAGTCTTCAAGGCCAAAATGCTGCAATAATGTGTCAATATATTTTGTTTGACACAAAGCCATTCCACCATCAACTTGCATAAACTGAATGCCCCAAATAGTGATGCAAATGCGCAAATTGAGGTATGCAAATCAGCCTTGAAATCAGCAATATGCTTCTCAATAGGACCAGTGAGCAGCATGTCATCAACATAGACAACAATGATCAGAAGCACATCATTAACACGCTTAACATATAAGGTGCTTTCAATTGAACTGTTCTCAAAACCATGTGCAACCAGATAGGCATGTATCTTCTCATACCAAGCACGTGGTGCTTGCTTTAAACCATATAATGCCTTCTTTAACCTGCACACCTGGTTTTCATGCCCTTTCTGCACAAGGCCACGGGGCTGAAAAACATACACTTCTTCATGCAAGTCACCATTCAGAAATGTTGTTTAATGTCCAACTGATGTACATTCCAACCATAATGGGCTGCAAGTGCACAAATGCTCCGTACAGTAGTCATACGGCATGTGGGTGCAAAGGTCTCATCAAAGTCAATGCCTCTTTCTTGCGCATAACCCTTTGCAACAAGCCTAGCCTTATACCTGTCAACTGTACCATCAGGTTTATGTTTCAGCTTGTATACCCACTTAGTGCCAATGGCATTCTTGCCAGGAGGCAAGTCACATAAAGACCATGTACCATTCTTCATTATAGCATCATATTCAGATTGCATATCAACCATCCAATTTTTTGAATTCTATGCTTCATCAAAAGAAACAGGCTCATTCTCATCACAGAGACTAGACGCAGCCATAACATAGCAATCTGATGCAAAGGAGGCACTATGAGAGCCTGAACGAGTACGATATGACAAAGGTGCATCTAATTTGCTGTCACGCAAAGTCTGCACCAGCCATTTTGGCATAGTTTTTGCCTACTCAATATCAACTCTCTCATCAACAAGTGCATCGTGTAAATCTGCATTAGAAATGGAATGATTTGCATCATCATATGAAACCTGCAAAGGCTGAGAAGTTGCCTCATTAGGACCAGCACTAGACTGTCCACCTGTAAAAAGAGGCATCAACGTATCATACATGTCTTTGGAGCTAACAGATGTCTCCTTAGTACATGAAAGCAATGGCTGAATAGCATCTTCCACAAAGACAACATCACAGCTAACCAGAATGCGTTTAGTCTGTGGATGATACAGACGATAGCCTTTACATTCAGAATTGTACCCAACAAAAATACATTTTACTGCCTTATCATCCAATTTTCTGCGATGTTGTTCAGGCACTAATGCATATGCCAAACAACCAAAAACACGCAGATGAGCAACAGATGGCTTGCGGTCATGCCAAGCCTCATATGGAGTGATAGACTGCAGCGCTTTAGTGGGACACCTGTTCAGTACATATGTTGCACACATGACAACCTCAAGCCAGAAACTATGTGGTAAAGCCTGACTTTTGACCATGCACCTCGCCATCTCCATGAGTGACATGTTCTTTCGTTCAGCAACTCCATTCTGTTGAGGTGTATACGGCACTATACACTGGTGTTTTATCCCACGTTCAGCCAGAAATGCATTAAAATCTGAAGACATATATTCCCCCCCTCGATCAGAATGGAGGGTGCCCATTTTACATGCTGATAGATTTTCAGCCAAAACCAAAAACTGTTTGAAGCACATGAACACTTCGGACTTTGCTTTGAGTGGATATACCCATGCATGCCTAGAAAAATCATCAATGAAAGTCACGAAGTAAAGGTAATTTCCAAAAGAGGGTGTCTGCATAGGACCACAGACATCACTATGTACAAGCTGCAATTTCTGCGTAGCCCGAACTGAACCATCTTTTGGAAAGGATGAACGCTGCATTTTGCCCAAAATACAGCCCTCACAAACATGTTTTCCAGGTGCCTCAAGTTTGGGCAAAGAGGACACCATTTCAGATTTATGCAGGCGTAGCAAACTAGCAAAATTCAGATGACCAAAGCGTGCATGCCAAAGCTTTGCATCTGACATAGCCTGAGAATTATGAACTGCACATGCGGAATCATTCACTGATCTTTCATAGTCTATGAGCTTATACAGCCCACGACATAAAATGCCAGAAGAAATAATCACATCCCCATTTGAGAGATCATGAACTGTACACCTCTCGTCAACAAATTTCACAACCAAGCCAATCTTGGCTAATGCAGAAACTGATAACAGGTTCTTTTTGATCCCTGGCACAAATAAAGCATCTGACAAAGTGAAAGAACTACCATCAGCAGTAGTCAAAATGATCTTACCAACTCCCATAACAGGATAAGAGGAGTTGTTGGCACATGTAACAGTATTCCCTGTAGGGGCAGGCTCAAGTGAAGAGAAGAAACTGCGCTGCGAGGTAATATGTTTGGTCGCCCCACTGTCAAAGTACCAAACATCTGAGTCTACTGCAGACATGCACTGATCATGAGAAGATGGGTCAAAGCTGCAGACAGTAGCAAACGCCCATTCTTCTTCCTACACAAGATTTGTAGACTCTGTTTTTGGTGTAGAGACCTCTGCAACAACCATTCCAGCCTCTTTCTTCTTTGCCTCTTTTGCAGCCAGTTTTGGACAGTTCTTTATGATATAATCATTCCCTTTACAGTACTTACAAAACAATTTCTACTTTTCTGATTTCTTCTCATCTTTATCCTGGTTCTTCGAATGTGCAGCATTTGCAGATTTCTGCTTACTAGTAGAAGAGCTCCATTTTCCTTTGCCCTTCTGGCTAGCCAGGAAAGCTTGATTTGCAACACACATAATGGACCTGTTCTGCCTGGACTGATCTTCCTGCAACAGAACAGAGACTAACTCCTCAAATGACAAGGCATTTGGATTTCCTTTCATCATCAACCGAAGAGTAGAAGCAAAACTCTGGTATGAATCAGGAAGACCATTCAGAACGGTCTGCACAAGTGAGCTATCTGGTATAACCTCATCAACAGAAATCAACTGTTCCTTCAAATCTTTGATCTTCGTTAGGAAACTGTCCATGGAATCACCTTCATTCATGTGCTCACTCTCCAACTGTTTTCGGAGGTAAGCAACACGAGCCTCATTCCTAGCTTGGTACAATGTGGTTAGTGTATCCCAAGCATCCTTAGCTGTTCTGCAAGAGTGAATGTGAGGAATAATGGCACGTTTGACAGACAAAGCTATCAATGCATGTGCCTGGGCATCTCTGCCATCCCAACGAATCTGCTCTGCAGTAGGTGCAGCAAAAACAGCAGCACAAACAAGAATCTATGGAATATCATCTTCGACACCATCTTTATCAACTCCAGCACCTGTATTTGCAGTACCTGTCATTACAGGTATAACATGACATCTTTCAACACCCTGCACAATGTTCCACAATCCTTTTGCAACCAATACATGTCGCATCATATATGCCCATAATGGGTAGTTGGTACCATCCAACTTATCCTCAACAGCCAACATACGGAATACATCACTGCTTTCAACCATGGCCAGTGACTAAAATACCTTGATGCAAAAAATTGACTGTATCTCAAAAAGTTGAACAGAACTGCCCAGACGAGTTCTGCTAGACCTGTAGCAGACTTCGAGACGCTTATACTGGCGAACAGAAATCGGTATATACCTTTGGCACAAAAGGACGAAATAACCTGCACAAGCACTACAATAGTGCGTTCGGAGGCCAAAACGAGCTCAGATCGCGATTTTGGCACCACAAAGCGAAGCCGTTTTGATCTCGGAAACACGCTGAGTATGCTCACCAAAATTTGTGCGATTCTGAGACTACAAATGGAGGAGTGTCGACAGCACCCTAGAAGAAGCGACGACCTCCTCTGATACCAATTGTTGGAGTTAGACGTCTGTGGAAGCACGTGAACAGCACATGGAAGAAGAAGAAGCTTGGAGCACAAACACACAATACTGAATGTATTACTAGAGAATGTACAAAGATAAGTAGCCCATTAGGGCAATAGGCGTATATACAAGCCGGGGGAAAAAGACCTCCTAAAGAGGGAAAAAAGTGCCCCGACAGTCCTAGTGTGTTCACACACATCACTACCTAAATATATCAACACTTTTCCTACTAAATAGTTAGTGGAAAATTTGACTTTTTCATTTTTAGCATATGTTTCATCACTATAAAAATCATCAAACTGTGAAAGCCATGAAAGGATAAAAGGGCCGTCCTTCCGGGCATCAAACCGTAAAAACTAGTAATTCTTAATGGCAATCTTGGAATGCGTGCCATCCGACTGGGCAGAGACAATAGATTTGGCCACTCTTGTAAGGTTGTCTTCATCAGTTTGCATCTTTTCAAGTATCTCATCATGTTGTCGGATCTCGTTCTGAGCACCTCGTAATTCGTGCCGCAAGAGCTCCAGTTATTGCTCGAGGGTGACCTCGGGTAGAGGTGATTCGTCAAAATCCTCCATGTTGTTCATAGGGTCCATGAGGATGTAGAGACAAAACCTTCTTGCTAGACATGTAAAAACAATTTTTGAGTTTGTTTCAGTTAAAATGTAAAAGGAAGGGTTGTTCTTGGGAATTGAAAAAGTAAGAAAGAGATGAAAGTTATGTTAAATATAAGAAAAGAGAAGTAGAGTGACAACACAAAGAGATAGTGTAGTGGTAAAACACTTCCCTTGTGTGGGTGAGGTTGTGGATTCAAATCCTCCCACCTTGGTGAATCTAAAAGTCCTTATTGCCACTCATACATTAAAATTGGTTCGCGCGTAGCCAATGGTTGCCAATGGTCGCCAAGGGAGCGTTGGGTGCCAATGTAATGCTTAAGTAATGCCTAAGTTCTTTGCCTTAATCGACACATTGGAGTAAGATGGAGTAAACGTAGGTGTAAACGTACGTGTACACGTAGGTTCTAGTTCTGTAACTGGAACAGAAACAAAAACTAGAAACTGGAACTGGAACTGAAAACAGAAACGGAAATGGAAACGGAGCCGAAGCCAACGGAAATGAAAATGGAGCCGGAGCCAGAATCGGAATCAGATTGTGAACAGAGAACAGCGAAACAAAGATCTATTCGCCAAACCGAATAAAAACAAGAATTTGCCAAAACGAACAGAAATAGATCCCTCTGTAGTGACGTGTGCAAGGCTTTGATACCACTATTATTAGGATCTTGCTCACATGCACACAAAGGTTATGAATGCAAAAAACACAAAGAAAAATAGAGACAATAAGAGAAGAGACTGAATGCACTATTGGGTGCAATCTCCCCCCATGCACTCTGTTTTGACAGTCCACAGAGTGCATGTATTTATAGAAATTTTTGATTACGTCTAAAAGAGTGGTTACATGAGAGCGGCTTTGAAAAGCATGCGTGAAACTAAAAGTTGGTGACTTTCGTAGAAAGCCTTTCTTTTAATATCAGAAACTACGGTCTATAATGACCCTTATTCTAACCACTATTTTTCTAACTATTTCTAACAATAGAATCTTCTATGCGGATTTATTTACAAACTACCTTATAAATTTGATTTATTGATGTCCGCCCTAAAGTCTGATTATTGATGTCCGCCCTTCATGCTTTCGTGCCCTCACGAACCTTTAGCTTCTATATCAAAAACACCAAAACACATTAGTACATTAATAAATTAACACTCCAACAATGCATTGTTCAACATATTCCATAATGTATAACAATGATTATCAATGAAGATAACAAAATACCTATTACCTCTCGATGGGGACTCCTTGGTTGGTCCACATACATTGGTGTGAATGAGATCTGATGAAAATCTACCCCTTTGTGTACTCTTCTTGAATGGAAGCCTTGCTTGCTTCCCAAATCAACATGCTTCACATAAATTTTGCATACTTTGAGAGTGGAAATGTTGTGTAGCTCATGGGTTTCAAAGGCTAAAATATATGGATTCTAAATGTTAGAACATGAAGTATATTTTCCTTGATGTGGCCCTTAAGTTATCCTTGGAACATGCTTAAACCTTTGGGTTGAACCTTTAGTTTTATCCCTTGCGGTATTTATTCATATGAGCTCCCAATTGCATGCTTGGAAACTTAGGATTGATTTATCCTAAGGTGGGAACCCTTAGTGTTAGGATAAGCTTTTCGAGGAGCCACCTTGGGTTTGCATGAGAGAAGAACCCTCATTTGATTTAGAAGGCATGTGATAGACCTTGGGAAATTAGAAGGCATGTGATAATCCTTGGGAAAGTGTCCACATGAGGGACACTCGGCTAGACACTCGACCAATCCCAAGGACATGCACCCCCATGGCCTACAGGTACATATATGAGTGGTGTTTGTGGGGTGGAGACGTGTTATCTCTTAGTATTGTGGTCTTGGTAGTTAGAATTTTAGGTAATAATTGTAGTTTTACAACATTGATAATTAGACTAGGTCTATTTCTTCTCTAGTACATGAGTGCTTGTGCATCATTTTTTGCAATTCAATAGGTTTCATGTGAGTATCAAGAATGAGTATATGGCATGTTTTTGTGATGCAAAATAGCCCATATATGCCGCTCCCTATAGAGGGAGGGTAGCCCACAAGGGTCCTCAATGAGTCCCTTGGGTGGCTAAGAGATCCCTCATCCCAAGAAGACTAGTAAAGGGTCTATACACTATGTATAAGAGCCATCTAAGCCAAATATCACCAGCATCAGAGGTTGAAGGCAATACAAAACTTCACATTACATATAAAGCTCTTTGTGTACCTAAGTATCGACTTAGGGACTTAAGGAGAAAGAGACTATACCTCAATCCCCTACAAGTGCATATAGTGGGGATTCATGCTTTAATTATCAATCCAAGAAGTATCATAACCTAGTCGAGTGTATGAGAACATGCATTAAAGTGTAGGTCAATGCAAAAGTGAACTAACAAAGGTGCACACAAGTGTAAACTATCACATTCAAGCTTTCATGGTCCACTATGGTGTCACGATACCTAGAGCAGTAGCCAACAATAAATCGAGCTTTTCTCTCAGTTCCAAACTTGAAATATAGCAACTAACGGGTTCATTTGGAAGCTCTTGGGAAGAGGCATCCAGTAGTTTCACTCGATTCTGACACTTCTTCTTCAAGCTATGAGCAAAAGACTGAGCCGTAGGAATGACCTACCTATGCTTCAACACTTCTCGCACTTCACACACATATTACCAACTGTCATGGACAAGGGAAACCATTGAATCTCAGATTCCATGTGAATCCTATATCTCATGATTGGTTCAGAATTTGGGGAAGCTAATGCTTCCATTGCGTTTGGAACGTGCCAAAACCCTAAGATCGACTGTCTTCTTGCTTGATTCTGACACCTGGAGGTCCTAATTCAAATCCATGACATCATGATGACATCATCAAGTCGCAACCGCCCTTGGGAACCGCCCTTGAAAACCTATATAAGGAGGGGTTGGCCACATTCATAATCAGTCTTGCCAATACCACTCTTGGGAGCTCAAGGAGTTGTGACCGCCAAGTAAGTACTCTACAAGTTCCAGTTCTAGTTCGTCTTGTTCCTTGTTCTAGTCTAGTTCTTGGACATACTATCTTGTCCCCTTGTAATCTCGTAGTACGAGATCCTGTTGAGTTCTTTCGTGTATCTAGTTCATCTCCCAGAAGGGAGTTCTTGTAATCCAGACATCTTGTCTCATACTTACGATCCCGGGTTGTGGGATCTCCTGTATCATCTCTAGTCCAGTTTTCCATACCTATTCATCCCGGGTTGTGGGACATCTTGTATCAACGTCTTCTTGTATTATTTCCCCTACGTGGGTGTTCTTGTAATCATAAGTGTATTTCTGAAATCTTGTCTACTGTAGTCAGAGAGCACAATCTAGTGCTCCCCTGACATTTTGGCAAGACTATCTTCTATCCAAGATCAGGCATCATGGAGAACGCTTATGAACAGATCGTACCATCACTTCAGAGTCTCCAACAACAAGTCGAAGACCTAAGTCATCGACAGACATAAGTCGAGATGGGACATCCAATGCATGTAGGTGCACTCCTCCAAGAATTACAAGAACGAATCGGGAGTCTTCAAGAAAATCAAGGGAGCATTCAAGTAAATCAATGGCCTAGTACATCATTTATGAAGGAACCCAAGATTTGCATGCCAGAAAAGTTCGATGGGGATCGCACAAAGTTTCGTGGATTTCTCCAGCAAGTTAAATTATACATCCGTATGCAACTTGATAGATACCCTGATGAGGCATCCAAGGTCGGGTTTATTGGAACCTTGCTCTGTGGCCAAGCATTATCATGGTTTGCCCCAATCTTGGAGAAGAACATGGCAATACTTGAGGACTATGAGGGGTTTCTCAGAGAACTCTCCGCCACATTTGGAGATGCAGATACAAGTCAAGTAGCAGAAACAAAACTTTGGAAGTTACGTCAAGGTAACCGCCCTGCCTCTACCTATGCATCTGAATTTAGGCAGTTGATATGTGATCTCACTTGGCATGAAGATTATTTCATAAGCCAATTTAGATGGGGTTTAAGAGATGATGTGAAGGACCTTTTGCTCACGATGCCAGAGGTTAAAACATTGAATGAATATATCATGCAAGCTATTCAATGTGATAACCGACTTTTTGAAAGGAAACAAGAAAAACAAGTAGAAGGAAGACCTCGCCAGTGGAAACCTTTCCAACCCACTACTAAAGATGAGTCCATGCCTGAACCTATGCAAATAGATGTAACTAGGTTTCAGCCTCTAACACTAGAAGAGAAACAGAGAAGGAGAGTTAATAAGTTATGTCTCTACTGTGGAAACCCTGAACATATTGCAATTAATTGTCCAAACAAGAGAACAAACTCCAGAGTCGCAACCACCCTTGTAGAGCAGGGGAACGAGGAAGTCCAGTTGTAAAAGGGACCCTGCAGCCGGACCATGATATAAGAAAGGGTCTCATAATTCTAGCTACACCCATAGAAACATGTCTTGCACCTGTCAAGTTAATCATGCCCAAGAAGACCCTTTCCCTTACAGCCCTAGTAGATTCAGGAGCCTCCTCATGTTTCATTGATGAAGGATTGGTTAAGAAACATGGAATTCTTGTACTTCGGAAGAACAAACCAGTAGTAGCTGAAGTAGTAGATGGACGACCTCTAGCATCTGGGAATATAACCATGGAAACCACACCATTAAGAGTACACCTTGGTGACCAAGAATCCCACATATGTTTCAATGTAATATCGAGCCCTGTACATCTAGTTATCATTGGAATGCCCTGGTTAAAGAAGCATAATCCAGACATTAATTGGGAAAAGAATAAAATCACCCGTCGAGATATCCAGAAGAACCCAACATATGTTGGAGCCAAAGCCTTCATACATGCAGTAAGGAAGGAACCTACATATATGATCTATGCCATACCAGCTCAAGAATCCAAGAAAGATGATCCAGTACAGCTACCCAATCAGTACGAAGGCTTTGAAGATGTTTTTGAAAAGACCTTACGATTGCCCCATAGATCTTCAAGAGGGAGTACAGCCACCCTTTGGACCAATCTAGAGACTATCTCTAGAGGAACTTACAGAACTACGCAAGAACATTGATGAGAATCTAGCAAAGGGGTTTATCAAACACTCGAAGTCTCCAGCAGGAGCTCCTATTCTATTTGTAAAGAAGAAGGATGGGACTCTCCGGATGTGTGTAGACTATCGTGGATTGAACAATGTCGCTATAAAAAACAGATACCCTCTACCACTCATATCAGAGCTCTTGGAACGCCTTGGAAAAGCAAAATTCTTCACGAAAATTGATCTTCGAGGAGCTTACAACCTTGTCAAGATCAGAGAAGGAGACGAATGGAAGACAACATTTCAAACAAGGTATGGGCATTTTGAATATGTAGTTATGCCATTCGGTCTTACAAATGCTCCAGCTGTCTTCCAACATATGATGAATGATATCTTTCGAGAATATTTAGATGATTTTGTTGTAATATACCTTGATGATATCTTAATATTCTCCAAAAATCTAGAGGATCATGAAGATCATGTAAAGATAGTCCTAGAGAAACTAAGAGAAAAAGGATTATATGCGAAATTGGAGAAGTGCTCTTTCCATAAGACAGAAGTGGAATTTTTAGGGTACATAGTATCAGATAAAGGAATTTTTATGGACCCTAAGAAGATTGAGATAATCCTTGACTGGCAACCACCTTCATGTGTTCGAGATGTACAATGTTTTTTGGGGTTTGCCAATTTCTACAGGATATTCATCAGAGATTACTCCAAGATAGTGACACCTCTTACCAAGCTTACAGGGAACTCCAAATTCTCATGGACCGAAGAAGCAGAGAAGGCCTTTCAGACCTTGAAATCAGCATTTACTACCGCTCCAATTCTAGTTCATCCTGATTCCAGTAAGCCCTTCTTCCTTGAGACAGATGCATCGGACTTTGCTCTAGGGGCCATTCTTTCCCAATATGGAGATGATGGACACCTACATCCAGTTGCATATCATTCAAGGAAGTTTTCCCCTCTAGAAATTAATTATTAAATTCATGATAAAGAACTTCTTGCCATAGTAGACACGTTTGATACATGGCGTCACCATCTAGAAGGAGCAGCTCATAAAGTCATTGTGTATTCAGATCACAAGAACCTAGAGTATTTTATGACCACCCGGATTCTCAATAGAAGGCAATCTCGATGGAGTAACTTTTTATCCAGATTCGACTTTGTCATCACATACCGTCCAGGACGTCATGAATGTCAGTCAGATGCCCTGTCCAGAAGATCTTACCTTGCACCAAAGAAGGGTGAAGAGGCCTTTGATCAACAAGAGAGTGTATTACTCAAGCCTGAACATCTCCAGTTAGCAGCTATCTCTTCAAGCCATCATGAAGATTCAGCCTTGAATCAGTTAATCCGTGAGAATCTACCACAGGATGAATTGTTTTCTAATGTTAAGCAGAAAGCTCAAGAAGGAAAATTCCAAGAAGTAAATGAATTTTAGGAAAAGGATGGTTTACTACTCTATAAGAACCTATTATATGTCCCTCCAGGAAAGCCCAGGATCCAAGTACTTCAACAACGCCATGACAACCTTGCAGCAGGACATTTTGGAGTGAATAAAACAATAGAACTCATATCAAGGGACTTTTGGTGGCCTCAGATGTGGAAGGAAGTCAAAGGATACATTCGAACTTGTGATTGTTGCAATAGATTTAAGGTACCCCGACATAAACCTCATGGCCTCTTGCAACCTCTACCTATTCCAGAAAGGCCATGGGCTTCATTGTCTATGGATTTCATCACAGATCTACCAAAGTCAGATAAGTATGATGCCATTCTTGTTATTGTGGATAGATTTACAAACATGGCACACTTCATTCCAACTACCAAGGCAATCACAGGTGCAGCCACTACTAGACTTTTTATCAGGTATATATTTAGGCTTCATGGATTGCCTGATGACATTGTCAGTGAGATCCACAGTTCATATCCAGGTTTTGGAACAGTCTTTGCAAGCTCCTTGGTGTTCAAGTTAAACTATCTACAACAAATCATCCACAAACTGATGGACAAACAGAACGAGTGAATCAAGTCCTGTAGCAATATCTCCGTTACACTAGCAACTATCATCAAAATGATTGGTTTGAGCTTTTACCCTTTGCAGAGTTTGCTTATAACAATAGTGTTCATTCATCTACTAAGCAAACTCCCTTCTTTGCTAATTATGGACAACAGCCAAGGATGGATATACAAATGTCAAATCATGTCAAGAACCTAGTTGCTAGAGACAAGGCCCAGTACCTGATGGACATTCACAAAGAACTCAAGGAAGAGATCCATAAAGCTCAACAACAATATAAGTACTATGCAGATCAACATCGTGTCAAGAATCCATTGTATCAAATTGGGGTTAAAGTATGGTTACTCAAAAACAACTTGCAAACTTCAAGGCCTTGTGCAAAGTTAGATCATCAAAGATTTGGTCCATTTACCATCTTGGCCAAGATTAATCCAGTCACCTTCAAGCTCTAGCTACCAAGTACCATGAGAATACATCCAGTTTTCCATGTATCCATGTTGGAACCATATCAGATTTCACCATTGAGGGGGGAGAGACCTAATCCTTCACCACCTATCGAGATTGATGATCATGAAGAATTTGAAGTCAAGCATGTCCTAGATTCGAGAATATCCCGACGAAGATTAGAGTACCTTATTCATTGGAAAGGGTATGACATCAGTGATCGTACTTGGGAACCTGCAAAAAACCTTCAAAGAGCACCAATCAAGGTTCGAGAATTCCATAAGAGAAATCCAATGAAGCCGAGACTAGAGAACGTGACCGCTCCTCATGGAACTTGTCGCTTGAGGGGGAGGTAATGTCATGGACAAGGGAAACCATCCTGAATCTCAGATTCCATGTGAATCCTATATCTCATGATTGGTTCAAAATTTGGGGAAGCTAATGCTTCCATTGCATCCGGAACGTGCCAAAACCATAAGATCGACTGTCTTCTTGCTTGATTCTGACACCCGGAGGTCCTAATTCAAATCGATGACATCATGATGACATCATCAAGTCGCAACCTCCCTTGGGAACCGCCCTTGAAAACCTATATAAGGAGGGGTTGGCCACATTCATAATCAGTCTTGCCAATACAGTCTTGGGAGCTCAAGGACTCGTGACCGCCAAGTAAGTACTCTACAAGTTCCAGTTCTAGTTCTTGTCTTGTTCCTTGTTCTAGTCTAGTTCTTGGACATACTATCTTGCCCCCTTGTAATCTTGTAGTACGAGATCCTGTCGAGTTCTTTCGTGTATCCATTTCATCTCCCAGAAGGGAGTTCTTGTAATCCAGACATCTTGTCTCATACTTACGATCCCAGGTTGTGGGATCTCTTGTATAATCTCTAGTCCAGTTTTCCATACCTATTCGTCCTAGGTTGTGGGACATCTTGTATCAACGTCTTCTTGTATTATTTCCCCTACGTGGGTGTTCTTGTAATCATAAGTGTATTTTTGAAATCTTGTCTACTGTAGTCAGAGAGCACAATCTAGTGTTCCCCTGACACCAATAGCAAACAAGCACTACCATGGATAGACAACACATCAAAGCACTCTTTTCAAGCCACATGCATGCATGCAAGCTCACAAGGAAGAAGATACAGAGAGGAGAAGACACATTCAAAATTATGTGCTCTTGATTCTCACAATGGCCAAAAAGTTCTTACAAAAGGTCACAAAATGACTTATATACATGTGCCCTAAAAATGATCTTTTCACACAAGAGACGAGCAGTTTATTGACTAAAAGACTAATTTCCTACTGGTTTAATGATACAAATATCTATGGATATGCATCTAGAGGACTCCTCTAGTGCATTTACATGGGAAAATATATTACAAGGTGAATATGCTACAAAAATAAAGTGTCCAAATCGGAAAACATTTGGGGCCCTTCTTTTTCTTTGTATCTCTGCTCTACAACACTCTCCCCCTCTTTGTCTCTATCGTCCCTTGACTCAGGCTTTGCTTCTTGTCTCTAGTTCTGTGCCTGTAGTTGATCTGGTTCCTTCTTAACTGAGAGCCTCTTTATAGTTGACCAATGCCAACTCTTGTGCAAGTTGTACTGATATAGTTTTACCAGTGGTCATGGAACTCATCATAATTTGGAACTTGTTGCATTGGTTTTGGCCTATTCTTTTCTTTCCACTACGTGCATCCAGTGGTCGAAGAAGCGATAAGGATTGTCAGATAATTTGTTACTTTATCCAAATTAACTCCTTTGCTTTTGTAATCCCCTTGGTATTTTGTACATTCATAAATCTAGGTTGCTATGGTAAATCGGGCTACCACACATGCAACCAATGGAGATGGACTACAATAGATTTGTAGTCTAGCTCTCCAATAACCTCTTTGTATTTGCACTACAAACACCATATGAAAGGTATGAGGGTCTGGATTTTCAGCCTTCGATCTGGACCTCCCGAAGATCAAGAGGTTGAAGCACCTTCCGGGGCTCGAGATCTACTGGATATCCTCTTGCTTTTCTTCATGGGTAGTTGCTGGCCTTGATCTGTCCTTGCCTGTTGTGTACTTTCCACTATAGCCCCAGACTACTGGATATCTTCTTGCCTTTCTTCATGGGTAGTTGCTGGCCTTGATCCGTCCTTGCCTGTTGTGTACTTTCCACTATTGCATGCCCTTGCGGGGCTTTGTACAGAGATGAGTTTTGTGTGCCCTTGAGGGGCTTCCTATAGAGATATGTCTTTAGATATATTCTATTTAATGAAGCTTCTGTCTTGATCTTCTTCATCTTTTCTTTTTGTTTGTCTCTCCTTCAACACCACCCCCTCCTGAACTCTCTCGTCCCCGATAGGCTTTGGAATCTGGTGGCGTGAGTACGTTTGAATCACTTTTTGCTCTCTATGATTTAGCAAATAAGCTTCACATACCATTAGTTCATGCCATTGAGATGATTTGACTCCATCATCTAGTGCCTGTCTATGATCTGCAAAGAAGTTCAGTTCATAGGCTACCAGTTTGGCATTTGAGTTGGAAGTGATCTTCATAAAATTTTTTGAGTCCATCTCAAAGAATCCTATAAAAAACTCTTCCTCGAAGATCTGCATGTATGGACTCGGAAGGAACATGAGGCGTGAATATAGTGCCATAATTGTAAGTCTCCTTGGAGTTGTAGATAAATCGAAAACTAAAGCATATGCTCCTTGATTAATGCCAATAATATTTAAAAATGTATACTAGGCATGTTTGAATACCTTTAGAACTGCGAGGAGCATGCTCAATATGTTATTTGTTATTTTGATAGTTAGATCTGGCACTGTGGCCTATCTGGATAGCCAAAATTCTATGGTCTTTACCATGTACTCTTCTATTGGCAAATAGTTTCGTGGAGGACTAGGCAGTAATGGATAATTTAGCCATTGATTGTTTAATGTACCTTGGTGTTGTGCTTCCCAAAATTGCATTCCACACTCCTCGCTTGCCTGCTTCATATAACTGGTCCAAGATCCATACGGGCATTTTAATTGGCAAGCCTCCAGTCTCTACTAGGTATAATCCATACCATATTTTCTTATGAGGTTGGGTGAACCGGTCTTGCGCTGGAAATGCGAAGTGTTGAAGGCACATCCGCAGTGGTATGGCGATGTTGGGGGTGAGGGCACACATTTCTTTCAACTTCTTGATTTTGTTGTTCTTCATCGACTCTGGTATCAAAGGATCTCGATCGGAGGGTACATGGGTGCCATACATCTGAAGGGCCTCCCTGATTAAAGTGATATTCAACTCAAACTTCTTCATTTCTTCCTAGTTTGATAGAGAGGGCACCAGGAATGTGCCTGAATGATCTTTGTCTCCTGTCGCCTTGAGAGTTGCAATCAAGTAGTAGCACCGAAGAAAATTAGGTCTAGGCAAGGCTGCACTAAAATAATCTTGCAATCCCGCTTTTTGCCAAATATCTTGAAGAGGGGCAACATTTTGCAATGCTTCAAATTCTCGTGAGAAGAACTGAAAGGTCCACCACACTCCTCCACATTCCAACTTGGATTCCCAGATATGATCTGCGTCTCCCAAATCTCCTGGCATCTCATTGAACCAATGAGAATGCCCCTTTACTCTTTCTGTCAGGCCACTTGGTGGATCTGGAATGGGAATTCTTCTCACATTCAAAAGCTCTTCACGCCTTGCTGTCAGTGGGGCCTCCACAGGCATGGTATCCCAATTGCTTTGAGTGCTAGTGCCTGCTTGAGAGCTCGTGCCTGCTGCTGCTGCCATGAGAATCGGGTGCTTATCTGCTAGAAGAAGAATGGCACATTAGTGTTGCATAGGAAACAAGACGTAATGGTGTTCCCTTCACAATACTAACATGACAATCCAGAAGGTTAGTGGTTAGGGTGAAGTGTTCGTGTTAGATGTAAGTGGTGGTTAGTGGTTAGTGTCCTCCTAAATGCATACTGTGGACATGCAAAGTACTCAGAATGCACCTACATCAGAGTGGATGGATTTACAAAATTGGGTCTGGGGGTTTGATACAGGGTTTAAGTCTCCAAAATTTGACTGAGGATTCATGGTTCTTAGAGCTGATGACATGTAAAGGTCAATGAACTAGATTGTGTTGGATTTGGTACCTTTTGGGTACCTCATTTCCATACATTCCTAGGTTTGACTGGGGGTGTGACAGTGGAAGGTGTAGGTATCTTCCCTGAGCTGTTTGCCACGAGTACTTGTGAGTGTTGCTTTATTCTAGTGATTGGAGGTGAAGTAATTTGGGCTTGTAAGCAAGCCTTGGGCACCCATATCAGTCTAGCTTTAGGGATGGCCTTCATTGACCGCTTAGGGACCCAAATAGAAATGGTATAGCTAGGGTGTTGCCTAGGGAGCTCCTTCACTTTGATCCTTGATGGTGAGGCTTGCTTGATGCTTTTTTGAGAACCTGTCTCTGGAGCCGTGGTTTTTTCCCCTTTGCGTATCCAGATCTGCTTCATGCCGCGAGGTACTTCATGTTGCCGGAGTTGGTGCTCATGCTTCTTGTTTATCGGTCTCCTCAGTGTCGGGTGTTGCTGAGCCTTCCCCTTTAGATTCTTCTCTGGAACAGATGGGAGTTCCTCCTTGACTTCTGTAACTTTGGCAAGAGTGACAATCCTTTGCACCATAGAACTTTGGACAAGAATAACATTATCTTCATGTGGGTTCCTGGAGGGACCAGGAGTTGGTGCCTGTTCTAATGGTTTGAGTGCTTGATGTTCTAATTCAATCGTAAGACGGCTTTGGCCTACCCAAGCCTGAAGAAGTCCACTTCTTAGGTTGAGGTTGACTGCGTGATCATAGATCCAGTCTTGGCCCAAGATAAGAGGTTCAGTAAGATCCTCGTCTTCACACACTAGCACTTTTGCTGGCATGAGGACCTCTTGAATGTAGAGGGGAAGTTCCACCTCTCCCATGCAAGGGGTTTCAACACCTCCTAATCCTATCAGATATGCTTCTAGGGGTTTTACCTCCAATTGCAACTACTGGCAATAAGAAAGCCGAACTGCACTAGTGGCTGCTCTTGAATCAATTAAAGCTCTTACCATCCTTGTACTATCTCCTTGTCCAACTTCTAGGGTCACAAAAGGTCGTCGATCCACTATCTTATGGGTCCTCTTACCAGAAGCCTCACACATGGCAATGTGATAACCATGAACTTCATGATTGTCATTCATGGGTTGATCTCTACCTTGACTTCGCAGTTTCATTCGTCGAATGCGTTCTAAAGCTTCGGCCTGAGCTTCTTCACGAATTCGCTTTTCCTCTTCCTTACGTTTCTTTGCAGTATTAAGTCGATTGAGCATTTCTTCAGTTAAGGGTTCTTGATATAGCTTGACTCTACATCCGCTTATGTAACTTGGTAGTACCTCACCCTCTAAGGTGGCTAGTTGTACTGCTCCACTTGTGGAGATCCTATTGATAATCATTGGTCCATAGCCTCTTTTCTCTAATTTTCGTGCATGCTGGTTCAGTGTGTAGACTAGGACTAGGTCTCCTGCTTTCAATCCTTTATCCTTCACATGTGTATCAAAATACGCCTGTTCCAAACTTCTTTGTCTGGCCAAAGTCATATCTTGAGGGAATGTTTTCGTCCTCAAGAAGGCTACTAATGGCTCACTCCAATCTGGCACTAAAGACACTCGATAAAGAGTGGCGTGTTCCACTGGTGGTTTAGTGCAGCAGATTGGGCATTCTTTGCACATTCTATGGACATCAACTTCCATGGTTGGCCAATGCACTCCTAGTCTCCTCAAGGTCTGTAGGGTTCGTTGTTTTGAGTAGTGTTTCTCTAATGCACCTTCATGTGCTAATTGCAACCACTTAGCGTACTCGTCCTCTTCCACACAATAGGCCAATACTCCTTGCTCCGTATGTTTGTACATATTTCTTGCCAAGATATGATACTTTTGAGCTCTTACTATCTCTCTATCTTCTGTGTGCACTACCGGGTGATTAGGACCGTATGTCAATACTGGCACTAATGGCTTAGCCCACTGAGGTACAACTTCCAAATTAAAGAAGTAAGCATCAGGTAAGTCATCTGATACTCCTTGTGGGGCCTCTCCAGATGTGAGCCTAGAGAGATGGTCTGCTCTCAAATGAGTCCTGCCTTTCCTCACTACTACCTCAAAGTCATATTCCATTAGTAAGAGAAACCATCTTACTAATCTGCCTGTATTACATGGCTTGTTTACCAGGTACAGTAGAGCTTGGTGATCAGTAAAAAATTTGAACTTATTTGCAAGCAAATAGTGTCTAAAATTTTTAACGGCGTACACCATGCCTAATCCTTCTCGTTCGGTGGTTGTATAGTTCCGTTCAACAACATTCAACTGTCTACTGGCATAGGCAATAGGGAGATCCATATTTCCTTTGCCCGTAGGTTGTGCAAGTACACATCCAATAGCATAATTGGACGCATCCACATGAACATGGAATGGCTTGTTCCAATCTGGTGTAGTCAAGATTGGTGCTGAACATAAGCTTCGTTTAAGCTCATTGAAGGAATTCTCACATTCATCAGTCCACTCAAAGTTAGTCAGAAGTTCGTACATGGGCTTTGCAATGACAGCATACATGTGAATGAACCGGCAGTAGTAACCACAATGCCCCATGAAAGCCTATACTTCCTTGATGTTCTTTGGCCTAGGTAGTTCTGCGATGGCTCTCACTTTCTCTTCGTCAGTGGATATGCCGTTCTTAGACACTATGTGTCCTAGAATTTTGCCTTGCCTGACCATGAAAACACACTTTTCTGGGTTCAGGCAGACTTGATATTCTCTGCATTTATCAAAGATTTGTCTGAGTTCAGGTATATGGGTCTGTCTAATGTTGGAATGAGCGCAAAGATCATCAACATAGACTTCCAAATTCTTCCTCAAGAACTCTTTAAACACGTGACACATTAATCTTTGAAAGGTAGCAGGTGCATTGGTAAGCCCGAATGGCATTACCCGAAAGGCAAATATGCCCCACTCTGTGGCAAAAGCCGTCTTATGCTGATCTTCTGGTGCAATGGCTACTTGATTGTAGCCAGAGAACCCATCTAGGAAGCTGTACACTTCCTTGCCGGCTACCCTTTCTAATAAATGCTCGGTGATAGGAAGCGGATAACTATCCCTGATAGTGGCTGCGTTAACCTTCTTCAAGTTAATGCATACACGTAATTTGCCATTTTTTTTGGGCACCACTACAATGGGGGATACCCATTCAGTATGCTTAATTTCATAGATAAATCCAGCTTCAACCAAGCGATCTATCTCTTCCTTGATCTTGGCCGCATAGTTGTCATTGTATGTGTATCTATAATGGGGGATACCCATTCAGTATGCTCAATTTCATAGATAAATCCAGCTTCAACCAAGCGATCTATCTCTTCCTTGATCTTGGCCGCATAGTTGTCTTTCTAGCTCCAAGCGAATACATCTCTGTACTCTCTTAGCAAAGCTACCAACTCTTGCTCTTCTTCTTCCGTCAGACCATGCCCTATGTAGGTGCACCTTTCTTCTCCCTCTTCTATGGCGACAAATATTTTCTCGGTAGTTTTCTTGCTATCATAGGCCTCTCCTACTTGTGCCTCACGTTTAGGCATTCTTATCATGACTCACCTATCGTCTACCTCATATTTTTTGAAGTTTTCAAGGACCTCAAACAAGGATTCTTCTGCCTCCGGAGTGACTTCCTTCTTCTTCCTTTTCTTTTCCCCACTCTTAGTGGCTACTTGTGTGGCTAACCTCACCTCATTCGTGATTTCTCCATGTCTCTGGGGGTAAGTGTAGCTCAGTGATAAGTAGCACCTCCTTTAATGTCAATCCGGGAAGACGTGAGGATGGTATGAAGACCTCGAGCAAGTGGCGGCACAAGTGTGTGAGTGAGAAGCACACAAACATGCACACACATACACACACACACGCGCACACACGGCAAGACAAAGAGTGAGAATCAATGGAGTTCTTAGATTACTTTCCAAAAGCTCTTACAAGTTTGTTTCAATTACAATCTAACCCCCAAAAATGAGCTCTCTAGCTCTTTTTGTAGTTTTTGACTAGCTTTGGCCCTGTTCAGACCTAGTGTCCGGCCTAGTTAAAAATTAGGTTCCAAGGCTTATTTGAAGGCTCAAACGAGATCTAAAAAATACGAAAATTGGCAGGTAGATACTTCTAAAGCTCCTCAAGCTCAAGGACTCCTTGGCTTGCACAAAATGGAGCTACAAAAATATGAAATGGTAGTTACAATGATGTTTAGTGATGAGAATCACTTTTAATTGGTGTAAGGGTTTTGAAAAACTAAAGGGTTGCCTTAGTGCTAGATCTGCGTGAATGCTCATACGTGCTTTACGTGCTTCTTCCTGAAGAAAATTATTGGCCTATTTGCCAGATCTTCGTTGACTCCCTTGTCTGCTTGTGCCTTCTCTCCCTTCTGACTCTCTTCTCTGACTGCCATGCCTCGTTAGTCCTTCAGTTCCTTGTCCGCTGCTAACACCCCCCCCTCTCTCGCGTCTGTCGTCCCTGAGAGACCCTTGTTGTGTGGGTTTTTGGATGTAGTACTCAGCGACATCCTGCGCTAAGTGATGTTCGGCAATCCTTAATCCTTTGGCCAAATCTGTGAGTAGAGCATCCCAATCTACCGGCCCGGGAACCTCTGGATGTGGTATACGTAGCTTTTCGGAATGGAGAGCTTGTTCCACTGCAAACAACTGCAAGAGATGGGATGGTCTGGGAATGAATATCTCGGAGTGATATTCCCAGAATCCCGTGACAAACATCTCTTCAAACGTTTGTTTGAAGCAGGCCGGTAGATATTTGATGCGAGAGTGCCATGCATACACAACATTAATCGATGGGGTTGTGCTCATGTCGTATACAAGGTCCTGATTACCTTCATTAAATCCTAGTGCTGAGAGATGCGGTTCCTTGACATTTTTGAAGGTCCTGAAGGTGACCAACATAAGTTCGAAAATCTTCAGGCACATCTGAGTCATGACATCAGGTACATTCTTGAACCGGACCCCCCAATGTCGAATCGTCGAAATCATATATCCAATAGTAGGTGGGCCCTTCGGGGGTGCGAAGTACACATAATTGAGCCACTTCTCACATCCTTTAATCGTCAGCACTGTTTGTGTGTACTCCGGCCATGATCTCCTTCGAAATACAGGGCAATAACATGGGTTATATTTGATGTACAATGGCATGTTGTTCCATGTTCTTACCATTTCCGGGTATGTTTCAAGCAACCGAATTCTCCAAGTCGGTTGGCGAATATGTCCCTGCTTGGCACTTTCTCGGATGTCGTCAGGTGCAAATTGTGTGGCAGAGGTTGGTTCCCTTGAGGTGTGGTGCTTGATCTCCGCATTATAATCCGCCATTAGAACGCAAAAAGGAACATACAGGTCGTCCGATGGGCCGATCCACCTATGGTGTGAGAGATTCTTAAAATAATCGGATTTTATTACAACCTCCTCCAATTGTGACATCAGTGCGATTTGGACTGCCACCCTGTCATCATGCGTCGTGGCTACTTTCTCTAATTTTTGCATCCATTCAGGTGCCTCAATTTCAATTGTGTCCATGCCCTGTTCTGTTCGCTTACCCCCGGGTGTTGGCATCGGGACATAGGGATCCTCGAATGTTTCTTCTACTTCGATTGGCACAAGATCGTCAGGCTCGGGCTCTACCAGAGGGGAGGGCTGACGCTCGTACTGCATGACCTTGCTACGTAATTCCTCAAGTTCTGCCCGGAGTTTAGTGACCTCTTCAGATGTATCTTCTGCGGTTGTGAACTTGCTTGGTGATGTCTGTTGGGTGGCCAACTGCCTTAGTAAATCATCTCTCTCTTTTTCTAAAGCGTCATGGGCCGCCATTAGATCTGCATGAGTTTCTAATACCACTTTCATATTCTCAGAGGGAATTGCCTTGAATCGCTCTGGGTCAATCTCCTGAATGGTGGCCAACTGCCTTAGTAAATCATCTCTCTCTTTTTCTAAAGCGTCATGGGCCGCCATTAGATCTGCATGAGTTTCTAATACCACTTTCATATTCTCAGAGGGAATTGCCTTGAATCGCTCTGGAATTACATATTATTAAATACATTATTACGAGGAATGGTGGGAGAAATGGTGTTGAATGCAGAGGGGAAGGGAAAGGGAAAGGGAATTGTGGATGCAGTACTGGAGAAGGGTGAGGGGGGAGGTGGGGGAATGGGAGATTGTGGGTAAATGGGGGGTGGGAGAGGTGCAGAGGTGGGTGACACCTCCATGGATTCAAAAGTGGAGGCCGTGGTGGGAGTGACTGTGAACATGGGGATTGTGGTTGCGGTGAGAGTTGTGAACGTGTATAGAGGTGTGTGTAATTGTGAACTCCCAGGAAGTGTGATCGGAGTAGTGGTGTTTACCGTGGCTGTGGTTAGACTTATGTTTTCAGTGGAAATAGAGTATGTGGGTTGACTGATGGTTTGTGCGTCGGTGTGTGTAGTGGGTTCGGAGGTGGTGACAGTAGAGGTTACAGTGGTAGAGGGAGGTGAATGGGGCGGATGTGGGGGAGAAGGTGGCAAGGGAGGTGATGGAGGTGCACTCGATGTGTGGGCTTCCTCGGTGTCGTGAACAGTGTGTGCTGTGCCAGTGGTTGTGGGGGTGCCTTGTGGTCCTGATCCTAATACATTCATTCGTTTTCCCGTTCGTGGGGGGCGTCTGCCATATCTTTTCTCTGTCCTTCGTGATTGCACTAGTGCAGTATGCACCGTTTCCGGTACTCCCAAAGCGTCCGATATCATTTCCAAGGTGGCACGGTATTGCTCGTCCACACCTTCCTCCTCCAGAACCTGGTTCATGAGGGCTTTACCTATAGCTAATGATAGTCTGTGTTGCTCTTGAACTCGGTTCATCGTATCGTAGAGCTTCTTTAATGCGTTAGTATAGGCTGGGGCACCTTCCAGTACTTGTAGGGCTTCCTGATCATACTCTTGTTCTTCTGCTTCTGATTGTCCACCCTGTGCCTCCTCATGTGCTTCTTCTTCATCGTCCACATTGACTACGTCCGGTTGCCTGGGCTGGGCTTGGTCTGGGGCAGTTTGCTGTCCACCAGCTTGCTCTGCTTCAACTTCCGCATTTACAGCTTCGATGATTCTAGCAACTTCTTCATACGTTAGATCCTCCAAAGTGAATCCATGCGGGAATTCCAGATCAGTCGGTACTGGTGGAAACACAAGGTTAGGGCCATCTGTGTTGTGCCTGGGTAACCTGATAGTAAATGGTTGTACTCGTCGAGGAAGTCTTGGGGTTGTTTCAGGCGTTAGGGTTGCACCGCGAGCTTGTGCACACGGCATCTGGACAGCGCCTCTCATCTTCTTTAAGGGAGGCCCTACAGCTGACAATCTGCGTTGAAACTCCTGTGCTCTGGTCCAAATGAGAGCCCTCTGCACCGGTACATCATATGCGAGACATCTGTACACAATTCTTGTAAGCGCACAGCAACCATACAGTACAGACTTTTGCTTCTTATACCATCTCTGATGAGCCATATGAATCTGGTCGATAATCCAGTGGGGCATATTGATGGTCAAATCAAAAGCGTCCGCTAGGTAGAGGCTAAACCAGATCTTTTTGGGAGGCATTGTGAACCTTTCCTGCGCGGGGAATGCGAAATGTTGCATGACCATGCGTAAGTGAATGGCGATCGTAGGTGTCATCGCAACCATGTCCTTCAACTTCGTCAGATTCCTGTTCTTCATATTGTCTGGAACCATAGTCTCTTTCTCTGTTGGAATGTGCATACCTTTCATATCGAGTGCTTCTCTTACCAGGTTGATAGTCAAGCGGAAACGCTTCAGCTCGTTGCCCCTTGTGAGTGATGGGAGCACAAAGGAGCTGTATCCTTTCTTGTCTTTGCTTGGAGTGAGGGTACTAATTAAGTATGAGCACCTTAGAAAATCTGGCTTTGGTAGTTGGAACTTGAAGTAATCATAAAGCCCAGCCTTCTTCCATATCGACTTCAGTCCTTCATTATTCTGTAGCTTTTCAAACTCCCTGGTAAAGAAATGGTATCTGCCCCAACGTCCATTGAATTCTACCTCGGACTCCCACATGTATGTGCCTTCACCCAGAGGTCCAGCAATGTCACTGAACCAGTGTGAGGTTTTGCCCACCGGCATTGTGTGACCCTGTGGAGGATTCTGAATCGGTATGGCATGTAATGCCCTTAATGCCACTGGTCTTTCCTTTAATTCCTCCTCGACCGGAAGGCTTTCAATGTCCACAACTTGGGGGCTGGTGCCTACCTGGGAGCTAGTTCCTACCATATCTGCCATGTTACTTCTTGCTGCCTGTCTCTGTGAGAATATACAAACATGTGTTAACATTGTACAGGACAAGGGAGAACCGTTGTTGTTCCCATTACAACATTAACATGAGGGTCAGGAGAGATTAATGGGTTAGTAAGTGCTCGGTGCGAGTGTGTGTGTGGATAGGAGTTCGGAAGACCTAAGAGTTAAGTGGAATGATGTAGTGTGATAGTGATGTGGTTAGTAGGTTGTCATGGATTTACAAATGGGGTCTGGGGGTTTGTTACAAGTCTTAGGCTGCCAAATGCAGTGGATGGGTTTTGCTCTTGGTTTGGTAGAGACTCTAGAGATCTTTATAGGTGTATCGGCTTGAAAATGAGGCCTTTTAGGGACCCATTTACAAGTGATTATGTTCGTGCTCATGGGCCTTAGTGTGTTCCTGGGTGTTGAAAGCAAGTGGCTGCCGGCTGTGCGAGTGAACGGATCATGCTGTATAGGATGTGGTCTTGGTGTAGCTATTTGAGCCCGCAAACAAGCCTTAGGCACCCAAATTTGTCTTGATTGTGGGTTGGCCTTCATCGACTTCTTGGGCACCCAAATAGACTTCATGTTAGCAGAAGTACTTCTGAAAGACTTCTTATTAGTGTCGTGTTGTTGGTTACTAATAAGAGGCTTTGCCCGTGTGGTTGGCTTGAGTACAACCGGGTGTTCGCCTTTCCGCACCCACACTTGTTTCATTAGCTGAGACATTTTGCTGCGTAGGTACTTTTGATCTCCGACATAGGTAGTACTCTACTTCTTCAGCCTTTGATCCACCTTTGGTTGCTGCCTCCCTCTGGCCTTTGGAAAAGAAGGGAGTTCCGTTGTGGTTCTGACTCCTTTTTTGAGATCTTCATTCTTCTACATCACATAGCGTTGGTCAAGAATAGCATGGTCAACTTCATGTGCACCCCTGGAGGGACCAGGAGTCTGTGACTTTCCTAGTTCCTTGAGTGCTCCATTATTTAACTCCATAGTAATTCTAGTCTGCTTCACCCATACCTGAAGAAGTCCACTTCTTAGGTTTAAGTTGACTGCTTGGTCATAAATCCAGTCTTGACCCAAGACAAGAGGTTCAGTGAGGTCCGCATCTTGACATACTAGCCCTTTAACTGTCATTGCCTTATCATGAATATAGAGGGGAAGTTCCGCCTCGCCCATGCAAGGGGTTTCCACGCCTCCCAATCCTATGAGATATGCTTCCAATCCTTGCACTCTTTCCTTGTCCTATATCTAGGGTTATGAAAGGACGTCGATCAATTATCCTATGCGAGCTTGTTCCTGCGACTTCACACATTGCCATATGATATCCTTGATCTGCATAGTCATTTGTTCTAGGCTGATCTCTACCTTGCCTTCGTAATCTCATCCTTCTGATGCGTTCTAAAGCTTCTGCTTGAGCTTCTTCTCGAATTCGCTTTTCTTCCTCTTTGCGTTTCTTAGCAGTGTTGAGTCGGCTAAGCATTTCCTCCGTGAGGGGTTCCTGATACAACTTGACTCTGCAACCGCTAATGTAATTTGGGAGAACATCACCCTCTAATGTGGCCAGTTGTACTGCTCCACTCGTGGAGATCCTATTGATGATCATAGGTCCGTAGCCTCTCTTTTCTAGCTTCCTTGCGTGTTGTTTCAGTGTATAGACTAAAACTAGATCTCCTGCTTTCAAGCCCTTATCCTTCACATGGGCATCAAAGTATGCTTTCTGCCTCTTCTTAGCTGCATAGATTCCTGCAGCTGCTCTCAGTCTTGTTTCTCCTAATCGTTCAAGGTCAAAGATCCTAGAGGAGAGCTCATGACCTGTCCATTCGTGCTCTTGTGCTACTCTCAATATAGGAATCAAGAAGTCCAAGGGTAGCACAGCGTTTTGGCCAAACACCATCTGAAAGGGGGTGGCTTGGAGTACCGTTTTGTAGGCAACTCGGTATGCCCAAACAGCATGGTGTAGCTGTTTGTCCCAATCAGAGCGTTTCGTGTTCACTAATTTAGTCAGTACATTGCATAAGATCTTATTGGTGCTCTCAGCCTGTCCATTAGCTTGAGGGTGATAGGGGGCAGACTTCTTGTGTATTACCAAGAATTCTTAGAGTAGATTCTCAATCACTTCGTTCAAGAAGTGAGTGCCTCTATCACTTACTAGCTCTATAGGTAGCCCATATCTTGTGAATACATTTTCAAACAAGAATTTAGCAGTTGTCTGAGCGTCATTCTTTGTCGTGGCTTTTACCTCTACCCACTTAGTTAGATAGTATGTTGCAACAATGGTGTATTCTGCATGAGAACCCTTAGCTGGGGGATTAATAGGACCTACGAAGTCTATTCCCCACTTAGAGAATGCACGTCCACCCATCATAGGTTTCAGTGGCATCTCATCTTTGCGTATAGGATACTGAGTCCTCTGACAGACATCACACCGTTTCACATAGGTATGTGCATCCATGTGAAGGGTCGGCCACCAGAAGCCCGCAAATAGTATTGCCTTGATCACCCGATCTGGTCCAAAGTGTCCTCCTGCTACACCTTGGTGAGCAGTTTCCAAGATCTTGAGATATTCACTTTCATGGACACATAACCTCAGGTAACCATCTTTACCACGCTTATATAGATTATCACCAATGAGTGAGTAATCCTGGGCTTCTTGTTCTAAACTCCTTTTCCTAACCAAGGTCATATCTGGAGGGAATGTTTTCATCCTCAGGAAGGATATTAGTGGTTCACTCCAATCTGGCACAATGGACACTTGATAAAGAGTGGCATGTTCCACAGGCGGTTTAGTGCAACAGATTGGGCATTCTTTGCACAACCTTTGGACATCAGCTTCCATAGTTGGCCAATGTACTCCGAGTCTCCTTAGCGTTTGTAAGGTTTGTTGCTTTGAATGGTGTTGCTCTAATGCACCTACATGTGCTAATTGCAACCATTTATTGTACTCGTCCTCTTCCACACAACAAGCCAAGATTCCTTGATCTGTGTGCTTGTACATGCTTCCTGCCATGATGTGGTACTTTTAGGCTTTCACAACCTCTCTGTTCCGTGTGTTTACTACTGGATGGTTAGGCCCGTATGTCAATACTGGTACCAATGGCTTAGCCCACTGCGGCACCACTTCCAAATTAAACAAGTAAGCATCAGGAAGATCATCTGATACTCCTTGTGGGGCTTCTCCAGATGTGAGCCTCGAGAGATGATCTGCTCTTAAATGAGTCCTCCCTTTTCTCACCACTACCTCAAAGTCATATTCCATGAGCAAGAGAAACCATCTCACTAATCTTCCTATATTGCATGGCTTGTTTACGAGGTATAGCAATGCCTGATGATCAGTAAAAAATTTAAACTTATTTGCAAGCAAATAGTGTCTAAATTTCTTAACTGCATATACCATGTCTAAACCTTCTCGCTCTGTAGTGGTGTAATTCCGTTCAGCTGCATTCAATTGTCTACTGGCATAGGCAATTGGAAGATCCATATTACCTTCACCAGTAGGTTGTGCAAGCACACATCCAATGGCATAATTGGATGCATCCACGTGAACATGAAATGGCTTATTCCAATCTGGTGTGGTCAAGATTGGTGCTGAACATAATCTTCGTTTAAGCTCCTGGAAGGAATTCTCACATTCATCCGTCCACTCAAAGTTAGTCAGAAGTCCATACATGGGCTTTGCAATGACAACGTACATATGAATGAACCGGCGATAATAACCACAATGCCCCATGAAAGCTTGTACTTCCTTGACATTCTTTGGCCTAGGTAGCTCTGCTATGGCTCTCACTTTCTCTTCGTCGGTAGATATGCCATTCTTTGACACTATGTGTCCTAGAATCTTGCCTTGCCTTACCATAAAAACGCACTTTTCTGGGTTCAGGCAGACTTGATATTCTCTACATTTGTCAAAGATTTGCCTGAGTTCGGGGATATGGGTTTGCCTAATGTTCGAATGAGCACAAAGATCATCAACATAGACCTCTAAATTCTTCCTCAGGAACTCCTTAAACACATGGCACATCAGCCTCTGGAAGGTAGCTGGTGCATTGGTAAGCCCAAATGGCATTACTCTAAAGGCAAAAATGCCCCATTCAGTGGCAAAGGCAGTCTTATGTTGATCCTCTGGAGCTATGGCTACTTGATTGTAGCCCGAAAATCCATCGAGGAAGCTATACACTTCCTTGCCTGCTACTCTTTCTAAGAGATGCTCTGTGATAGGAAGCGGATAGTTATCCCGAATTGTGGCCGCATTAACCTTTTTCAAGTTAATGCACACACGCAGCTTTCCATTCTTCTTGGGCACCACTACGATGGGGGATACCCATTCAGTGTGCTCAATTTCATAGATAAATCCAGCTTCAACCAATCTATCTATCTCTTCTTTGATCTTAGCAACGTAATTATCGTTATATGTGTAGGGTTTTTGCTTAGAGGGTTTAGCATCTGAGGTCATGGGGATGGTGTGTGAGCATATGTCAGGGTCAACACCTTTCAAATCCTTGTAACTCCAAGCAAACACATCTCTGTATTCTCTTAGCAAGGCAATTAACGCATGCTCTTCTTCCTCTGTTAGGTCATGGCCTATGTATGTGCATCTCTCCTCTCCTTCTTCTAGGGCCACTACTATTTTCTTGGTGTTTTCTTTGTTATCATAGGCCTCTCCTGATTGTGCCTCTCGTTTCGGCATTCTGATCATGACTCTCCTGTCATCTATCTCATACTTCTTAAAATTTTCCGGGACCTCAAACAAAGATTCTTCCTCTTCTGGTGTGGCTTCTCTCTTCTTTCGTTTCTTTCCTTCTTCCTTCGGGGTCACCTGTGTTGCTAATCTTACATCGTTTGTAAGCTCTCCATGCCTCTGGGGTTGAAATTCTACTTCATGGAAGTATTCTTCATCTGATGCAAATGGTGGGTCCATAATGATTGACTCTAGATCGGAGTCACTTGCATCCTCAAATGCATCAGGGCTAGGTACGCATTCTTCTAGAACTGCCTCTCCCATGATTGGCTCTATGGAGAAGACTGAAATGTCATAGCCATCCTCAGCAGAGTGAGGTGTCCATTGTTCTTCATTGATGGCTACGTCCATGGTTGCTAAAATTTCTGCCCAGCCATGGGGTTCAAATTCCTCATCTGGGAAAACTACAGGTGCATAGGCTGGGTCTTGGATTGATCTATGGGATTCTTTTGCACCTACCTCTCTGGCTTTTTCTCTCTTCTCTTCCTCTACTGCTACTTTGCACATCCATAAGTGGGTGTCTTCATGCATCCATGAGGATCCTGAGCCTATGGAATGCACGGATTCCGTATCATCTTTGGCTCTATGGATGGGATTCCATTGGATGGGAGGGACATCTCTATGAGAGTAATCTTTGAGATTCACTTTGGTCGTAACACCTAAGTGCTGCAGGTACAAAGAATTGGTTCCCCAATCCTGTACCACTTGCAACTGTCGCATAAATGGTCTTCCCAAAATCATCTCATAGGCATGATTTTTGCTGAAGTCACATATGGCAAATGTATGCTCAAACTCGACACCACAGGTGGTGAGAGTTATTCCTTCTAGCAATCCTAAGGGTCTCTCTATGTGACCATCGGCCATTTGCAATTTCATCCTCGTGGGCCTGAGTGCCGGCTTGCCCCAACGCTTCCATAGGGAAGTGGTGGCATTTGCAACTCCTGCACCTGAGTCCAAAATTGCCTTGGTGGTGTGCTCCTAGTAGGTGATGGGAAGATAGGTGTTCCCTTCTTCGCCTTCACACATATCTCCTATCTTATCCAAGGGAATTTTTGGCGCCGTCCTATGGGATCCTACCTGGGAACTAGGTTTGGCTATTTCTGGTACTTGTTTGGCGACATGTTTCCATAATTCAGGTCTAACCTTGAGTAGCTCTTCTAACTTGAGATTGCACTGCACGTTAGCGTTCTTCACTACCTCTGTGTTCCTAGGTATGACTGAATCTTCGTTTCTTACCATGACTGTGGGTGTTCTCATACACGTGGACTTTGCTTCCCATGGGCCTGTGAAGCGGGGTAGCTCTTGTATGGAATTAGACTCAAAGTCCAATCTCTCGTGAGACTGAGTACTCTCATGTTCCCCGTAAATAGATGGGATGTCTTGTGGGAATTGGTCGTGTGCTTCATCCACAAGTTCAAAGGGAGGGGCGACTTCACTTTCGTTATCCCATTTGTCTTCTTGAATCTCTCGTAGGAAGTCTGGTGCAAACCGATTCATAGAAGAAGAAGTGTCTGGCTCCGTAGAATTAGGCACATAAGCAACCTGGGAAGGAGGGCTTATTCTATCGTTGGCTCTCTCCTCGTTCTCATAGATGGCTGGAGCACAAGCTTCCTGGGGAGGATTACTCATTCTATTACTTTTCCGAACAGGCTCATACGCTCCCTGAGAAGGAATGTAGGCAACCTGTGGAGGTACGTAAGCTTTCGAGGGGGGCTCATCTGCCTTTTGGGGGGGAAGATAAGCTTCTTGAGGAGGCACATGGGCTTCCTGAAGAGGCTGGCTTATCCGTTCTCTTGCCCTTTCCTTTCTTTGAGGGGCAGGTTCCTTTTCTGATTGTGCAATTAACCTCTCTATTCTTTCTAGCAGTCCATCAAAGTGTAACTGCGTCTTAGCTGAGCTAGAGATG